>JAFEMH010002024.1:0-388321 GCA_022495995.1 Adenophora triphylla var. japonica | reverse complement strand
CTAAGTTTGAATTTATACTTTAGCCCCTTATCTTTTAAGAAATTACAAATATCATATACTTATGTATATATAAGAAGATATAGGGTTTTTAATAGATTTAATTTAGGGCTTGCTGTTGCTGCGTTGTTCTCTCTTCTATGCGGCGCCCAATCTCTCCCAGTCCATCCCCGCTTCGGCGCTCCGCCGCTCCTCTCTCTCTCTCCTGCACGGCGCCTCGGTGAATCTCCTCCTTCCTCTCTCAGCTCTCTCCCGCTCTTCTCTCCTCTGCTACAGCGACGGCGCATTTCCTCGCCGAATCTCCTCCGTTCATCGATTTCTTGAAGATTTTAAGGTGCCTCTCTCTCCCACTCTTCTCTCTCTCTGCTAGTGTAGTGGTGGTTTAATTAATTGTCAACCACTTTCCTTTTTTGCCTGTATGTTCAAACCACACCTCTTCAATTGAGACGGAGGGAGTAATATTTTTCTTTTCTTTGGGTGTGTTACTGTGTACATGAATTAGGGACCTGATTTATTCATCGTGTTAATACATGAATATTGAAATTATACTATTTTAATGTCAAAATATTGATGAGGCGTTTTCACATATGGTGATGATATGGAGTTTCAATGTAGCTCCAATTTGGTTGGAATTAATGTTGCTGAGCCATTCATTAGATAATATTATTCGAGATTTTTATCTGTTTATGCACTCTCGAGTGCTCCCAGTCAAGACCATTTCCTTATTTGTTATGCTGTTAATATCTTAGGCAACTTATGAACTGCGCATGAGTGGGTGATATTGTTATCCCACGTCATTCTCTTCCCTTTCTCAGCATCGGTTTTATTTGATATGATGGTTATACACTCAAGCATTGCCTAGTTAACGTGAATTTGATTTTAGCCTGTAAACTAGTATGGCATTTGATAAGATTTTTATTTCAATAGTACCATTCTAATAATTTATGATATTCTATCAGGATTATGATTGTGCGTTTCAATCGCTTTATATTCAATCTTTTTGTTCTCACTTTTACCTTCCCATCTGTTTCTCTTGCTGCTTCTTGAACATTGTTCGAATTTGTTGATAGACTGTACTAATTTTTTATTTTTTTTAATTTGATAGATGTCTAAAGAAGTTGTTCATCCAAATGATAGTGGTGATGATGATTTGCATATGTATGAAGACAAGAATGAACCTATGAACAAGAATGAACCTATGAACCAAGATTGTAGTGGCTCTCAAAGTGTTCATAGCAAGACTGCTATTGATTCCAGCCTTTCTTTGAACGACAATGATTGCTCTTCTAAAGGGAATAATAAGGGTTTAAGGTCTGAAGTTTGGAAGGAGATGACTAGAACAACAATGAATGGGAACGTTTTTGCAATTTGTAACCATTGCAATTCAAAACTAGCGGGTGAAGGTAAAAAGGGTACTTCCCATTTGCGCAATCACTTAGAAAGGTGTAACAAGAGAAAGAATAGAGATATTAGACAAATGGTGTTGCAAGGTAGGGAGAAAAAAGGAGGAGATGGTACAATGCAATATCGTCCATTTTTTTTTGATAAAGATGTGTCGAGGAATGAACTTGCTAATATGATTGGCACCTAATACCTTGGAAGCATTAATGTGCACTCAAAATTGGCTTCGAAATGAAAATAATGGTAACTATTTGAATTTGCTATCTTTTCATTTTTTGCAACTTGCTATCTTTTCATTTTTTGCAACTTGCTAATTTAATTGGTATATGTAAACACTTTTTGCATGTAGGACTTTCTTTGAAGGTGGAGGATGAGCAAAACTTGGCAACTTGCAATGATGATGTTGATGAGTGATTGAATAGATTTCAAAAACGAACATATGGTAAGAAACTGCTTGTTTTTCATTTTTTGCAAGTTTGTTTATTGCCTTGTTTTTCATTTTTTTCATATGGTAAGAAACTCAATCTTTATTAAGTTCATTTGTCAGAAAATGATTCTGCAGTTTCTTGCATTCAGTGTGGTGTAAAATAATTTGTTTACTGATCTTAACAACATAATTCTCTCCACGAGGTATGTCGGACTGCTCGAATGCATAACTCCTCTGTGAGGTAAAAAAAAAAGCATCAGCTACTTATGGCAAATGGAAAAGAGAACTTGATTAGCTGAGTAAATTACTATAAATTTAATGTGAACTGCAGTCATTGTCATTAAGTTAATGAGCAGACCTTGACAGGCTTCATGGTAAAGTTTGTGACATTTTGATCAAGTAAATATTTTACTATATCAGCCTTTAATCCAGATGCCATCTCCTAAGAAAACAAGAGCAGGCTATTAGCAATAATGGGAAAAGTACCATGTAAATAGCAATAGACAGTGAGAATATTACATGAAGCTTGGCTTGGAGAGCTGGAGATATTTAAGACTCTTTACTATCTTGATTGTGCTTAAAAATCATTGAGTTATCAAACACAGTACCATCTGGGATTGCATATAGACATCTCTGCATATTCTTCACAACCACGCAACAGCTATGATATATATTTCATGCTTTGACCTTAATTGCAAGGAACAAAACAATCATTCTGTGCATCTGAAAACTTTGAGCTATGATACACTTAAGCTACAAATCAACGTATAAACAAGATTTCATTTTCATTTGTCCAGATTTCAGATGCATTATTAATGTAAAATGATATCCTTTCAGGTGGAAGCGAAGGTTGGAAGGACAAAGGTAGTCCCAAGCGAAGGTTTAAAGATTAGGATGTATTAGTAATTAACATTTGTTGGAATGTAATATGTGTGGAAACTATTTTTGGTTTGTGTTTGTTTGGATTGTTTAGAAATTGTTTGGATTGTAGTGAAACTTGAGAATGTAATGTCTTGTTCTAGAGAAAATCATTCGAATTTGGCATTTTATTTTTTTGATTAGAGTTTTTCTGGAGTTCGGATCGGATCGGGGCTTCGGATCGGATCGGATCTCGGATTAGCCAACATCGGATCGGATCGGGTTCGGTAAATGTTTTGTAGGTTTCGGATCGGGTTCGGATCAGGTCTGATCCGATCCGAACCCGACCCGTTGCCATCCCTACTCATCATACATCTTCTTCCTTTCACCCTTGCAAGTAGGCCAACCACAAGTAAAGGATAGGCAACGTTCCCCCTCATAGTTCGATGTAGCAGCTCGATAGATCTGGGTCCAAATGAGGAGCACCCGGGGTCCATTGTCGGGTGCGGGGGCAATTAAGAAGGCGTCATGTGGGTCCATAGGTATGAAAGCCACTGGGGAGACATTTAGATCGATAACCCTTTTGAGTGATCGCAGGCACTCGCTGTGCTCAAGCGGCTCGGTTGTGACCCTTACAGTTGTTATGCCATCCGTTCTTGGGAAAGAAGAAAAAGATCCGATGACGTTCACGAATTCATCATCTTCTGGTCGTTGAAACCCTCCATTCTCGACCAGTGCTTCAATGAACCTTCTCCATTCACCGGTTAGGTTCTTATAAGGAACATTGTGCTCTAGGATTTCGGATATGTACGGATCTGGGCGCGGGCTTTGTTGTCCCTCATCCTCTGAAGTATACTGACCACAGGTGCATCTTACGAGGTGCAGTTCTTGGGGGCCCGTCCCTATTGGCATTTGACTTGCATTTTCTGGTGGTTCTTCATTGTCGCTTGCTGACAACCAACCATTGTGTCTGGCTCCCATGGCATCATTTCCGGCCTGATTGTTCCAGATTGATTCCGGATCTGGGGCCTCAGTTGACTCTTCGCTCTCGTCATCATCATCGTCATCGCTGTCATCGGAATCATCTTCCCATACCACTGGGATTTCGGCTGAGAGGGAACGCCGATCAAACCCGTTAGGGGAATATGGGTGCGTGCAACCGCAGAAATTGTCATATGCCCCCATTCCCGGAAGTGGTAATTGCGACTCAGCTTCTCCTCCCAGAAACTGTGGGGGAAGAGTGAGAGGGGGTGGCACGTATTTGACTCCAGGCAGGATATAGAAGGAATCCTCCTCCTCTGATTCTTCGCTGTTCTCGGGATCATATTCAGCCTCTCCCAAAACCAACTTGCAGAAGTGTACTAGCTCCAGATGTTCTTCGGCCTCTTTGCTGATAAGCCCAGTACAGGCGCCCGCCTGAAGCTTTCTTGCTCGATCCTTCTCGATTGTTCTAACCATCTTGTGTAAATGGTTTTCTCATGTTTTGACCGGAACAGCCCCAGTTCTTTAGTATCAGCTTTCCCTTCATCCGAGAAATAGCGGGCCTCGTATTCTTGCAAGAAATCTCTGACATGAGACCAAGGTGGGCTGACTTGTTCATCATCCTCAAGGTTGAGGGGGAATCCGAATTCAGGATCCTCGACAAGGTTGGCCATGGGTATTTGGGGACCTTCATCAGCATCTTCCTGGGCATGCGAAGGTTCTCCGCATTCAATCATATTCACCTGATTATGGTTCCTTGGCAGAGGATTTTTGACTGTATTAGGCCCTTCGGGGCCTTCCAACTTTCCTTGCTCTATCAAGCCTTGGATCGCCTTTTTCAGAGTGAAGCAGTTGTCAGTCAGATGTCCGTGGGCTTGATGAAAAGCGCAATACTTTGAAGTATCCACGGGAGCATTCGGATTCCTGGGTTGGAAATTCTCCAGAGGCCGCAGCAAGCCTTCTTTCACCAGTCCCCTAAAGATGTCGTTCAGAGGCATTCCAAAGTTTTCGAGGTTCATGACCCGTGGCCTGGGCTCGGCTGGTTTTCTGGGAGCGAAAGGAGTTGTGTTATTACATTCCTGTCCCGCGTAGTTAATCACCTCTTTGCCTTTAGCAGGAGCAGGGGCGGTGTTGGAAGGAGGAGCCCGATGTCTGTAAGTAGGTGCGGCAGTAGGGTTGCTGATTGTAAGCCTTTTCAAACTTAGCTGCGGAGTTAACCATGGCCCGTAAGTCTGAGTACGGGAAGTGACTGAGGGAGGCTCTCAGATGTGGTTTCAGGCATGACTGAAAGATGTCCAATTGTTCCTCTTCAGAAGGAGGGATGGCCATCTCACTGAGTTTCAGATTCCACCGCTTGTAGAAATCCCCAACATTCTCGTCGGGACGCCGCACCTTGTTGTCTGAGATCAACTCTATTTGTTTCCCACTCCATTAGCTTTGTACTTTTCTGTGAAGGCATTAGTAATCTGGTCCCATGTAGCCCTGGCCTCGGGTTTTAAGCGGAAGAACCATTTTAAGGCACTGGATTTCAAAGATAGACTGAAATAGTCAGCCAACTGCTGATTGGTACACCCTTTGGCCTTCATCGCCAAGGTATACGTGTCCAGATGAGTTTTCGGGCATGCAGTACCATCAAAGAGGTCCAGATTCGGCATAACAAATTTGTGAGGCAGGGGAACGATGGAGTCCGGGTCCGTAGGCCGGAAGGCAGACTTCTTAGCGGTCAATTCAGCAATCTGCGCTTTCATTTCCTTATGTTGTTCCATGAACCAGGCCAGATGAGGATCTTGTGGCGGAACCATGGCGTTTAATCCAGTGACTGAGCTAGAGTGAGGAGCTACCACTGGCGGCAGACTGGTGGAGGGAACGGCCGATCCGGGGACGTAGGTGAAAACCTGTCCTTGGCCCGAATTGCCCGGGGGAGCATGAGTAGGAGCCTGGGCAAAGGGATAGAACCTTGCGGCTTGCTGTTGATTTTCAACTGGCAAAGTGGGTGGAGGCAGTCCTGATGTAGCTGGGTAGCTTGGATTTCCGGAGTGAGACCCATAAGTAGGCTTAGGTGCGGGCTGCTGTCCCTGATTGTTGAATTGCATGGCCGTCTGGGGCGATGGTGTATAACCAGGGGGGTACTGCGGTCCTGGTGATTCTGATGAAACCGGGATGGAGGTTTGGTAACCCATCGAACCCTGAGTGAGAAATGGATTTGTGAAAGCTGTGTGAGGAGCAACTAAGCTAGCATCATTCTGAGGAGGGGCTCCTGATTGTGGCCCTGAACCAGACTGTGGCGGCATTCCGAACTGTTGCTGTGAAGGTCCGGACTGATCGGTTTCAAACTGAGGCGGAATCCCAATTTGCTGTGGCATTCCGAGGTATCCCCAACCATGAGAAGACATTCCGTACTGGCTTTTTCCCCACTGAGGAACTGCGAACTGATTTGTCCCATCAGGTTGCATGGATCCAAAGAGTCTGAAGCAGGGAGCTGGCTGACCCGAAGATCGAGGAGCATGGGTTCTGGTAGTGGTACCATAGGAGGTGGGTGGTGGCATCCTGGAGTAATCAGGGCGACTGAGAGTGGGATTGGCATCCTCTTCTTCTTCCACGGTGAAGGTGCCATCGGGATTGAGGCTGGCGGCCAAACCGTGGCTCTTAATAGCCTCCATAAGGCTATTCAGCTGTGCTTCCTGTCGCAATCTCATCTCGGTTTCGCTAACCGATTCCACCGCTGTTCTGCCTCGAGGGGTCCCGGGAGGCGGAGTGACGTTGTCCCCATCGTTACCACTGATGCGTACATTCGAAACCGGAGTCGGAACAAACGGTGAAGCTGACGATGCGCTTGACTCTTCCCAACTGATCAAACGGTGACCCGGTGCCCGAAACCAAGCTTTGTGAGGAGCTGCGGGGGAAAAGGCACGAGGGTTCAGATGTCTGGGGATTGAAGGAGGGTAGGTGTTTGGGCTTTGGGCTCATGCAACATGCAGTTATTTGTTCTTGTTTACTTAAAACATGTTTTATTAACCTAATCGGTTGGAAAAGATTGCTCTTCTTTTTCGCAAACTATTCTGGATCCTGGATCAGTGGGCCCCATCACTACGTCTATAAGCCCCTCGTATTCCACATGTATTTCGACTTCCCAGGGTGGACAGTCCCGGGCGAGGGTCCTAGAGGGCAAGCGGGTCCCACCGACCGAAAATGAAAACGATCCTAAAAGTCTGGCGGGTAATCGAGTTTTAACGAGCATTCAATGTAAATTACGAACAAAGCTGACGTCAAAGTCAAGATCATGTCCGAGGGCTCGACAAAAAGTCGGCATGGTTCGGACTGATAAATGTCCACAATTGATCTTGACTCGTCGTCAGTTAGGCCGTAATTAGGCATGGAATAATCATTAATCCTTGATGACTCAGTGTCATGCTGGGAGTCAGTGTATAATTTGTGCCAGTCAGAGTCAAAGTCAAGGCGCCAGTCAATATCTGGTCAAAGCCCGTGACGGAAAACTGGCAGGACTTCGACTGATTAGGGTCCCGAAAGATATTGACTTGGTAAGCCGACTAAGACTTGAAAGGAAAGGTCTATACACAGACAGGGCATGACACAGACCAGACTAAAAACCAATCGGGTCTCGAATAAAGTGTGTCACGGACAAGTGCATGGTCGACACGAGGCTCCATGGGATGTTTGGGTAGTCCCGTGCTTGCACCGAGAGGCGTAATAAGACCAAACGGGCCGCTGCAGGGATTTCCCCGGGTTAGGGACGTAGTGTGTAGTGTAAGGTCGAGTGCGCGTAGTGTGCAAGCAGTCTATCTTCTTTTTCTGAGTAAAATAGAAATTTTCGCATGTGTCTTAAAAAGTATGATGCATGCACAAAATGATTTGAAAATGATTTTTTTTTTTTGAAAATTTTTTTGTTGAAGCCTTTTTTTTTTTGGAAAATCCTTCTTTTTTTTTTTTGAAATTTTTTTTTTGAATTTTTTTTTTTGAAAGCAAATAACACATAAGCACATAAGCACATAATTCAAAATTCAAGGCAACGGGTCCGATAGTCAAAATTTTGACTTTTCCGAGGCGGCCAAAACAACACGAAAATGTGAAAAATCAACACACACACAACAAACGGTTTCAAATGCCGGAACGGAAGCTTGACCCTCAAAAAGTTTTTTTTTTTTTTTTTGAAAAGATAAAACTTATTCTTCCCCAGCAGAGTCGCCACTGTGATGATGTCCACCCGATTTTTCCTTTCCTTTTTTGAAAATCAAAAACGGAGACGGAGTCGCCACGCCATTTTTGTTTTAAGGGCCAAAACTTTGAAAAATGCACGAGATTAGAGATTTGGGTTCGGAGGTCACGTTACACGCCGGGAAGAACGTTAGTGTTCACCCGGAATGCCTCGTAAAACGAGTCTTCCAAGCCTAAAAACCGTTTGTGTGTGTGTGTGTGTTCCTTTGGACAAAATAAGTTAAAAGTGAGAAAACTAAAAATTGGAAACTCTTTATAAGACATTAAACAAGTCCCATGATTTTTGGTATGGTTTTTGGGTTGAGTTTTGGTACTCAAAAGATTTTTTGAAGTTGAAAATCAATTGTGCCAGAATGAAAAAGGCAGTGGACACCTGATTTTAAAATGGGTTTAAGGGCTTTAAATCTTCAAAATATGGGTAAAGTCCGTGAATGAAAGTTGTTCAAAACACCTTAAATAAGGTTTCTGTAAAAGAACTTTCCCCTTTGGAGATGATTTGGTGGACCAAAATCTTCTGGAAATCTCAGATATGAAATCTGGGTTTTCAGAGACTGATGAACTTATTTTTAAAAGATAATTTGAAAAAGGGAGTTTTACTCACGCAAAAAATAAAGTAAAAATATGTCTGGAAATCTCTGGATGTTGGCTACAAAAAGTATTTTGTAGTCAACACCAAATTCCGAGTTTCTGTATGTCCAAAAAATTAAACCATGGACAGAGGTCTTAGAGAAAGGCTACTGGACAGTAACTTCCTCTTGAAGAAAAACATGATTTTAAAGGGGGTTTGGCATCCATGCTTGTCCCCATATCCTTAGGCTTTGATTAGTAGTCACTAGACATTTTAGTGGTGATCTACTATATCAAGCCATCCTTAGGGTACATTAGGACTTAAGCATTTCATTTGCTTGGGAAGGGGAATTTTATCCTTTGAAATCAAGATTTTATGTTGTGAAAATGGTTTTTAGGGTTTTGAAAATAGGTTTGTAAGAAGTAAAAATAATTTTGAAAGAAATGTTGATCCTTGTAGAGGATCATCCATGGAGATGAACTTCCATGGTGATCCTCTTGGATCTAGGGCAAGAAATGAGCAAGTTACATCTTCAAAGTATGAGATGCATGCATGGATGAGAGATTTAGGGTAGGGAGAAGGAGGTTATACCTATCTTCCCTTGATTTTTTGAGTTTGAGGCTTGAATTTGAGAGTGTTTGAGGCTTGAATTTGAGAGTGATTAGTGAGTGTGATTTGGGAAAATAATCCAAAGAAAAAGGTGGCAATTCAAGAGAATTCCCACTGTTTTCTCTAGTATTCTCGCCAAGTTGTTGTGAGTGAAGTGTTGTTGTTTTTTATTTCTGAGACTGAAGGGCTTAATTTATAGGCCTCTGAAAATGGCCTTTTCATCCGCGCGGACAAGAGTAGAAGCGTGCACTGTTCATTAATTGCAGCTGCAGGCTTTGGACACAAGGAATATTATTCAAAAATTCCAGCAGTTTGTGTTTTTCAGCTTGCCTAATTCGGATTTTTCCAATTTCTTTTCTTTTTTAAGATTCTTTTCTTGGTTTAACCTTAAATGGCAATCCCTAATCTACCCTTACTTTGTTAGAAAGGTTAGGAATTGCTAGAAATGTTAGGAATGTTAAGACTTTCGTTAATTTTCTAACGAAAATGCTAATAACTCAAATTGGAGCACTTACACACACGCTCTAAGCATATCCTCAAGAATTTGAATAGTTCTTTCCAACTGCCCATCTGTCTGAGGATGAAACGCCGTGCTGAAACATAACTTGGACCCTAAAGCTTCATGTAACGCCCTCCAAAATCTCGAAGTGAACCTTGGGTCTCTATCTGAAACGATACTAACTAGAACCCCGTGAAGTCTCACAATTTCCTTCATATACAACTGAGCCAATCTCTCCATAGAAAACTTAGTTGACACGGGAAGAAAGTGAGCCGATTTCGTCAATCTATCCACTATAACCCAAATGGCATCCATCTTCTTCGCTGTAAGAGGCAAACCTGTCACAAAATCCATCGAAATTCCTTCTCATTTCCACTCCGGAATGTCTAAAGGTTGAAGTAATCCCGTCGGTCTTTGATGTTCAACTTTTACTTGTTGACACGTTAGGCTCTTAGATACGAAATCCGCTATTTCTCTTTTCATTCCATTCCACCAATATCCACGTTTCAAGTCTTGATACATTTTTGTACTACCCGGATGAACGGCAAACTTAGACTTATGACCATCCTCTAAAACACGTCTCTTGATCTCCGGTGATGAAGGAACACAAATACGACCTCTGAAAGTTAGAAGTCCATCTCTATTCAACGCAAAATCCTCGGCTTTACCATCTTGAACTTGTCCCAATATTTTCTTCAATTCCGGATCACTTGATTGAGCTTTCATCAAATCTTCATACAAAGTTGGAACAGCTCGAACAGTCGCAAAAATTAACTCATGTCTTGCCTCTCTAGAACTCAAGGTTGATAAGTAAGCCTTCCGGCTAATCGCATACGCAACAACATTCGCCTTCCCCGGATGATATGAAATCACGCAATCGAAGTCTTTCAAAAACTCTAACCATCTTCTTTGCCGGTTATTCAACTCCTTTTGGGTAAATATATATTTCAAACTCTTATGATCCGTAAAAATTTCAAATCTCGCCCCATAAAGATAATGCTTCCACTTGTGCAACGCAAATATAATCGCAGCCAATTCCATGTCATGAGTAGGATAGTTCTGTTCAGCCGGTGACAACTTCCGAGAAGCATACGCAATCACTCTCCCACTTTGCATTAATACACATCCCAAGCCCTCCTTCGAGGCATCACTAAAAATCACAAAGTTCTCGGAACCGTCTAGAAGGGTAAGAACAGGAGCTGATGTCAACCTTTTCTTCAACTCTTCAAAACTAGCTTCACACTTGGAATCCCATACAAACGGTACATCTTTCCGAGTCAATCGAGTCAACGGAGTTGCAATACGAGAAAACCCCTTAATGAATCTTCTGTAGTACCCCGCTAACCCAAGAAAACTACGAACCTCGGTCATCGTTGAAGGCTGCTTCTAATTGACAGCTGCTTCAATTTTGGAAGGATCAACTGTTGGGTTTTATGGGTCCATGCGCAGCGGAATTAAGCATAAAATTAACACAAAACCCAAGTCCTAAGATCCGTTCTATAAGATTAAATTGAATTGTTATGAGATAGAATTTACCAACCTAAATTGCTTTCCGGTCTTGAGCTATCGAACGGATAATTATGTGATTCGTAATCACAAACTTTTGATCTTCAAATCTTCGAATCTTCAACTCCTTTGGATCTTCAGATTTGAACTCTAGGTCTTTGATTTGTTTGAACAAAACTAAGACCCTCTTTTGGTAATCCACACAAATATGAATGTCGAGAACAATTCTCGGGTTGGGAATTGCTAGATTCCTAAAACTTATGGAAGAATATTGAGAGTATTTTGTTATGATTTTCCCTTGAAAATTTCGGCCAGGCCTTAGGGTTGACAGACCTCACATATTTATACTACTTTAGTGTAAATATGTTTCCTAATCGAATTAGGAGAACAGTCATCAAAAACGCGTACGTGGCTAGTTATGTCGCGTGACATAAGTAGCCAGTGGCTAGTTATGTCGCGTGACATAACTAGCCAGTGGCTAGTTATGTCGCGTGACATAAGTTGCCAAATACGAAACTCTCAATCATTCTTCCCTTGGTTCAACCAACTCATTCTATTTGTGTGTGACCCAATAGGATTGTATTATGTTGGCAATGAGTCCGATCATATCGACCCTCATAAGACATAAGCGGACTCTAGCAAGCCATTATGTCTACCCAAATAACACAACGTAAGAGTTCACGTTTCCAATGGTACACTTCCATTTTCCCCTTGTCTCACGATGTTATATTGAACACAAGTCATGATCCACGTCAACTTGTATTTGTTCAATGCTTTCTCGATCTTGAGTATAATGATAGTCCAATCATATTGGGGTGTGGCCACACGCTTTTATCATTATCACTCATCGAGGGCCCAAGCAAAACATCTCTCTTTCGAGGGACAAATTCCATCTTGACTTATCATCCTTCCCATCATGAATCCGATCATGCCAAAGATAGCCTTTATAGATATCGTGTTAAGATACCGTTTGACTAAAATCAAACATAACTTTCATCATATGTAAGGTCATGATAATCTCAGGTCTAGGGACTAAATGAAGTGACCATATGAGATTTAATTATGACATTTGACCATGACATAAATCTCATACGGGTCAAGTCCAGTCACTTGTTCTCTAACAAGTACCCATAATTTCAATGTGCATCTCTATGCATATAATCATCATATGATTATTCATTGACAATTATACTAATTATTCTCTTAATAATCAGGGACGGAAATTATTACAATAAATATGCAAACTATATAATAATCAAATAATAAACATAAACGATAAAGATGATACATAACGGTTTTCAGTTAAACATAACTAAAGCCTAGGGCATTACACCAACATCAACTGATATCCCCGAACTAGAAACAACATGCCCCAAGAAAGATATTTGCTCGAGCCAGAACTCACACTTACTGAACTTGGCAAACAATTTTCACGGAGAAGAGAAAGGACAATTCTCAAATGAGTCTCATGTTCCTCCCGGGACTTAGAATAGATAAGAATATCATCGATGAACACCACTACGAAGCTATCAAGGTACGGCTTGAAAATACGGTTCATCATATCCATAAATACGGCCGGAGCGTTAGTCAATCCAAAAGGCATTACCACGAACTCATAGTGACCATATCTCGTCCTGAAAGCTGTTTTAGAAATATCATCGGGCCGAATCTTCAACTGATGGTATCCGCTTCTCAAATCAAGCTTTGAGTAAATAACGGAACCTTGGAGCTAATCGAACAGATCATCAATATGCGGGAGAGGATACTTGTTCTTGATAGTTGCTTGGTTAAGAAGACGGTAATCAATACACAGTCTCAAAGTACCATCTTTCTTACAGACAAATAAAACAGGAGCCCCCCACGGTGACACACTAGGGCGGATAAACCCCCGGTCTAACAACTCTTGTAACTGAGTCTTCAACTCTTTCAATTCAGCAGGAGCCATTCTATAAGGCGCCTTAGAAATAGGTGTGGTACCGGGCACTAAATCAATGCAAAACTCTACCTCACGATCAGGAGGCATAGAGTACTCGGTAGAAAACACATCACCAAACTCATTTACTACAGGAACATGAACTACATCAGGGGACTTCTTACTTGAATCTACCACATAAGCTAAATACCCCGCACACCCTTTAGAAAGAAATTTTCTAGCCTTTATAGCAGAAATAACATGAATACCAAACATAGACTTGTCGGCATCAAACACAAAAGAGGGCATATCAGGCATATCAAATAAGACCTTCTTCCTACGACAATCAACCATGGCATGGTAATGACTCAACCAATCCATACCAAGTATAACATCAAAGTCCCGGATTTGTAACTCTACTAAATCCGCCGGCAACACATGCCCACAAATAACCACATCACAACCATTGTATATCAAAGAAGAAGTGAGGCACTCTCCCATAGGAGTCGACACCTCAAGCACATAAGGCATAATATCAGGAAATTTATGCAATGCGAATGCAAAATGAGACGCAACAAATGAATGGGAAGACCCGGGATCTATAAGGATGCGAGCCTTAACTCCTGAGACAGGGACAATACCTCTAATGACAACATTCGGGTCAACTTCTCCTCTTCCTAAGGCAAACACACGGCCTTGAACTTTATCTTTAGGCTTTCCTTCATTATCTCTTTTAATTCCACCTCGTGGTCCGCCTTGACCACTACCCGAAGCTTGACCTCTCAACTTGGGACAATTCCTTCTAAAGTGACCATCTCCCCCACATTTTAAACACTTCCCCAACTTGCTCCAACATCTGTCTTCTGAATGACCCAGCTTCTTACAAAAACCACAAACCGTCCCGGACTGTCTTGAAGGAGTACGAACCACCAGAGTCACTACAATTCTGCCTCTTGCTACACCAGGATTTGAGAACCTTGGTGGCCCTCTACCTTGTCCCGAACCTTGTCCTTGGAACCGCTGCTTGCTTCCACTTCCACCGTCTGACCTTCCCTTATGTTCTTCAATATCATTCTACATTACGTAAGCCTGTTCCTTCTTTGCTGGAAATGCGTGGAAGTCGTGCGTCAAAAGTTTCTTACGGAACTCCAGTCTTAACCCTTTTACAAACCTATAAACCCTTCTTTCTTCATCCGGCACCAAATGTGGACAATACCGAGATAACTCCGTGAATTTGGCCGAGTACTGAGCTACCATCAAAGTCCCTTGCTCCAATCTAAGAAACTCTACCTCTTTTCTATCTCTTGTCACCATTGGAATGAAGTGGTCCCGAAACTTACGCGTGAAATTCTCCCATGTCTGTGGTGTATGATCTCGATCCCAACTATCTTTGAAGATGTTCCACCAATGCTCTGTCGCTCCCTCTATCTTGAAGACCGCACACCTAACCTTTTCGTCATCTGGACTCTCCATTCCCGCGAATATTTTGTTCATTGATTCGAGCCATCTCTCCGCCTTTACCGGATCAGGATCCCCATTGAAACTTGGAGGTGTCATCTTCACAAACTTCTCAAGTCCGTGCCCTTGCCTCCCTTCAGGCTGTTGTTGAGCTCTACCCCGGTTGGCCATATTACGTAAGAAAACTCAACATATCCATCATCTCGGCATTCGATTACCATTGCCCCCTTCATTACCAACGTTCCCTTGAGCTCTATGTTGATCATCTTCATTCCCACCATTATGACAAACACCGCATCAAACACTCGGCGTCGGTTATCACACACTCCCCTTAAACTAGACATCTACCCTTGACCTCTAGACGAGGCTCTGATACCAACTGTGGGCTCCCCAACCTGGAGAGTCCAACTAAGAACGACAACCTGTGATTTTTGAAAACTTTTAACTTAATTTAACATGAATCTAACTTTAACTTTTAACATTCAAACACTAACTTGGGTCATCTCCACTTGGAGGAAAGGGGTGAAACCTAACTAACTCCATACCAACTGTATTACACATTTACAAAAGTTCTAAAGTTTAAGTTGAAACAAAGTTATAAATATATACATACATAACTTCATCAAGGCTAACCAAAATATAAAGTCACCTCCTTTCTAAAACAACCACATACCCAACAAACCCAAAAGACTTGTACAAACTCCTCCCCGTCCTCACTGTTCGGGTCCTCCTGTCTCAGGCCGATCTAAAACATTAAAGGGAGAAGGGTGAGAATAAATCTCAATAAGTTATTATGAATGCACAATATGCCAAATAAGATGCAACACATATAAGGTGCATATAACACATTGGAAAAGTAGTAAACACCTTCCGTTACCTTGGTTTACCTTTTCCCGTCTGACCAATAAGTCGTACAGTATTGGAGGATACAATTCCATCACAACCAATAACATATAACGGAGAGAGCTATTATAATAACTCCTCTCTTCTGAACTGCTTAAGCATATTCACATCTTATAAGACCCATTTTTCAGGGAACCATATAAGATATTAGCAACTCTGTAAGGCTTTTGGCTCAATACAGATGCTATAACCCCAATCTATGGCCACAGAAGGGGACAGTCACAGGCATAACGTAATCCGATCACATTAGGTCACACTTTCCATAATTGATCGTATTCCGTTATACCCCTAAACATCAGCTGATTAACAACAATTCAAGCACATATAAGTTACTTGAAAGAAAATCCACCAAAGGGATGAGAATATATCAACATGGTAAAACTATACTCATGTTTAATCAATACTAGAGTGCAACATTCATTTCATGCACTATGTATAATAATATCAATGCATATGAACTCAAATAAGGTAGAAAGGTATCATAAACTATCCCTACCTAGCCAATATGCACTAATATTTAACCTTTATAAAGATCCAATGTCCAATTACCAAGTTGGAGTTACTTTGGCTAAGGAACAAATCAATGCTACGAAGCAATTTCACAACAATATTTAAAGTACTTCTACTATTCCATTTGGATCAACTAAGGTATCATTGTGTAGCTAAAAGGTTCTACTTTAATCTAAGTTAAAGAGTGTTCAAGTTGGTTCTTGTTTGATTGGGTTTCCAAGCCTTGGAAACAGCTTCAATGACTGCAGGGGAGGGCACGACTCGTGCCCTTTTGACCCCCACCAGAACCTGGCGTCCCAGCTTGATCACAACTTAGTTCAATTCTCAGGGGACGACTCGTGCCCAAGTCGTGCCCCTGAGCACGACTCGTGCTCCCTGTTCAGAATTCAGCACAGAATTGTTACTACAGCAGTAACCACACCAAATTGACCCCAAACCCAGCTTCCTCTGTTTTCCAAGTGACTAAAATCAGTACCAAACTTATCAATACCAAACCCAAACCATTTCATACTCCTTCTACACTACTTCAACACCATTAAACATCATTTTAATATCCAACTTTGTACCAAAATGCCATGCAATGACTTATTTCCAAAGCATTAATACTAAACATGAATACCAACCCATTTACTTGCTATCTCAACACCCACTTCATAACCATTTCAATTCCCAAATTTAAAAACCATTCTTACCACTTCAAAAATTGTTTTCCTTTTGTAAAAACTTGTTTCTAAGTATCAATAACAACCAAATCAATGAATTTACAAGTTTTGACAAGAATCCATAATAACTTACTTGAATGATGAAAAATAAAATAATTATTTGAGCAGCTCTAAACGATCTCCTCGCCGCCACGAACAAGAATTCGCCCTTGATTTTGAAAACGGAGAAGTAATGAAGGCTAGAGATTTTTTCTAAGAGAAGGACCTAGGGTTTGGTTTTCTCCATGGAACTTAGAGAAGAAGGAAGTACTGATGAATGAGAAAATGAATTTTACTTTCCATAATTCCATGGATAGTTATCCCTTAATTACATAAAAGCTCCTCTAAGCTTAAAAGAAAATAACTAACACTTTTAACTATTTACTTTTACACCCAAGCACCTTAACCACATATAATCAATTTATTAAAATTCCAATTATTATAAAATCATTTTACACTTATAATTTATTCCCTTGAGGCCTTTTATCATTTAATTTAATTCAATTCCATCCTAACTTCACATAAGTTAGTTAAAAACATAATTAAGCACATATATCTAACAAGTAGTATAAAAGGCATAATATGGAACACTAACAACCCAACCCAACGTGCTTAACGAGTATTAAAATAGTGCCTAATATCGGGGTCGTGACACTCACTCCCCCTTAAAGAAAATTCGCCCCGAATTTTAGATAGACTTACTTGCACTCTCAAACAAAGAAGGATACTTCTCCCTCATCTCCGACTCTAACTCCCACGTAG
Source organism: Adenophora triphylla var. japonica (assembly GCA_022495995.1). NCBI lineage: Eukaryota > Viridiplantae > Streptophyta > Magnoliopsida > Asterales > Campanulaceae > Adenophora > Adenophora triphylla. The sequence continues at coordinate 370,996 of JAFEMH010002024.1, read as the reverse complement.
CCTCTTCAATGGTATGGTTTCTCCACAAGACCTTTACGACCGGAATACTTTTAGTTCTCAACTCTTTCACTTGGAACTCCAAGAGTCTCAAAGGCTCTTCAACATAAGACATGTCGGCTTGAATCTCTTCGGGAGGTGAACTCAAGATGTGAGAAGGATCGTGACAATACTTCCTCAACATCGACACATGGAAAACATCGTGAAGCAAAGAGAAGGATGGAGGCAACGCCAATCGGTAAGCTAGTTCCCCAATCTTCTCTATGATCTCAAATGGCCCAACGAATCTTGGAGCTAACTTCCCTTTGTTCCCAAACCTTTTAATACCGGTCCTCGGAGAAATCTTCAAGAAAACCAAGTCACCAACTTGAAAAGCTAAGTCCCGTCTTCTATTGTCGGCGTAGCTCTTCTGCCTACTCTGAGCCGTCTTCAACCTATCTCGAATAACTTTGATCTTTTCCGTCGAATCTCGAACCAAATCCGGACCCCATAACTTGGCTTCACCCACTTCATCCCAACACATAGGATATCTACATCTTCTACCATATAATGCTTCGTAAGGAGCCATCTCAATACTAGATTGATAACTGTTGTTGTAGGCGAACTCAACCAACGGTAGATGATCTTCCCAAGACAATTGAAAATCCATCACACACGCTCTAAGCATATCCTCAAGAATTTGAATAGTTCTTTCCGACTGCCCATCTGTTTGAGTGTGAAACGCCGTGCTGAAACATAACTTGGACCCTAAAGCTTCATGTAACGCCCTCCAAAATCTCGAAGTGAACCTTGGGTCTCTATCTGAAACGATACTAACTGGAACCCCGTGAAGTCTCACAATTTCCTTCATATACAACTGAGCCAATCTCTCCATAGAAAACTTAGTTGACACGGGAAGAAAGTGAGCCGATTTCGTCAATCTATCCACTATAACCCAAATGGCATCCATCTTCTTCGCTGTAAGAGGCAAACCTGTCACAAAATCCATAGAAATTTCTTCCCATTTCCACCCCGGAATGTCTAAAGGTTGAAGCAATCCCGCCGGTCTTTGATGTTCAGCTTTTACTTGTTGACATGTTAGGCACTTAGATACGAAATCCGCTATTTCTCTTTTCATTCCATTCCACCAATATCCACGTTTCAAGTCTTGATACATTTTTGTACTACCCGGATGAACGGCAAACTTAGACTTATGACCATCCTCTAAAACACGTCTCTTGATCTCCGGTGATGAAGGAACACAAATACGACCTCGGAAAGTTAGAAGTCCATCTCTATTCAACGCAAAATCCCCGGCTTTACCATCTTGAACTTGTCCCAATATTTTCTTCAATTCCGGATCACTTGATTGAGCTTTCATCAAATCTTCATACAAAGTTGGAACAGCTCGAACAGTCGCAAAAATTAACTCATGTCTTGCCTCTCTAGAACTCAAGGTTGATAAGTAAGCCTTCCGGCTAATCGCATACGCAACAACATTCGCCTTCCCCGGATGATATGAAATCACGCAATCGAAGTCTTTCAAAAACTCTAACCATCTTCTTTGCCGGTTATTCAACTCCTTTTGGGTAAATAGATATTTCAAACTCTTATGATCCGTAAAAATTTCAAATCTCGCCCCATAAAGATAATGCTTCCACTTGTGCAATGAAAATATAATCGCAGTCAATTCCATGTCATGAGTAGGATAGTTCTGTTCAGCCGGTGACAACTTCCGAGAAGCATACGCAATCACTCTCCCACTTTGCATTAATACACATCCCAAGCCCTCCTTCGAGGCATCACCAAAAATCACAAAGTTCTCAAAACCGTCTGGAAGGGTAAGAACAGGAGTTGATGTCAACCTTTTCTTCAACTCTTCAAAACTAGCTTCGCACTTGGAATCCTATACAAACGGTACATCTTTCCGAGTCAATCGAGTCAACGGAGTTGCAATATGAGAAAACCCCTTAATGAATCTTCTGTAGTACCCCGATAACCCAAGAAAACTACGAACCTCGGTCATCGTTGAAGGCTGCTTCCAATTGACAACTGCTTCAATTTTGGAAGGATCAACTGATATCCCCGAACTAGAAACAACATGCCCCAAGAAAGATATTTGCTCGAGCCAGAACTCACACTTACTGAACATGGCAAACAATTTTCACGGAGAAGAGAAAGGATAATTCTCAAATGAGTCTCATGTTCCTCCCGGGACTTAGAATAGATAAGAATATCATCGATGAACACCACTACGAAGCTATCAAGGTACGGCTTGAAAATACGGTTCATTATATCCATAAATACGGCCGGAGCGTTAGTCAATCCAAAAGGCATTACCACGAACTCATAGTGACCATGCCTCGTCCTGAAAGCTGTTTTAGAAATATCATCGGGCCGAATCTTCAACTGATGGTATCCGCTTCTCAAATCAAGCTTTAAGTAAATAACGGAACCTTGGAGCTGATCGAACAGATCATCAATATGCGGGAGAGGATACTTGTTCTTGATAGTTGCTTGGTTAAGAAGACGGTAATCAATACACAGTCTCAAAGTACCATCTTTCTTACAGACAAATAAAACAGGAGCCCCCCACGGTGACACACTAGGGCGGATAAACCCCCGGTCTAACAACTTTTGTAACTGAGTCTTCAACTCTTTCAATTAAGCAGGAGCCATTTTATAAGGCGCCTTAGAAATAGGTGTGGTACCGGGCACTAAATCAATGCAAAACTCTACCTCACAATCAGGAGGCATAGAGTACTCGATAGAAAACACATCACCAAACTCATTTACTACAGGAACATGAACTACATCAGGGGACTTCTTACTTGAATCTACCACATAAGCTAAATACCCCGCACACCCTTTAGAAAGAAATTTTCTAGCCTTTATAGCAGAAATAACATGAATACCAAACATAGACTTGTCGGCATCAAACACAAAAGAGGGCATATCAGGCATATCAAATAAGACCTTCTTCCTACGACAATCAACCATGGCATGGTAATGACTCAACCAATCCATACCAAGTATAACATCAAAGTCCCGGATTTGTAACTCTACTAAATCCGCCGGCAACACATGCCCACAAATAACCACATCACAACCATTGTATATCAAAGAAGAAGTGAGGCACTCTCCCATAGGAGTCGACACCTCAAGCACATAAGGCATAATATCAGGAAATTTATGCAATGCGAATGCAAAATGAGACGCAACAAATGAATGGGAAGACCCGGGGTCTATAAGGATGCGAGCCTTAACTCCTGAGACAGGGACAATACCTCTAATGACAACATTCGGGTCAACTTCTCCTCTTCCTAAGGCAAACACACGGCCTTGAACTTTATCTTTAGTCTTTCCTTCATTATCTCTTTTAATTCCACCTCGTGGTCCGCCTTGACCACTACCCGAAGCTTGACCTGTCAACTTGGGACAATTCCTTCTAAAGTGACCATCTCCCCCACATTTTAAACACTTCCCCAACTTGCTCCAACATCTGTCTTCTGAATGATCCAGCTTCTTACAAAAACCACAAACCGTCCCGGACTGTCTTGAAGGAGTACGAACCACCAGAGTCACTACAATTCTGCCTCTTGCTACACCAGGATTTGAGAACCTTGGTGGCCCTCTACCTTGTCCCGAACCTTGTCCTTGGAACCGCTGCTTGCTTCCACTTCCACCGTCTGACCTTCCCTTATGTTCTTCAATATCATTCTCTATTCTGTAAGCTCTGTTCACTGCTGCCTGGAAATCTGTGAAGTCGTGCGTCAAAAGTTGCTTACGGAACTCCAGTCTTAACCCTTTCACAAACCTATAAACCCTTCTTTCTTCATCCGACACTAAATGTGGACAATACCGAGCTAACTCCGTGAATTTGGCCGAGTACTGAGCTACCGTCAAAGTCCCTTGCTCCAATCTAAGAAACTCTACCTCTTTTCTATCTCTTGTCACCATTGGAATGAAGTGGTCCCGAAACTTACGCGTGAAATTCTCCCATGTCTGTGGTGTATGATCTTGATCCCAACTATCTTTGACGATGTTCCACCAATGCTCTGTCGCTCCCTCTAACTTGAAGACCGCACACCTAACCTTTTCGTCATCTGGACTCTCCATTCCCGCGAATATTTTGTTCATTTATTCGAGCCATCTCTCCGCCTTTACCGGATCAGGATCCCCATTGAAACTTGGAGGTGTCATCTTCACAAACTTCTCAAGTCCGTGCCCTTGCCTCCCTTCAGGCTGTTGTTGAGCTCTACCCTGGTTGGCCATATTCTGTAAGAAAACTCTGAACATATCCATCATCTCGGCATTCTGATTACCATTGCCCCCTTCATTACCAACGTTCCCTTGAGCTCTATGTTGATCATCTTCATTCCCAGCCATTATGACAAACACCTGCATCAAACACTCGGCGTCAGTTATCACACACTCCCCCTTAAACTAGACATCTACCCTTGACCTCTAGACGAGGCTCTGATACCAACTGTGGGCTCCCCAACCTGGAGAGTCCAACTAAGAACGACAACCTGTGATTTTTGAAAACTTTTAACTTAACTTAACATGAATCTAACTTTAACTTTTAACATTCAAACACTAACTTGGGTCATCTCCACTTGGAGGAAAGGGGTGAAACCTAACTAACTCCATACCAACTGTATTACACATTTACAAAAGTTCTAAAGTTTAAGTTGAAACAAAGTTATAAATATATACATACATAACTTCATCAAGGCTAACCAAAATATAAAGTCACCTCCTTTCTAAAACAACCACATACCCAACAAACCCAAAAGACTTGTACAAACTCCTCCCCGTCCTCACTGTCCGGGTCCTCCTGTCTCAGGCCGATCTAAAACATTAAAGGGAGAAGGGTGAGAATAAATCTCAATAAGTTATTATGAATGCACAATATGCCAAATAAGATGCAACACCTATAAGGTGCATATAACACATTGGAAAAGCAGTAAACACCTTCCGTTACCTTGGTTTACCTTTTCCCGTCTGACCAATAAGTCGTACAGTATTGGAGGATACAATTCCATCACAACCAATAACATATAACGGAGAGAGCTATTATAATAACTCCTCTCTTCTGAACTGCTTAAGCATATTCACATATTATAAGACCCATTTTCCAGGGAACCATATAAGATATTAGCAACTCTGTAAGGCTTTTGACTCAATACAGATGCTATAACCCCAATCTGTGGCCACAGAAGGGGACAGTCACAGGTATAACGTAATCCGATCACATTAGGTCACACTTTCCATAATTGATCGTATTCCGTTATACCCCTAAACATCAGCTGATTAACAACAATTCAAGCACATATAAGTTACTTGAAAGAAAATCCACCAAAGGGATGAGAATATATCAACATGGTAAAACAATACTCATGTTTAATCAATACTAGAGTGCAACATTCATTTCATGCACTATGTATAATAATATCAATGCATATGAACTCAAATAAGGTAGCAAGGTATCATAAACTATCCCTACCTAGCCAATATGCACTAATATTTAACCTTTATAAAGATCCAATGTCCAATTACCAAGTTGGAGTTACTTTGGCTAAGGAACAAATCAATGCTACGAAGCAATTTCACAACAATATTTAAAGTACTTCTACTATTCCATTTGGATCAACTAAGGTATCATTGTGTAGCTAAAAGGTTCTACTTTAATCTAAGTTAAAGAGTGTTCAAGTTGGTTCTTGTTTGATTGGGTTTCCAAGCCTTGGAAACAACTTCAATGACTGTAGGGGAGGGCACGACTCGTGCCCTTTTGACCCCCACCAGAACCTGGCGTCCCAGCTTGGTCACGACTTAGTTCAATTCTCAGGGGACGACTCGTGCCCAAGTCGTGCCCCTGAGCACGACTCGTGCTCCCTGTTCAGAATTCAGCACAGAATTGTTACTACAGCAGTAACCACACCAAATTGACCCCAAACCCAGCTTCCTCTGTTTTCCAAGTGACTAAAATCAGTACCAAACTTATCAATACCAAACCCAAACCATTTCATACTCCTTCTACACTACTTTAACACCATTAAACATCATTTTAATATCCAACTTTGTACCAAAATGCCATGCAATGACTTATTTCCAAAGCATTAATACTAAACATGAATACCAACCCATTTACTTGCTATCACAACACCCACTTCATAACCATTTCAATTCCCAAATTTAAAAACCATTCTTACCACTTTAAAAATTGTTTCCCTTTTGTAAAAACTTGTTTCTAAGTATCTATAACAACCAAATCAATGAATTTACAAGTTTTGACAAGAATCCATAATAACTTACTTGAATGATGAAAAATAAAATAATTATTTGAGCAGCTCTAAACGATCTCCTCGCCGCCACGAACAAGAATCTGCCCTTGATTTTGAAAACGGAGAAGTAATGAAGGCTAGAGAATTTTTCTATGAGAAGGACCTAGGGTTTGGTTTTCTCCATGGAACTTAGAGAAGAAGGAAGTACTGATGAATGAGAAAATGAATTTTACTTTCCATAATTCCATGGATAGTTATCCCTTAATTACATAAAAGCTCCTCTAAGCTTAAAAGAAAATAACTAACACTTTTAACTATTTACTTTTACACCCAAGCACCTTAACCACATATAATCAATTTATTAAAATTCCAATTATTATAAAATCATTTTACACTTATAATTTATTCCCTTGAGGCCCTTTATCATTTAATTTAATTCAATTTCATCCTAACTTCACATAAGTTAGTTAAAAACATAATTAAGCACATATATCTAACAAGTAGTATAAAAGGCATAATATGGAACACTAACCCAACCCAACGTGCTTAACGAGTATTAAAATAGTGCCTAATATCGGGGTCATGACAAATTTCTAGCTCCCTCTTCTTCTTAGACCGTAACACATGATCCAGGTACTCTCTGGCCGTGCTAAGTACGTACCCCACTCCCAACATGGTGGGAAACTTAACTATTTGGTGGGGAATTGAAGGAACCATTCCTAGCGCGATCTGCCCAGGTATACCCAAGATAGCATGGTTATCACTAACGACATCAATGAAAATAAATGTTACCTTGGCCACTGTCCTCAAAGGATGTTGTCCGATGTCAACCTCCAGCTCGATCTGTCCCTTGGTGTCAACCCTGTGATTGGTGAAGCCCTCTAGTTGGACTGCGTAAGGTGACAATCTGACATCTATCAGTCCCATATCCAAGAAGGTCTTATAGTAGATAATATCTTTGCAGGCCCCCGTGTCGACCAATATTCTACTCGACGTGCAATCATTGATCAACCCTGGAATCACCAAAATTTGTTCCCTAGCAGTCATACTGGTAGCCAGCTTGTAGAGATAGAAACTGATCACCTCATCTCTAACATAGCTCCTTGGAGGCACATAGGGAGCTTTATTTAGCTGATTTTTTTTTTTTTTATGTTTGAGGGTAGTGTTGCTCGTTTCTTCAACAATCACTCCCATAGTCAACCTAGGTTGCCTCGGCTCTGGCACCCCTCTAGCAGGTCGATCTCCACCAGCAGGATGATCTCCCTTGACAAACCTGTCTAACCTTCCTTCATTCACCCACTTCTGGATGATCCTCTTCAGACTTATGCACTTTTTCGTGGTGTGTCCAGTGTCCTTGTGGTACTCACAATACCTACTATTGTCCCTTATGAATTTATTCTGAGCATTCATTGGGGCTGGGGGTCCAGGTCGATTGTGTTCATAATCTCAGTTCGACTCACTGTAAGTGGGGTAAAGCTTTCGGGGACCCTTTCTGTCGCCCTACTCCTGTTTTTCCCCTTATTGTCATTATTCTTCACCGGTCCCCCTTTAGTCGACTCACTAGCCTCAGAATGCTTTGACCCCTTGTCCTTCTTTCTTTCCTTTCACTACAAGAAAACAGGGCAACTGAAACGGAATTTTGTAACCGAATTGAAATCAGTTTCAGAGTAAAAAGTGCTCATTGAAAATTGACGTGCACAATTAATATTGCAACTCATATTGCAATGGAAAACCATTTTTTCGCTTCATGTTTTGGGATTGCAACGGTTTTTGAAACAGATGAACTTCTGTTTCAATTTTCTGTTTCAATTTCAGTTGCATTTTGTAACTGAATTGAAATCAGTTTCAGAGTAAAAAGTGCTCATTAAAAATTGACGTGCACAATTAATTTTGCAACTCATATTGCAATGGAAAATCATTTTGTTGCTTCATGTTTCGGGATTGCAACGGTTTTTGAAACAGATGAACTTCTGTTTCAATTTCAGTTGCATTTTGCAACTGAATTGAAATCAGTTTCAGAGTAAAAGTGCTCATTGAAAATTGACGTGCACAATTAATTTTGCAACTCATATTGCAATAGAAAACCATTTTGTCGCTTCATGTTTCGGGATTGCAATGGTTTTTGAAACAGATGAACTTCTGTTTCAATTTTCTATTTCAATTTCAGTTGCATTTTGCAACTGAATTGAAATCAGTTTCAGAGTAAAAAGTGCTCATTGAAAATTGACGTGCACAATTAATATTGCAACACATATTGCAATGGAAAACCATTTTGTCGCTTCATATTCGGGGTTGCAACAATTTTTGAAACAGATGAACTTCTGTTTCAATTTTTGTTTCAATTTCAGTTGCATTTTGCAACTGAATTGAAAACAGTTTCAGAGTAAAAAGTGCTAATTGAAAATTGACGTGCACAATTAATTTTGCAACTCATATTGCAATGGAAAACTATTTTGTCGCTTCATGTTTCGGGGGACAAGTTGGAGGGAAGAATGCCGCTTAGTTTTGCAATGGTTTTTGAAACAGATGAACTTCTGTTTCAATTTCAGTTGCATTTTGCAACCGAATTGAAATCAGTTTCAGAGTAAAAAGTGCTCATTGAAAATTGACGTGCACAATTGTCGCTTCATGTTTCAGGGGAAAAGTTTGAGGGAAGAATGCCGCTTAGTTTTGGATAAATAAAACTATTTGAGATGTTAGTTACTAGTGAATTTTTTTACAAAAACTTATATAAAAAAAGTTAAGAATTTTTAAAGAAATGAATGCATATAATAGAAAAAAAGAAGGACGGACAATAGTATTTATTTTTTATTTATTTTTTCTTATTTTTTTTAGATAAATAAAACTATTTGAGATGTTAGTTAGTGTGAGTACCCCGATCCGAACCCATGATTTGGATCCACTTTAATTAAATTTTGGGCTTACATAATTGCTAAAGAAGCAAATAAAGGTCCAAAAATCCCAACAGCCCATCAGTCCATTGGGCCTGCCAAGCATTCGTCCTACACCTCTATAGGCTCGTTCCTATATCTCGCTAGGCTTGTTCCTATGCGTAGGCTTGTTCCTACACTTCTATAGGCTCGTTCCTATATCTCGCTAGGCTTGTTCCTATGCGTAGGCTTGTTCCTACACCTCTATAGGCTCGTTCCTATATCTCGCTAGGCTTGTTCCTATGCGCAGGCTTGTTCTCACACTTCTATAGGCTCGTTCCTATATCTCGCTAGGATTGTTCCTATGCGTAGGCTTGTTCCTACACCTCTATAGGCTCGTTCTTATATCTCGCTAGGCTTGTTCCTATGCGTAGGCTTGTTCCTACACCTCTATAGGCTCGTTCCTATATCTCGCTAGGCTTGTTCCTATGCGTAGGCTTGTTCCTACACTTCTATAGGCTCATTCCTATATCTCGCTAGGCTTGTTCCTATGCGTAGGCTTGTTCCTACACCTCTATAGGCTCGTTCCTATATCTCGCTAGGCTTGTTCCTATGCGTAAGCTTGTTCCTACACCTCTATAGGCTCGTTCCTATATCTCGCTAGGCTTGTTCCTATGCGTAGGCTTGTTCCTACACCTCTAAAGGCTCGTTCCTATATCTCGCTAGGCTTGTTCCTATGCGTAGGCTTGTTCCTACAACTCTTCAGGCTTGTTCCTATGCTTCTTTAGGCTTGTGCCTATACCCTTTAGGTTTGTTCCTATACCCTTTTAGGCTTGTTCCTACACCCCTTTAGGCTCGTCCCTATAATTCATTTGGGTTCAAATACCCACCTCTCTCAGTTTTTCACAATGTCATTACCAAGATCCTAGGCCCGAAATGGCCATAAACTACCCGGTCCGGAAAACCGTACAGTTTCCAAACACAGAAATTGGCCCGAAATGGCCTTAAACTACCCGGTCCGGAAAGATCGTACAGATTTTCCACACAGTAAAAATTCGCGGGTGACTTCCCAAAGAAAAATAGTTAAATTCGCGGGTGACTCCCAAAGAAAAAAGTCAAATCATCGGGATGACTCCCCACCAAAAACGGTCAAATTCCCGGGGTGACTTCCCAAAGAAAAAACAGTCAAATTCGCGGGTGACTCCCAAAGGAAAAAGTCAAAGTCGCGGGTGACTCCCCACCAAAAACAGTCAAAGAAAAAGGTCAAATCTTCGGGGTGACTCCCCTTGGAACAGTCAACATCAGGGTACAAACGCCCATCTTCGGGGTGACCCCCCACCAAAAACAGTCAAATTCACGGGTGACTCCCAAAGAAAAAAGTCAAATCTTCGGGGTGACTCCCCTTGGAACAGTCAATATCAGGGTACAAACGCCCATCTTCGGGATGACTCCCCACCAAAAACAGTCAAGTTCGCGAGTGACTCCCAAAGTAAAATAGTCATATTTCGCGGGTGACTCCCAAAGAAAAAGTCACATCTTCGGGTGACTCCCTAAAACAGTCATGTCCTAGCGGGTGACTCCCAAAGAAAAAGTCACATTTTTTGGGGTGACTCCCCTTGGAACAGTCAATCTCGGGTACAAAACCCGTAGCCTTTCATTGGCACCCTCATCTTCAACGAATTACGATTCGGCTTGATTCCCCCACGGGATACGTAGGAATCCTCTTCATAAAGAGGTCCAGCCACTTGACCATCTTGGTCACCTCTTTCCCCGCCGTTCGTGTCCGGCTCGGGATTCTCATTGTGTCGACGACCCCACTTCCCGTGGAAGTGACGTCGCCGAGGGGCTCTGTGAGTACCCCGATCCGAACCCATGATTTGGATCCACTTTAATTAAATTTTGGGCTTACATAATTGATAAAGAAGCAAATAAAGGTCCATAAAATCCCAACAGCCCATCAGTCCATTGGGCCTGCCAAGCATTCGGCCCAACATGGCCAAAAGATGTACGCTATCGTCCGACATGGAAGTCACTAAGGCGGTTTAACTGCCCTTGTCGTGCGACATAAGACGTCCCATCAGCCTGCCTATAAATACAAGGCATGGCTGATCATTTTAGGGTGACTTGGAGTGAATATTGGGGGGAGGATACAGTAATATAAGGGAAACTCTGTCCAAATAGAGTCTCCCTCTCTCTCTCTCACACACACACTCACCTCCCTCCTCACACACACACACACTTCAAGGCCAAGATCCAAAGTAGCTCCCTTTGTTGGTGTGTAGAAGGGTAGACACCATACTATTGGTGATCTCACCTTGTGGACTACAATAGGTAGCCACTAAACTCTTCTCCCTCTTTAAATAAAGTTTTTAAACACATTGCATGCTTACTTGCCTTCATATTATGTAGAAATTGGGATTTTTACATGATAAAGGTGGTGGAGAAGTGAATCTTCAATATTCACTTCTCCCCACCTCAGATCTGTACATTTGATCATCTTAGGATCAATAAAGATTCAATCTTTATGCATTAGCATGGAGTTAGGAGGTGATGGTTACTTCAAATTGGCCAAAAACATGTGATTTATCACATTTGGCCACTAAAGCCATGTGATCCTCCCATAATACTCATATATTAGTATTATATTACTGTTTACAGTTGTTAAATGTGCTTGGTTTGCCTTGAGGAACAAAGGGGAAACAAACAGACTGAAGGGCACATAAATGGCCTATCTATGTCGTGCGACATGGGACTCCATAGAGATCTTGTGTCATACGACATAGAGATCCCAGAAGGCTGTAAAGCCATTCTTGGACTTCAGATCTGTCCAGTTTATTCCCTTCGCGACTCAGAGCTTTCCTAAAGCATTTTTGTGGCTCATAAGCCACTATTTGAGTGCCTATAATCCATTTGGGTGTGATTTATTGGAGGCGGATTGTCACATGACATGGACAACTTCGGATGTTCCATGTCGCATGACATCCGTATCATTCAAAGTATATCGTGACTTTGTTCACTCCCGTCAATCCCAAACTGAGTTTTAGACCTTCAAATAGTGTCTTTACTGAGTTAAATAAATGTCATTTCATTCCCAGAAACTGCTTGGTCTTTGTAGTAAGACAATCTGACCAAGAGATATCATGTCGTGCGACACCCTCTGCCTAGGAGGTCCTGTGTCGGATGACATGGAAAGTCTCTGGGCAGATTGTCTTACCTTCTGCCTTGTTATGATAATCACAATATGTAAAAGGGTGTGGCCCCCTGTCATGGCTCACAAGTTGTACTCAGCTTCCATATTATCAATGAAAATGTCAAATTTGCATTTTTTACACATCGACACATATTGTACACACACTTTGAATGTCAAAAAATTGTCCAATGTTGATTGAAAGTCTCGAAAGAGGCGTGTTGGGTGAACTCTCTAGTTCTTCCCAAACACGTAACCAGACTCCCGGACTCAAAATCTCTTAAAATAGGTTTTTCAATGTTTTCCTCTAAAAACGGCATGGCGACTCCCAAAACGAAGTTTTCAAGTCGTATCATTTTCAAAAACAAAAGAAAAAAACTCTTTTCAAAAAAAAGGGGAAATGACAATACGACAAATCACTTTTTCGGCGAGCGTTCATTCAGTGGCGACTCCGCTGGGGACATTGAAAAACTTTTTGTTCTAAAAAATGAAGACGACACTCGGTATATAGGTGGAAACCACTAACCTTCCTGTATCGCTCCCTAACCCGGGGCTTGTGATAAATGGTGGTCTAACAATCCCACGTACCAGTATCATTCTTCTATTTTCTGAAAAAAGAGAAAAGTTTTTCTTAAGAGAGTCTAACTTTCTTCAAATCAACTTGGACAATTTCGATATTCACCTTGTGTGTACATTTGTGTCATTTTGTGTGCTCAAATGCACCTCGCCATGCTTTGGTATGTGACACTATTGGAAGCCGGGGCTTCCCCTTTTGCAATTTGCTCTTCCCGTTGATCGAAACGGGGGCCGGATAACGGCCGGACTACGGCCTCTTGGTAAATTCTGACATTTGGGGCAGTCCCCTTTTGTCATGGTTTGACTCGTTCTCTTGTTTTTTCTTTGCATACTGCATAAAAAAAACAAAAAAAATCTTTTACAAAAAAGCAAAAAATATCTTCCTAGAAAATACCTTCACACTACTCGCACTCTACCCGCACATAGAGTTAGAACCCGGGAGTGTACGGACGGCATCGCGGAAAGTGACATGTTTCGCTGACGTTTGAGCGCCTAAAGTCCTCCTAGCCAGTGAGTCAGCCAACACTTGTCCGTGACACACTTTCTACCGTGACCGGTTGGTTTTTGGCCAATGCTTTTCAAAACATTTTAAACTCGGTTTTCAAAATTTTCTCACAAAGTCCGAGTCATGCATCGTCTCCAAAAATCTTGGCATACTTTTCCTCTTCGTGTCGGAATCACGACATAATTCAAACGTAAGTACTCCCTCCGTCCCACGTCATTGTGGACCATTTTTCCGGGCACGATAATTAAGAAATATTATTAAGATAATGAAAATGTGTGGTAGGAAATGAAGAGAGAGAATGAGTGGAGTTGGTTGAATAAATTGTGTGGTAGGAAATGAAGAGAGAGAATGAGTGGGTGGGGTAGGGTGAATATAAAATAATAAATTTATTTCCATTTTGGGCAGTTTGCATTCACGTGGGACGGACCAAAAAGGAAATAAGTTTGCATTCATGTGGGACGGAGGGAGTACACGTTAAGATCTCTACATGCCTCGACGTAGGTACATATCGATTTCTCGACTTGGCTTCATAAGAAGTCATGACGCGTCTTCGACATGTGTCAACGCGGGACCATGTCGAATTCTTAACGCATACTAACGAGAGTTATGCCGAAATTTCGCCACCAAGTGACGAGAGGCCATGCCAGATTTCCAACTCGAAAAGAGGAGAGGTCATGCCCAATTCCTCGAGGGTTTTACCTCCAAATTGCGGTCTCGTACGTTCAAACGTACGTTCGACCCTCTCTCCTCCCGAGTTTAGATGTTGACTTGGACTTGGTTTTGAAAACCCCGAGTTTGACTTGTTTTGGCTCGTATGCCCATAGGTTCGTTCTCCCTTTCGGTTGGTGGGTTCCACGTGCCCTATAGGACCTCTGCCGGGATTGTCCGTCCCGGAGGTGCAATACAGGTGGAATACAGGGGGTCTATAGACGTAGTGATGGAACCCACTAATCCAAGAATAGCGTAGAATGCGAAAAAGAAGGTTTCCTCCTTTTTCAACCATTCCTAGGATTAATAAAAATCATTTTTTTTAAAAAAAAAAACATAAAAAAAATATATATATAAAAAAAAGAGCATATGCATGAGTCCGTCCTCAGCCTATCCTCTCCCCTACCTAAAGCCATTCTCTCCCCTTTCAGCGAGCAAGTATTGGGTCAGAGTTTCGGGTGGTCGGTTAATCAGTTTCTCTCCAGTCAGGGGTTCATTTCCAGCAGTCTCAGAAATGGCAGATTCGCAAGTCTCAGCGGGTTTGGATCCGAATGCAAGCGTTGATCCAGCTCAGAATCAGAATGTCAGTCAGGGTGTAGGGCCAGATCAAGGTCAGAACACGGGGCCGAACACAGCTCTAAATGCCTCTCCTAGCAGTGGTTATGGCATGGGTCCTCACATGACACCCCCGGGAAGTCCGTTTGTAAACCCTCACCCAGGTTTCAACTTCTCTCAAGAAGCTTCTCTCCACGCTGCTCTCGAAGCCGCTCGTGCCCGTGAGGAAGCCGGTTGGGCTCGCTATGTCGAAGTAATGCGCATGCAAGGCGTTGCCGTAATCCGTCACCCCGATGGGTCGTGCGAAGAAATCAGGGAAGAGCCCGATGTTACTATCACCGGCACTGGCTTTATTCCACCATCCTCACCTAGACAAAGCCTTCACAATATGCCCCCACCAGTCTCCTATGGTGTGCCTGGCTCCTTCTCGATGCCAACTCATGGGGGTATGTCAAGACCTCCCCCTATCCCAGTATCTACTTATGGTATGCAATACGGGCCGAGGGGCGAATCCAGCTCCTTACCGAAGGTCAGTTCTCAGGACCAGTTTATGTTTTACCCTCAGAACCAGCTTGGGCAAGGTCAGCAACCCAGTGGTGTCAATCAAGAGCCGTTTGGGTATACTCAGAATCAGTCTGGGACTCGGGGTCAAAGTCCGTATAACAACACGGGTCAGTCGTCCAACCCAACCTTTGGTGGTCAGTTTATTGCTCCTCATGATCAGTCCAATCAGCAGCAGAGCGGATATCACATGTCAAGAAGCCAGATTTTCCAGGATTAGATCCCGCAATATCCACAATCCCAATTCAAAAGCAACATCCCTCAGCCTACGATTTGTTCTCCTCTCACCCAGCATCTGTACGGTTCCACCCCGTATTCAGCTCCGTGCACCGGTATCAGGTCCACTTGCCAGTCGGAGTCGGCGGACCAATCGATATTTGGGCCCCGAAATCCCAATGTCCAATTCAATGGTTACGACATGTACGGGAACAAGATCCCCAGCCCGGTTGGTTTAGTGGACAGCAATGATAGCATACCCAGCACTGTTGGTCTTCCTCCGGCTGCCTTGCCAATCAGGCCCACACCAGATTTTCCAATACCATCCTCAACAGTAGCTCCAACTATGGGACGACCCCCATCCTCCGAGATTTCAAGTTTGAAGGAAGAGTTGAAGTATGTGAAAGAACAGTTGCACAAGATGACTTTTGGGTCAGACGTGGTCAATTCCGTAGAGCTCAAGGACTCTAAGGCCCTCCTGAGGAATTTCAAGATGCCCCCCATAACTAAGTTTGAAGGCTCCACATGCCCTAAAACTCACATGAACAGCTACATCATGTTAATGGGTGCCAAAGGGGCCATCGAAGAGATGCTAGCCCTTTACTTTCACTTATCCCTCGATGACTCTCCTTTGAGATGGTTCCTAGGTCTTAAACCGGAAGCGAGGGCTACGCGGTCCCAGATCAATGATACCTTTTTGGAAAAATACAAAGGAAGTGTCGAGTGGTACACCACTCGTAGTGATTTGATCGGCACCATCCAGAGGCACGATGAGTCCGTAACAGACTTTTATAAGAGGTGGAACAAGAAGCTTAATGAGTTGGCTCACCCAATTCCCCTCTCTGACGAGAAGTCCATCTTCCTTTCATGTGTCAAGCCATCCGTCAGGGAAGCCATTGGCCGGGGGTACTACCCGAATCTGCGAGAAATGGTGAGCGCAGGGGCTGAGAGCGAGAATGCTACCTATTCCATTGTTCCAAGCTCTACCCCTGTCGCTCCAAAGGGTAAAGAAACTGTTGTCTCTAACTCCGTCAACTACATTCAAGGGGAGAAGGGTCAGTTATCTGGCCGTGGTGGAGGAAGGCCTCAGCGGCAGAAATTCGATGATTTGGGGATGCCAACTGAAGAGGCATTTAATGGTTTGGTAAAGGCTGGGCTGATCAAGCCTCTGGATAATTACAACCCGGTCAAGGCAAATCCCAATCTGAACACTAGCAAGTTTTGCCTCTACCATCAGTACCCTGGACATGTTACCAATGATTGCGTCCCTTTAAAGCTTCTCATCCAAAGGCTTATTGATGAGGGGAAGATCGAGAAGGCTCCTCGCCCCAATGTGATTACCAATCCACTTCCGTGATCTTCACCAGAACCCAGGGCCCTCCCATCCAATATTAATACAGTCAATCAGTCTTTGTAGGATCTAGATTGTCTGTTTGTTTCTTTAATGAATATCCTTTATTGGACAAGAGTCTGTCAAGTCCACGTTGGACTAGTCTTTTCCTCCAATGATAAAAATCTTTGTTTCTCTTCTTGCTAGACTCGAGACATCACTTGCACACCCACGTTACAATTAATTGAAATGGTCTTATCCTAGATGATCACTTGTGCTGCTCAACCACTAATGCTTCGAAATAACTCATGTTTAAATTAATCGGAGTGAGAAAATCAATTAATATCCTTCTCAAATTGGGGCTTACCAACTCCCCATCTTGCATTTCATATGCTCACATCTCTTTCATTATCCTCATCATTTCGTTGATCGAGAATTTGCATCAATCTTTCTCATTTAAAGCTTAAGCAAGCAACAAAGACTTAATTTCATTTAGGTCATCCGGTAGGGATTGCGGTTGAAGCCTTTCACCCATAGGAAAGCCGTTACCTCACCCTCACCAAACAATATCCTTTCATTTCAAGATCGGCGTGTTTTGAAACCCCATCTAGCCATCACCTTTCCTCCTTGCTGAGAGAAGTCCAAGCAATGCCAAGAAGTTAGCTTCGAGAGTCGGCGGCGCGCAAAATGTGCAAGTCATGCAGAAAGGACAAATATAATCCTCAGCTCCTCAGGAAGTCTTTCAAATTCTCAAAAAAAAAAAGGGGGGGGGATTTTAAATCCTCACGATCTTGGATAAAATCCTAAGCTCCTCAGGAAGCCTTAGATCCTTAAAGAAGGACTTTAAATCCCCACATCTCGAAATAATCCTCGAAGTCCTCAAGGAGGCCTTCCAAATTCTAAAAAAAAAGGATTTTAAATCCTCACAATTCAGCAAAAAATTCCCGACTTCTCGAGAAGCTCTCCCATGATAAAAAAGAAGCCCGCTCTCGATAGCTTGGACTTCCTCTCACCATTACCTTAAATCAATCCCGAGCCATCCTCTCGACTTTAGAGGATATTCCCATTTTCCTTAACCAATTCCAAGCCATCCTCTCAATTTTAGAGGATATTTCCTTTACCATTACCCTTGCCTTTGGCCAAAGCCAAAATTTGAAGTAAATCTTCCTCGCCGTAGATTTCCCAAACACATCCCCGCAAGCCAACCTCTCATTTTTAGAGGTTCAGTCAGTAAAAGGCCTAGCCGACCTCTCATATTAAGAGGTCATGATATTCCAAATCACCCGATGGCCGATCGAAGCCCGGAAACCCAATTACAGTTCCTACCGGATAGCAATTTCATTCTGATATCTTCGAGATCTAAATCAGATTAATGCTTCATTGCTTGCTTAAATCAGAGTCAAATCCATCCTGGCTCCAAAGATCATCAATCTAAGATTATGCAAATTCAATCCACTCATTCGACACTTCATGTGAGCATATTTCATTTCTCCTCCTCAAACACTTGCTGCGGATGTCCCACTGGGGCTTCGCGTCCGTGTCTTTCATGGACACTCCAAGGGGACATGATCTTCGATCCCCTAATTCTCAAAATCCTCGAGGGTCCCCCAAATCTCAAGTTTTCACATTCATTCTCTTCATTCGGGATAAGCCCGAACTACGGCGACCTGAGCTCCTCATCATGGAGGGGAACGTAGGCAACCATAATTGGTCCGGTCGAAATCACAAATAAATCTCAAAAAATCCGGTCTCATCAAGGACCGTTCCTATACACCTTCCATCCTTCCGGATTTGATCTCGATATCAGTTGGTTTTCTCCTTGTGATTAATCAAAATGTTTGCTCATATCAGACTTAGTGTTTGAATAACCCGGACATCAATAAAGGGTTTTAAGCATCTTTGTGATCATCATGAATAAGACAAATTTTCAAGTGTCTTGACAAGTCTTCTCTCTCTCCGTCATAGGGAAATAGAGCCAAACACTTTGTCTTTTACGTCGGCGGGGGCTTCCAAACACTTTTTCACACCTTGTCGTGTTTATACTCTCTCAAAGAGTCAAACCCAAAGCAAGTGTGTCATACACAAATTCGGGATTCATTCCCACTTTTCAAAAAATGTGCCTGCACGTATATATTTCAAGTACGTGGCGATTGACTAAGGTGCGGAAAGATGGGTGCCTCTGGGTCGCGTGATGATTATGCACAGTAACGGGATTGCATTGGACCTCTCTTCATAACGTTCCATTTTGAACCAAATGTTGGACACGGGGGATGATGCCAAGGTTGAAGATGAATTTTGGGGCAGCTTGTATTTCTTTGGAAGTCGCATTTTGCAAAGCTGTCCTTTTACAAACGCTGGGGCTAGTTTCCCAAGAAAGTCAGTAAACATGACCATTCATCGGACGTCAGAACTGGCTGCATCTGCAGCACCCCATCGGCGATCCGATACTTGCTCAAAACCTGTCCAAAGCAGCCCAAAACTCTATATCCATTCTCCCTACTCACCAGCCGCATGGGAGAGGATTTGGCACACTTTGCACCCAAATACATCACCAACCCCCAACAAATGCCATCCTTCTTGCCATTTCTTGGGACGGACTAATACATATAAACAAATAAGTCTAGATGCTATCAATGGAATGCATTAGTTGCAAAATACAAAGATTTTATTTTACAAAGTGAGAAGCAATAGATTAGTGCATGCATTGTTCCTTCTCTCTATCTAAGAGTCCAAAGCATGACAAAAGGGGATTTCCGCGATCACTCCGACTTGGAATCATCCTCCTCATCCTCCTCGGAGCCGTTGTCATCTTGGACGCTGCCTACCTCCTCCTCAGAGCCGATATGCTCCTGGCCGTCGCCGCCACCCTCCTATACCTCGTGGATCTCGCCATTCGAATCATCATCATCCTCATCTTTTGGGCCCGAGGTTGAGGCTCACCATAATGTCCGCGCCCGGCTGGGGTGCTGCGGCAGCGGGGTGGAAGGGATCATCCTCACCATCATCGTCAAAGGCCCGTCCGGCAATGACAAATGAATCAAAAGTCCGTTTTGAAATGGCAAATCATCGTCAAAGGTCCGTCTTGCAACGGCAATGTTCATCAACGGCTAGTTTGGCAAAGGGCAAGTCCTCAATAGCCCATCTTGCAACGGTGAATCATCAGCCATACCCGTCTCGCAACGGCAAGTTGACAGCGGAATCCGTCTTGCAACGGTAATATCAACCGCAAAGTTCATGTTCTACCCGACAAATGTTTCCAAAGTCAGCCAATCACTTCAAGTGATCATCGTGCGCACAACCCTTGCAGGTAAGCACAGCACAGGTATGAAAGCATATCTCATTCACCTGCAAATCATCATTACTTTCTCAGATAAAAGTCATTTCAAGTCATAGAGTTCGATCCTTTTGAGTCAATCTCGAACACCCATTTGGGTTTATTCCCATACCTCTTTAGGCTCGTTCCTATCCGTAGGCTTGTTCCTACACCTCTATAGGCTCGTTCCTATATCTCGCTAGGCTTGTTCCTATGCGTAGGCTTGTTCCTACACCTCTAAAGGCTCATTCCTATACCTCGCTAGGCTTGTTCCTATGCGTAGGCTTGTTCCTACAACTCTTCAGGCTTGTTCCTATGCTTCTTTAGGCTTGTGCCTATACCCTTTAGGTTTGTTCCTATATCTCGTTAGGCTCATTCCTACCCATAGGCTTGTTCCTACACCTCTATAGGCTCGTTCCTATATCTCGCTAGGCTTGTTCCTATGCGTAGGCTTGTTCCTACACCTCTATAGGCTCGTTCCTATATCTCGCTAGGCTTGTTCCTATGCGTAGGCTTGTTCCTACACCTCTATAGGCTCGTTCCTATATCTCGCTAGGCTTGTTCCTATGCGTAGGCTTGTTCCTACACCTCTTTAGGCTCGTTCCTATATCTCGCTAGGCTTGTTCCTATGCGTAGGCTTGTTCCTACACCTCTATAGGCTCGTTCCTATATCTCGCTAGGCTTGTTCCTATGCGTAGGCTTGTTCCTACACCTCCATAGGCTCGTTCCTATATCTCGCATGGCTTGTTCCTATGCGTAGGCTTGTTCCTACACCTCTATAGGCTCGTTCCTATATCTCGCTAGGCTTGTTCCTATGCGTAGGCTTGTTCCTACACCTCTATAGGCTCGTTCCTATATCTCGCTAGGCTTGTTCCTATGCGTAGGCTTGTTCCTACACCTCTAAAGGCTCGTTCCTATATCTCGCTAGGCTTGTTCCTATGCGTAGGCTTGTTCCTACAACTCTTCAGGCTTGTTCCTATGCTTCTTTAGGCTTGTGCCTATACCCTTTAGGTTTGTTCCTATACCCTTTTAGGCTTGTTCCTACACCCCTTTAGGCTCGTCCCTATAATTCATTTGGGTTCAAATACCCACCTCTCTCAGTTTTTCACAATGTCATTACCAAGATACTAG
This sequence comes from Adenophora triphylla var. japonica, assembly GCA_022495995.1. Taxonomy (NCBI): domain Eukaryota; kingdom Viridiplantae; phylum Streptophyta; class Magnoliopsida; order Asterales; family Campanulaceae; genus Adenophora; species Adenophora triphylla. Next base: position 349,781 of record JAFEMH010002024.1, on the reverse strand, counting down.
GCCCGGAATGGCCATAAACTACCCGGTCCGGAAAACCGTACAGTTTCCAAACACAGAAATTGGCCCGAAATGGCCTTAAAATACCCGGTCCGAAAAGACCGTACAGATTTCCCACACAGTAAAAATTCGCGGGTGACTTCCCAAAGAAAAATAGTCAAATTCGCGGGTGACTCCCAAAGAAAAAAGTCAAATCATCGGGATGACTCCCCACCAAAAATGGTCAAATTCGCGGGGTGACTTCCCAAAGAAAAAACAGTCAAATTCGCGGGTGACTCCCAAAGAAAAAAGTCAAATCATCAGGGTGACTCCCCACCAAAAGCAGTCAAAATCGCGGGGTGACTTCCCACAGAATAATAGTCATATTTCGCGGGTGACTCCCAAAGAAAAAGTCACATCTTCGGGTGACTCCCTAAAACAGCCATGTCCTAGCGGATGACTCCCCACCAAAAACAGTCAAATTCGCGGGTGACTCCCAAAGAAAAAAGTCAAATCTTCGGGGTGACTCCCCTTGCAACAGTCAATATCGGGAGTACAAACGCCCATCTTCGGGATGACTCCCCACAAAAAGCAGATCGAGTTCGCGAGGTGACTTCCCAAAGTAAAATAGTCATATTTCGCGGGTGACTCCCAAAGAAAAAGTCACATCTTCGGGTGACTCCCTAAAACAGTCATGTCCTAGCGGGTGACTCCCAAAGAAAAAGTCACATTTTTCGGGGTGACTCCCCTTGGAACAGTCAATCTCGGGTACAAAACCCGTAGCCTTTCATTGGCACCCCCATCTTCAACGAATTACGATTCGGCTTGATTCCCCCACGGGATACGTAGGAATCCTCTTCATAAAGAGGTCCGGCCACTTGACCATCTTGGTCACCTCTTTCCCGCCGTTAGGTGTCAGGCTCGGGATTCTCATTGTGTCGACGACCCCACTTCCCGTGGAAGTGACGTCGCCGAGGGGCTCTGTGAGTACCCCGATCCGAACCCATGATTTGGATCCACTTTAATTAAATTTTGGGCTTACATAATTGCTAAAGAAGCAAATAAAGGTCCAAAAATCCCAACGACCCATCGATCCATTGGGCTTGAAGCATTCGGCCCAATATGGCCAAAAAGATGTCTGTTGTCGTCCGACATGGAAGTCACTAAGGCGGTTTAAGCGCCCTTGTCGTGCGACATAAGACGCCCATCGGCACCTATAAATACAAGGCATGGTGATCATTTTAAAGGACTTGGAGTGAATATTGGGGGAGGATATAGTAATATAAGGGAAACTCTGTCCAAATAGAGTCTCCCTCTCTCTCTCACACACACACACACTCACCTCCCTCCTCACACACACACACACTTCAAAGCCAAGATCCAAAGTAGCTCCCTTTGTTGGTGTGTAGAAGGGGTAGACACCATACTATTGGTGATCTCACCTTGTGGACTACAATAGGTAGCCACTAAACTCTTCTCCCTCTTTAAATAAAGTCTTTAAACACATTGCATGCTTACTTGCCTTTCATATTATGTAGAAATTGGGATTTTTGCATGATAAAGGTGGTGGAGAAGTGAATCTTCAATATTCACTTCTCCCCACCTCAGATCTGTACATTTGATCATCTTAGGATCAATAAAGGTTCAACCTTTACGCATTAGCATGGAGTTAGGGAGGTGATGGTTACTTCAAAGTGGCCAAAAACATGTGATTTACCACATTTGGCCACTAAAGCCATGTGATCCTCCCATAATACTCATATATTAGTATTATATTCTTGTTTTCTGATTGTTAAATGTGCTTGGTTTGCCTTGAGGAACAAGGGAAACAAACAGGTGAAGGGCACGAAATGGCCTATCTATGTCGTGCGACATGGGACTCCATGGAGATCTGTGTCATACGACATAGAGATCCCGAGAAAGTGTAAAGCCATTCTTGGACTTCAGATCTGTCCAGTTTATTCCCTTCGCGACTCAGAGCTTTTCTAAAGCATTTTTGTGGCTCATAAGCCACTATTTGAGTGCCTATAATCCATTTGGGTGCGATTTATTGGAGGCGGATTGTCACATGACATGGACAACTTCGGATGTTCCATGTCGCATGACATCCGTATCATTCAAAGTCTATCGTGACTTTGTTCACTCCCGTCAATCCCAAACTGAGTTTTAGACCTTCAAATAGTGTCTTTACTGAGTTAAATAAATGTCATTTCATTCCCAGAAACTGCTTGGTCATTGTAGTAAGACAATCGACCAAGAGACATCATGCCGTGCGACACCCTCTCGCTAGGAGGTCCTGTGTCGGACGACATGGAAAGTCTCTGGGCAGATTGTCTTACCTTCTGCCTTGTTATGATAATCACAATATGTAAAAGGGTGTGGCCCCCTGTCATGGCTCACAAGTTGTACTCAGCTTCCATATTATCAATGAAAATGTCAAATTTGCATTTTTTACACATCGACACATATTGTACACACACTTTGAATGTCCAAAAATTGTCCAATGTTGATTGAAAGTCTCGAAAGAGGCGTGTTGGGTGAACTCTCTAGTTCTTCCCAAACACGTAACCAGACTCCCGGACTCAAAATCTCTTAAAATAGGTTTTTCAATGTTTTCCTCTAAAAACGGCGTGGCGACTCCCAAAACCGAAGTTTTCAAGTCGTATCATTTTCAAAAACAAAAGAAAAAAACTCTTTTCAAAAAAAGGGGGAAATGACAATACGACAAATCACTTTTTCGGCGAGCGTTCATTCAGTTAGTAGTGAATTTTTTTACAAAAAAGTTATATAAAAAAATTAAGAATTTTTAAGGAAATGAATGTATATAATAGAAAAAAGAAGGACGGACAATAGCATTTACTTTTTTAATTTTTTATTGGATAAATAAAACAATTTGAGATGTTAGTTAGTAGTGAATTCTTTTACAAAAAGTTATATAAAAATATTAAGAATTTTTAAAGAAATGAATGTATATAATAGAAAAAAGAGGGACGGAAAATAGCATTTACTTTTTAAATATTTTTTAATTTTTTATTGAATAAATAAAACTATTTGAGATGTTAGTTAGTAGTGAATATTTTTACAAAAAAGTTATACAAAAAGTTAAGATTTTTTAAAGAAATGAATGTATATAATAGAAAAAAGAGGGACAGACAAGACAATAGCATTTACTTTTTTTACTTTTTTTAATTTTTTATTTGGATAAATAAAACTATTTGAGATGTTAGTTAGTAGTGAAATTTTTTACAAAAAGTTATATAAAAAGGTTAATAATTTTTAAAGAAATTAATGTATATAATAGAAAAAAGAGGGACGGACAATAGAATTTATTTTTTTATTTTTTTTATTTTTTTGGATAAATAAAACTATTTGAAATGTTAGTTAGTAGTGAATTTTTTTACAAAAAGTTATATAAAAAAATAAATTTTTTTTGAAGAAATAAATGTATATAATAGAAAAAAAAGGGACGGACAATAGAATTTACTTTTTTAATTTTTATTGGATAAATAAAACTATTTGAGATGTTAATTAGTAGTGATTTTTTTTACAAAAAGTTATATTAAAAAAGTTAAGAATTTCTAAAGAAATGAATGTATATAATAGAAAAAAGAGGGACGGACAATATCATTTACTTTTTTAATTTTTTTAGATAAATATAACTATTTGAGATTTTAGTTAGTAGTGAATTTTTTTTACAAAAAGTTATATAAAAAAGTTAAGAATTTTTAAAGAAATAAATGTATATAATAGAAAAAAGAGGGAGGGACAATATCATTTACATTTTTAATTTTTTTAATTTTTTTTTTGGATAAATAAAACTATTTGAGATCTTATTTAGTAGTGAAATTTTTTACAAAAAGTTATATAAAAAAAAGTTAAGAATTTTCAAAGAAATGAATGTATATAATAGAAAAAAGAGGGACAGACAATAACATTTACTTTTTTAATTGTTTAAATTTATTTTTTGAATAAATAAAACTATTTGAGATGTTAGTTAGTAGTGAAGTTTTATACAAAAAGTTACATAAAAAAAGTTAAGAATTTTTAAAGAAATGAATGTATATAATAGAAAAAAGAGGGACGGACAATAGCATTTACTTTTTTAATTAATTTTTTTTTTGGATAAATAAAACAATTTGAGATGTTAGTTAGTAGTGAAATTTTAACAAAAAGTTATATAAAAAAATTTAAGAATTTTTAAAAAAATGAAAATATATATTAGAAAATAGAGGACAATATGGTATAGGTTATATTTTAGGGTATATGTTAAGGTTTAGGGTATATGTATATGGTTATGATTTAGAGTATATGATATGTGTATTTGATATGGAGTATATGATTTAATTAGTGTATAAAGTTTGGGTGTCTGGTGTATGGGATATATGGTACATGATATGAGTTATGATTTAGGGTATAGGGTATGGGTGTCTGATGTATGTGTATATGATATATGCTTAAGGTATTTGGTATATTAAAAATTATTTATTTAAAAATTTTTAACTTTTTTTATGTGTATGAGTTATAAGGTGTTTAGGCATATGATTTATGATTTAGGGTATGACATATGATTTAGGGTTTAGGGATTAGGTATATAATTTTTTTTTAATTTTTTAATTTTTTTGAATAAATAAAACTATTTGAGATGTTAGTTAGTAGTGTTTTTTTTTTTAAAAAAGTTATATAAAAAAGTTAAAAATTTATAAAAGGGCATATATTTATTATTATTATTATCTATTATTATTATTATTATTATTATTATTATTATTATTATTATTATTATTATTATTATTATTATTAGCAAGTATTGTTACTAATTATTATTGTAGTAGTAAGTATTTATACAAATTGTACAATTATTTTTATTAAATACTTTTATTAATTTTTATATAAACTAAGTATCATTATTATCATTTATTATTAAATTTCATTATTATTATAAATGTGTGTTATTACTAATATCACTAGTAATAATAAACTAAAACTAAAAGTTTTTGAGTTGTCATCTACTCATTGGTTATTAATGGTTCACATGGATCATCTCAACCTATCATCACAACCATTCATTTGATTAAATCCAATGATCCAAATTCACCCAATCAAACACATTTTTTTTTATAAATTTCTCTATTCCCCCGTTTCTCCATTATTATCTCAAAAACACCCTCCCATTTCTCTCCATCTCTCCTCCCTATCAAACAATTAATGAATTAAATAAACACCACCATCAGCCTCCTCCACGGCCATTGACGTCGCCGCCGACACCACCACTGCCTCTGCCATCTCCGCCACCACCAACACCACCATCTGCGCCTCTGCTCTACCCTTAATCACCCCTTCACTGCCATCCCTCATTCTCAAAACCCTTAATCACCGCCTCCCTCATTCTCTCACAAAACCCTACGCCGTCCACCCCCTCATCTCGCTCTGTCTCTGTCTCTCTCTTCAGGTAACCCTTTCTCTCTCTCCCCCTCTCTCTCTCACTTTCTCGTTTCCTATTTCCCTCTCTTCTGTCTTTTTTGCTCTCTCTCCTATTCCCTACATTTCTTCTTGCTCTTCGGGATTGAGTCGTTCGAACTCTTACTAACTATAGATTTATCATATTGTAGGGTTGAGAATCTGGATCTGATGTCTAAGAATAGTGCTGATGTATGGAAACAACATAACCAACAACTGGAAGCCTTCTTATCCAGGTATGTTTACCCATTTTTACTACTTGGCGTTTCTCGTATGAATTTGTTCTGGATACGACACACAAGATATTAATTCAGTTCTATGGGATGTGGATAGTATAGTTCCACCTCCGGTCCAAAATAAATGACCAAAAAAATTTCAAATTCGCTCTTGATCAAGCGCAAATTTGATTTTTTTTTAGACATTCATCTTTTAACGGAGGGAGTAGTAATTTCCATTTGGATGAATCCCCTCCCCCCACTTTCTGTAGAGTGTAGGACTTGCATCATTTTTTCCTTTGAAACTTTTCCATATAGCTGTTTGAAACCTTTCATATCTCATAAAGGAAAGGTTTCTAGGATCAGAACCTTTTCCTTTTCTGTATTGGGAATTTACGAAATGCTCAATTGCGTAGTAGTATACGTTTTTCTTAGCCTGCTGGATAGCACGTAGTAGATATGGGGGATCAAATGTTGCTAAACTTGATGGGTTGGCGCAGCAAAACGTTACTGAATAGAAGCAGTTGCCTTCTGTAGTTCAGTTTGCAGTTCATTAGAGAGTTAATGTTTTGGAGGGGATGCAGTTCATACTTGTTGAGAATATGGATTATCTATAGTTGTGTTGGATTTATTAGAATAATGATATTTCTTAAACATTAATGTATTTTGAACGATTTGATGACTTTCTTCTATAATTTATTCCCCACTTAAGTTATAACATTTGGTGTCCGGTGCACTAAAGTGTAGTGGTTTGCCTGGGAAAGTTTGAGGTGGGGTTGGGAATTAATGGGAGGGGGTGTGTAGTATAAAGTTTGTTGGTTATGTTATCAAGTTTAGTGTGTTCATTAATTTATTAGTGGTGGTGGATTTTCCTTTTAATTTTCATTTGAGATACAACTGTAGTTCATTTTTGGAAATAAAATGTTTTAGTTGTATCAGGAACATAGCCTGCATCTTTCAGTCTGCAACTTATCTCATATAACATGGAAGATTTAGGATTTTTCCAGAATGTGATTCATCATCACCTGAAGTAAACTCATGTATTGTTCCATTGACTTCAATGGAACTTGATCCGGGAGTTTTTCGAACCCCTTTCTCCTTCATGGTTAATCTCATTTTTGCAACTTTGTTCCAGTTTCCAACTGAAGCGTATATGTTAGACAGAATCCACATAAATACCAGTTCTCTCATTTGCTGATTCACCCATCATTTCAGCTGCATATGTTGCCATTTTATCTTTCTTGTGTTTTCTGCAAGCAGACATAAAAGCTCCCCAAATGGCATCATTTGGCTCCATTGGCATGGTTTTTATCAGATCAAGAGCTTCATTTAAATACCCACCTCGGCCAAGTAGATCGACAAGACACCCATAGCGCACTATTTTAGGGGAAATCCCATAACTTGGAGCTTGTAGTCCAAATCAGGAGTGGACACTCCATTCCTGAAACAATTGATGACCTTCCTATCTGTGAGGTCTTCCTCGATTTGGTCGACCAACTCCTTAAACCGTGTAAAATAACTCATGGTACTTTCTGTCTTACCTTGAGTCATATTGTTAAGGTCGGACGAAGCTAGGTCGGGACCACGGAGGGTCGGACAATGAGCTAGGTCGACTGATCGATGCTGGGCTGTTGGCAATATAGCAATGGGCCGGCCCATTCAATAATATAGTAGATTGGTGACTGAAATATTGGGCTTCATTTAGTGGGCCTGGCCGTTACTTTTATTCCGTTAAATCAATATTTTTATAAAATTTGTCTCATTTATTTATAGATTGTTTGTATTATGGTCAGTAAATTAAGTCATTAATTTTTAAAATGGGTGCACAACTTAATTATATTACAAAATGCTCCATATACATATATAAGGAAAACTAAAAGAATATAACATTTAGGCATTTTTTAAAGCATAGTATCCTCAAACCATTTATCATTATTAATATTAATATGATATTTATTAAATGAGGAAAGAAATAATAGTAGAGCTATTGGCTATCCTAAGAACAAGAACGTAGCCAGAAATTAAATCGAAGAGGGTTAAGATATTTACTTGAAATTATGATAATCAGGCTTTTGTTTTTTGCCAAATTTCAACATTTATATCATAACTTAGGGAAAGGGGTATCGAACATTGAACCTTACAAAGCCATCGCAGGTTTCATTACTTTTCTTCCGTCCTCCTTGACGAAAAATAAAGCTTGAGAATCCTCCTTAAAAAGAAAAGTGGGCCCTAAGTATTCTCTATTTATATAAATTTTGTTATAATTGAATAAACATGCCCCATCTGCCTCAAACTAACCTTTCATCTCAATAAAATAAAATAAATAAAAATTAAATCCAATATGACCTTGTATCTTTTGTGAAGTTACTACAATTACATTAAAAATGAAATGCTAACATGTTTACAAGGAGGAATGTGGATTTTTTTTTCAAACAATTCCATTTAAAAAATCTAAATCCCAAAATAATTCACATTTGAAACTATTTGCCAAAATGATCAACTTTTTGGAACTCGCTACACGGTGTAGCGAGTTTATAATTTTTCCGGTTAAAATCGCTACACGGTGTAGCGAATTTAAATTTGCTCAATTTTATTTTAATTTATGCTATTAAAAAAAAACTAAAATTTGAACTCGCTTGAATTGACAATAAGCCCCCTACAAAGGTCCAACTTCTCCGTCTAACTCCTACTACAAAGGTCAAACTTGTCAGTCTCACTTTAAATTACAATATAATAATACAAAAATTATCTATTAATAAAGAAAACTAAATAGAAATATTATTTTTTCCATCTCAAATAAATATTTTAAAAAATATACTTCTATAAAAATTATATTCTTCATTTAAAAAATAAATATTACTTTTGACTCAAAATGAATAACCAAAAAATAATACTACATTTTTTATCCAAAAAATGAGTATTACTTCCTTCAACCCAATGGATATTTTAAAAATTAATACTACTTCATTTGCCTCTAAAATTAATGTTTGTAATGTTAGTGCATTCGTCTCAAAATATGACATTAAGATGACATTAATTTTTTAGACGAATAAAGTAGTATTCTTTTTTAAATGTTCATTGAGACGAAGAAGCAATGTTCATTTTTTTTTTTGACAAAAAATGTAGTATTATTTTTTGGTTATTCATTTTGAGTCGAAAATAATATTTATTTTTGAAATGAAGAATATAATTTTTTATAGAAGCATATTTTTTAAAGTATTTATTTGAGATGGAAAAAATAATATTTCTATTTAGTTTTCTTTATTAATACATAATTTTTGTATTATTATTTTGTAATTTAAAGTGAGACGGCGAAGCTGGACCTTTGTTTTGTATAGTAGGAGTTAGACGGAGAAGTTGGGTAGCGAGTTTAATATATTTTTTTAATTGCATAAATATTAAAATAAAATTGAGCAAATTTAAATTCGCTACATCGTGTAGCGATTTTAATCGAAAAAATTATAAACTCGCTACATCGTGTAGCGAGTTCTAAAAAGTTGGTCATTTTTGCAAATAGTTTCAAATATGAGTTATTTTGGGATTTAAAATTTTAAAATGAAATTATTTGAGAAAAAAAATATAGGAATGTGAGACCACTTATGTACATTTTCTATTAACTCAAGGCCACTTGTGTATATTTGCTATCACATTTGTCGAATGATAAAGAAAAAATCAAATTTATTTTTGATTTAGAGTAAATTAAAAAAATGGTCATTCATTTATTTTGGAGCATAGAAATTTTAATATTACATTGGTATCAATCCTTTTAAAATATTTCTCAAGCCAAAATCTTGTAAAAAACTAGTTTCTTCGTAATATAAGAAAAAAACTAGTTTTAAAGCACTAAGTCTAACTAATAAGAGTGATGAACAGTTCTGAAAACTAGTTTTTTATAACATTTTGAAAAAAAATTAATTTTTCACAAGAGTTACTCATTTCTCAATGCCAAGAATGGGTGATCATTTTGGGACAGAGGGAGCTAATAATCTTTACAGAGGGAGCTAATAATCTTTACAATGTTACTATTCATTTACAAAAAATAAATAATTTGAAATTATTATTTTGAATTATAATGAGTATTAATTATAAATAAAAATATAGTTATTAATTTAGTCAAAAGCCAAGTTAAAATATAAGAACGAAAAATGATATTCTTAATGAGGGGAATATGAAACTTAAGTTTTTTTAGTTAATTAAATTCTTTAGGTTTAAAATATGACCATTTTTCGTTTAACCGTATTGATTTTTAACTGATTTGACCAAAAAAAAAAAGAAGAAGAAAGTTAGGGTTCGTTTAGAATTCTATTAAGAAACATATCCCAAAGTACGACAAACAAAATTGATTTTTTTTTCACAGTCTCACTCTCTTGCCCAAATCTTCCATGGATGACGAAGGCTTACCCTCTCTCTACAAACGCAAAATAACATATGCATTCAAGAAGCTGATGTTGAACTGCGGCTGTGAGGATCACTCTCTTTCTTTATATACGTCCTTCTTCCTCCTCTTTTTTCACTCTCCCACATTTCTTCTTCAATTTCAATTTCGAAGTCATGAGCACTAGCAGCAACAACGGTCTCGAGGTGGTGGTGGTGCGGGCGTTTCCATGCAACCTCTGTGTTAGGAGCTTCGACTCTCTTGAAGTTCTTATTAACCACCAAAAACGTATTCATCATGCAGCAAAAAAGAAATGTCCAACTTGCGAGAGGAGATTTCTCAATGAGGCTGATCTCTCCATTCACCGAGCTGAAAAGCATTGATCAGAGAGACGGATGATGAAGAGTGAAGACTATCATATTAGGGTTTTTTTTTTCTTGTTTTTTCTTTTCTACTTTATGACTCATCCAACCAGTTACATGAGTCATAAAGTAGAAAAGAAAAAACAAGAAAAAAATAAAAACCTAATATGATAGTCTTCACTCTTCATCATCCGTCTCTCTGATCAATGCTTTTCAGCTCGGTGAATGGAGAGATCAGCCTCATTGAGAAATCTCCTCTCGCAAGTTGGACATTTCTTTTTGCGTGATAATCGTTTTGGTGGTTAATAAGAACCGAAGAGTCAGGCTCTGCTACGAGGTTGCATGCGCCCGCACCACGCCACCTCGAAGTTGTTCTGCTTAGTGCTCATGACCGAGTGAGGTGAAGAAGAAATGTGGGAAGTGAAAGAGGAGGAAGAAGACGTATATAAGAAAGAGTGATCCTCAGCTGCGTCAGCTGAATGCGTATGTTATTTTGCGTTTGTAGAGAGGTTTCGTCATCCATGGAAGATTTGGGCAAGAGTGAGACTGTGAAAAAAATCAATTTGTTTGTCGTACTGAGATATGTTTCTTAATAGAATTCTAAGCGAACCCTAACTTTCTTCTTCTTTTTTTGGTCAAATCGATTAAAAATCAATGCGATTAAACGAAAATGGTCATATTTTAAACCTAAAGAATTTAATTAACTAAAAACTTAAGTTTCATATTCCCCCTCATTAAGAATATCATTTTTCGTTCTTACAACTTGGCTTTGACAAATTAATAACTATATTTTTATTTATCATTAATACTCATTATAATTCAAAATAATAATTTCAAATTACTTATTTTTTGTAAATGAATAGTAACATTGTAAAGATTATTAGCTCCCTCTGTCCCAAAATGATCACCCATTCTTGGCATTGAGAAATGAATAACTCTTGTGAAAAACTAATTTTTTTTCAAAATGTTATAAAAAACTAGTTTTCAGAACTGTTCACCACTCTTATTAGTTAGACTTAGTGCTTTAAAACTAGTTTTTTTCTTATATTACGAAGAAACTAGTTTTTTACAAGATTTTGGCTTGAGAAATATTTTAAAAGGATTGATACCAATGTAATATTAAAATTTCTATGCTCCAAAATAAATGAATGACCATTTTTTTAATTTACTCTAAATCAAAAATAAATTTGATTTTTTCTTTATCATTCGACAAATGTGATAGCAAATATACACAAGTGGCCTTGAGTTAATAGAAAATGTACATAAGTGGTCTCACATTCCTATATTTTTTTTTCTCAAATAATTTCATTTTAAAATTTAAAATCCCAAAATAACTCATATTTGAAACTATTTGCAAAAAATGACCAACTTTTTAGAACTCGTTACACGATGTAGCGAGTTTATAATTTTTTCGATTAAAATCGCTACACGATGTAGCGAATTTAAATTTGCTCAATTTTATTTTAATATTTATGCAATTAAAAAAAAATATTGAACTCGCTACCCAACTTTTCCGTCTAACTCCTACTATACAAAACAAAGGTCCACCTTCGCCGTCTCACTTTAAATTACAAAATAATAATACAAAAATTATGTATTAATAAAGAAAACTAAATAGAAATATTATTTTTTCCATCTCAAATAAATACTTTAAAAAATATGCTTCTATAAAAAATTATATTCTTCATTTCAAAAATAAATATTATTTTCGACTCAAAATGAATAACCAAAAAATAATACTACATTTTTTGTCAAAAAAAAAAAAAGAACATTGCTTCTTCGTCTCAATGAACATTTAAAAAAGAATACTACTTTATTCGTCTAAAAAATTAATGTCATCTTAATGTCATATTTTGAGACGAATGCACTAACATTACAAACATTAATTTTAGAGGCAAATGAAGTAGTATTAATTTTTAAAATATCCATTGGGTTGAAGGAAGTAATGCTCATTTTTTGGATAAAAAATGTAGTATTATTTTTTGGTTATTCATTTTGAGTCGAAAGTAATATTTATTTTTGAAATGAAGAATATAATTTTTATAGAAGTATATTTTTTAAAATATTTATTTGAGATGGAAAAAATAATATTTCTATTTAGTTTTCTTTATTAATAGATAATTTTTGTATTATTATATTGTAATTTAAAGTGAGACTGACAAGTTGGACCTTTGTAGTAGGAGTTAGACGGAGAAGTTGGACCTTTGTAGGGGGCTTATTGTCAATTTAAGCGAGTTCAAATTTTAGTTTTTTTTTAATAGCATAAATTAAAATAAAATTGAGCAAATTTAAATTCGCTACACCGTGTAGCGATTTTAACCGGAAAAATTATAAACTCGCTACACCGTGTAGCGAGTTCCAAAAAGTTGATCATTTTGGCAAATAGTTTCAAATGTGAATTATTTTGGGATTTAGATTTTTTAAATGGAATTGTTTGAAAAAAAAAATCCACATTCCTCCTTGTAAACATGTTAGCATTTCATTTTTCATGTAATTGTAGTAACTTCACAAAAGATACACGGTCATATTGGATTTAATTTTTATTTATTTTATTTTTTTGAGATGAAAGGTTAGTTTGAGGCAGATGAAGCATGTTTATTCAATTATAACAAGATGTATATAAATAGAGAATACTTAGGGCCCACTTTTCTTTTTAAGGAGGATTCTCAAGCTTTATTTTTCGTCAAGGAGGACGGAAGAAAAGTAATGAAACCTGCGATGGCTTTGTAAGGTTCAATGTTCGATACCCCTTTCCCTAAGTTATGATATAAATGTTGAAATTTGGCAAAAAACAAAAGCCTGATTATCATAATTTCAAGTAAATATCTTAACCCTCTTCGATTTAATTTCTGGCTACGTTCTTGTTCTTAGGATAGCCAATAGCTCTACTATTATTTCTTTCCTCATTTAATAAATATAATAGCATTTGTAACTGTACGTGTGTCAGCAAAATGAAGCCCCACCTAAAGGCAAGGCTGATTTCTTTTTTTTAATTTTGCTCTTTATCATTTTTTCATTTTTAAAAGTTACTAGTATTAAACTTATTCAGCAAAATAGAATTATATAACTATGACATTTCCTTACTAGGAGTAATACTCCCTCCATTCCAAAATGTTTGTCCCATTTGACTTTTTTGTTGAACTTTGATCATAAATATATGACAATTTAATTATGTTCATGAAATTCTAAAAATTTCTATTGATTCACCATTAATAATATTATCAACAACTTTTAGAATTTCATGAACATGATTAATTTCTCATAAATTTGTGGTCAAAGTTCAACAAAAAAGTCAAATGGGACAAACATTTTGGGACGGAGGGAGTATATTTTTAAAACTTTCATTAAAGGGCAAACCCCGGTGCGCCAAGCGCTCCCCGCCTTGCGGGGGTTGGGAGAGGGAACCATTTGCTAGAGCCTTCCCCTGACAATTGCCAAGAGGCTGTTCGCCAAGGTTCGAACCCGTGACCTTATGGTCACCAAAGGAGCAACTTAACCGTTGCGCCAAGGCTCGCCCTCCATATTTTTAAAACTTTCATTAATGGAAAAATAATTATGACAATTTTTTTTATTATGTACTCCCTCCGTCCAATTCGAAAAGGTACAAATTTTCATTTTAAATGTCCCATTTAATAGTTTTCTATTTCGAAACGATAGTCCCATAACCATTATTTTAAATGGTTAATTTAATTAAAGTTTAATCTAAAATTACAGAAAAATATAATTATTACTATAATTATTTTTCTTATTTTTTATTAAAATCAAATTAAATTTATCACTGAAAATAAAACTATCATTTTGGAAAATGAAGTTAATTACATATACATAAAGCAAAAACTTACTTTCTTTTAATAGAATTCTAAACACGAACCATAACTTTCTTTTATTAGTATAATTATTTTTCTTATTTTCTTATATAAGCCTTCAATGAAATGAAAGCACCATTTACCCGTTAGTAATTATTACCTATAGTCATAATGGTATGGTGTTAGGCTAGGGATATTTATCCCCCAGATAAAAGGGGTCAAACACCCCCCCCCCCTTAAATTTAAAGGAACAGCCACTGAGACCCCTTAAAGTTTACTAATGAAATAATGTTGTATGTTTATCCCCCAGATTTTAATGGAATTCTAAACGAATCCTAACTTTCTTTTTCTTTTTTTTTGAATTTTCGGATGAGACGGAGGGAGTAGTAATATTAAGTTGTTGTTAGCGTGAATAATGAGACATGAGAGAGAAAGTGAGGTAGAAAATAGTGAATAATTGTTGTTAGTATGACAAGTAATCCCCGCTATATATTTAAAAAAATCCATTTTTAAATTATACAAATTTAAGTGATATCCAAAATAACAATTTTGCAATTTCAGACGAAAAAGGAAAAACATGTTTATTAAAAATATTAATAAATAAAGATAATGGCAAGAGGAATAGTGATAGAGCCGTCAATTTGGGTTAAGCCCGTCGGGCCAGCCCGCCCCGCCATGCAATATGGGTGGGTTAGATTGACGTATTTTTAGCCCGCCGAAAATTTGGGTCAGCCCGCCCTGCCATGCAATATGGGTGTGTTGGATTGACGTATTTTCAGCCCGCCGAGAATTTGGGCCAGCTCGCCCCGCTTAGTGGCGGGTTTTGGAGGGTTGAGCCCGCCTCGCCAGCCCGTATTGACAGGTTTAGCCGTAAGTAATATATAATATTACAGGCAAAACTTGTTCTTTTATGTCATTCATTCCACTTCTTATCTGCATATTTTTATTTGTAAATTTATCAAACATGTTGAAAAACACGATGATTATATATTGGTGGAAAGATTTCAGATTCAGGTGGTTTTTAAAAACAGCTGTTGTATGTAATAACAACCTTTTATTGCATGCTGTAAAAAGGTGAATCAGATGTTTTATCTTAGTTCATGATAAAAGGTGAATTTTCTCAAAACAAAGAGTATATCTAAAAAATCTATTATTTATTTTGAGAAGGAAGGAGTGCAATTTTATTATTATTGTACATAGGGGTGAATTATTTGATCAATGGGTACCTATTAAATTTTTATCATACTTTGAATTATTGTACATAATGTCATAACGTTTTATTCACTCCATTCTATTTCAAGTTTTTTTTAAAAAAAAATGGGTTGGTTCAAGAAATAAGAAAAAGATAATTTGTTGTGAGTATAGATAATCGGGTAGAAAAAAAAAAGTGAGATAAGAAATAGTTAGTGAATAATTATTGCAAATATGACATTTGAAACCTAGAAATAAATATGTAATAAGAACTTTCAAATTTAAATTTTGAATCTTAAAATGAAATAACTTTTTGAGAAATTTTTAAAACTTGCTCCCTCCGTCCCAGGAAATCCTTCACTTTTTACCCAAATGGCGTCCCGTTTGAAGCTTCACCTTTCCTAAAATGGAAATGTTTTATTAATATTCTATTATACCCACTCACTATTTCCTCCACTCATTCTCTCTCCTAATTCACTATTACACTCACAACACTTTTTAAATTCACTATTTCCTCCACTAGTTCTCTCTCCTATTTTCAAATTACACTCACAACATTTTTTCTTCCCACCTATTTCCTTAATTTGCGTGTCGGGCCTAAAATGGTGAACCATTTCCTGGGACGGAGGGAGTATTTGGTACGGAGGGAGTATACAAGTAACGACTCCCGACGTATCATTTAAAATTGCAAAAAAAAAAATCGTACACGCATATTAAAAGAGTATACTTCCTCCATCCCACCCAAAGTTCAAATAACTAGTGGGTTCAAAAATTAAGGAAAATGTGAAAAGGGTGATTTGTTTGTTTGTTTGTTTTTTTTTGATTCCCATGTTCCCAGCTTTGTCGGACTAAATCCTGGACCACCAGCCCCCGGCCCCTCAGTGACTGGCGGAGGTAAATCGCGGGATGTGCCCGAATGACACAGGATTTGAGAATATGTCAACTAGTATCACATACAAGGTCCAACCCCATAAGAAAACAAATTGCTTTCACCAGGAATGAAACCCACGCTGCATGTGTCCAGAATCTTATGTCCCTCTCCTTTTACCACTCGGCTATGCCCCGGGGGACGAAAAGGGTGATTTGTTGCGGGTATAGATAGTTGGGAAGGAGAAAGTGTGATAGGGGATAGTTAGTAGATAATTGTTGTGAATATGAAAAGTGAGTCCCACAAAATACAATAAGTAATACAACATTTCATTTTTGGATTTTGAAATTTCGAGTAAGACAATTTTTTTGGGAAATTTTGAACTTTCGGATGAGACGGAGGGAGTAGTAATATTAAGTTGTTAGTGTGAATAAGGAGACACGAGAGAGAAAGTGAGGTAGAAAATAGTGAATAATTGTTGTTAGTATGACAAGTAATCCCCGCTATATATTCAAAAAAATCCATTTTTAAATTATACAAATTTAAGTGTTATCCAAAACAACAATTTTGCAATTTCAGGCGAAAATGGAAAAACATGTTTATTAAAAATATTAATAAATAAACATAATGGTAAGAGGAATAGTGGTAGAGCCGTCAATTTGGGTTGAGCCCGTCGGGCCAGCTCGCCCCACCATGCAATATGGGTGGGTTGGATTGACGTATTTTCAGCCCGCCGGAAATTTGGGCCAACCCGCCCCGCTAGGGATGGCAAAACCCGGTCCGGTCGGTTCGGTTCGCGAAATGGTGACCCTTAACCGCCGCCTAACCCCTGCTTCCAAGTTACTCGGCTCGGTTTCTTCCCGGTTTACTCCGGTTTCGGGCTTTTTCGGTCCGATTCTATTGAAAAACAAAGAATTTCCGTCCGGTTCACGGTTCCGGTTTCGGTCCGGTTCACCATTTTTATGACCCTTAACCGGCCCTTATCCAAACCGATTCCGGTTTTCGTGGCGGTTCATGGCGGTTTCGGGCTTTTCCGATCCGGTTTCGGTTCAGTTTCGGCCCGATTTGGCCATCCCTACGGCCCGCCAGCCCGTATTGATAGGTCTAGCCGTAAGTAATATATGATATTACGGGCAAAACTTGTTCTTTTATGTCATTCATTCCGCTTCTTATCTGCATATTTTTATTTGTAAATTTATCAAACGTGCCGAAGAACACGATAATTATATATTGGTGGAAAGATTTCAGGTTCAGGTGGTTTTTAAAAACAACTGTTGTATGAAATAACAACCTTTTATTGCATGCTGCAAAAAGGTGAATCAGATGTTTTATCCTAGGTCATGATAAAATTTCATTTATAGGCTTGGCCCGCGTTGGCCCGCCTGGCCCACCAATTCAAGATGGGTTGAATTGGGTTGACATATTTCCGGTCAGTCGGGAATATGGGTCAGCCCGCCCCGTTTAGTGGCGGATTTTGTCGGATTGGACCCGCCCTGCCCCATCTCGCCAATCCGTATTGACAACTCTAGATACTCTAGATAGTGGGAGTAATTGATTGGATTGTACAAATCGAATTCAGAATACTCCCTCCGTCCCGCTAGTAATCGCACTGTTACTGTTTGCGCGGGAATTAAGGAAAAAAATAATGATATAAATGTTGTGAGTGTAAAAGTAAAATAGGAGAGAGAATGAGTTAGAGGTGCCCGTTCATTAAACCGCCGGTTAGCCAGTTTTAAACCGGCGGTTTTCAACCTTGAAATGTCCAACCGAAACCGAACCGCCTAACCGGCTAAACCGGTTACGGTTTAGGCGGTTCACGGTTTTAACGGTTATCCGGTTAACCTCCGGTTTGACGGTTTGGATCTGCTCGGCCGAGTCCTTGGTGTTGCTCGGCCGAGCAACCCTTTTAGGGTTTAGGGTTTTGAGGGTTGCTCGGCCGAGTCTTTGGTGTTGCTCGGCCGAGCAACCCTTTTAGGGTTTAGGGGTTGAGGGTTGCTCGGCCGAGCATATCATTTTTCAGTTAATTTCTAACAGATTTCGTTAACTTTGTATGTAGTATGTTAATTTTATTTTTTTTCAATTTTTTTTTAGATAGATAAGACTATTTTGAACTTAAGTTTACTACATACATATTTTGCAAAAAGGTTAATAAAAAAAGTTATGCATTTTTTAAGAAATAAAAGTTAACGGTTTTTTGAAAAAAGTTAACTTTTAATTTTTTTCAATTTTTTTTTTGGATAAATAAGACTATTTTAGACTTAAGTTTACTACATACATTTTTTAAAAAAAGGTTTATAAAAAAGTTATGAATTTTGAAAGAAAGAAAACTTAACTTTTTTTAAAAGAAACAAAAGTATATAAAAGAAAAAAGTGACGGTACCCTTAAATTTTATTAATCAAAATAAAATTACAAAGAGGGGGACAACCAACCTTACCCTTTTATAAATAAGGGGGGACATTTAGGAGCCTTTACCTCAACCTAACTATTACAATTAATTAAAAATAAACCTAATCTAAAGTCTAAACTAAACTAAACTAATCTAATTAAAATAAAAATTAATCTAAAACATCATTCATTCATCACTACTTTTCGTGGAGTTCTCGACATCGTATTGATATCTTGGATCCAATAGTTCCTCATCATAAGGCATGTCTTGTTGCCTTTTTTCCGCTCTAACCCAATCGCCAAGTAAAAGTTGATGTTCCAAGTTTTCACTTGTTAGTTGAGAACGTCTTTCATCCAAAACATTTCCACCAACGCTAAATGCCGATTCAACCGCCACCGTTGAAGCGGGAGAGGCTAATACTTCTTTAGCAACTATGGAAAGTATAGGATAAATGTCTTTCCTTCTTGACCATCATTGTAAAACATCAAATTCATTTGAATTTGGATCTTGATTTAATTCAAAGTTTGTAGTGAAATACGTTTCTAACTCCACGGGAAGGTTTGATGATGATGAAGATGAACCTCGAGAAGGACCATATTTTTTACTATACAAATTTGCAAAAAAACTATATGGATTCCCACTAGTAAAACTTGGTTGAGAAGTAGAGGAATCATCTTCATGTTCATGTTGTTGGCTTTGAGAAGTGTTTTCTTATAAGGCATTAAACTCATTAAAAAGGTTAATCAAATTATTTTTTGTGTCATTAACAATAATTGACGGAAGTTCATAACTACCGTCACCATCGGGATATAATTTCATATAATAATAAGTTATAATGGACTCTAAATCATCTAATTTAACTCGGGGATCTAATAACTTTGCAACCAAGAAAAGAGACGGAATAGTGTCAAAATATTTAAGCCACTTTTGTCTCATGTTAAAAATGCATTGGTTTAAAATAGGGCAATCTTTTAAATTGTCAAAAATAGTAACAATTGCAACACAATGCTCTAGCACCAAAACGGAAGTTGGATAATAAACTCCCGAAAAAGCCAAAGTAGCGGTATTAAAAATCTTTAACAATTCACATAAATTAATGCATGCATTCCAATGATGAGTAAATAGAGGTTCATGATAGCCAATTGACATAAAAAATTGCGTTAGGAGATCTTTATAAGCAAAACCATCGCTTAACATTTTATAGGTGGAATTCCACCTAGTTGGAACATCGTAAGTAAAATATTTGTCCGGCACACTTTTACTTCTTAAAAACCTTATCCATTTTTTTGTATTAGAATTTTTTTTTGAAATAAATTGAAGAGCTCGTCTAATTGGCTTAACATGAGTTTCTAATGCATCTAAACCATCTCTAACACATGAGTTTCTAATTCACCATATAGATGAGAATCGGGATTTATGGATAGTTAACTTTTTTCTATTTGTAATTGTTAATAAAATGGTCTTCTTTTTCAAAAAGAAAAATAAATAAATAAAAAATTCTAATGGTTAAAATAAGCAAATTTTCAAAATGTGAATACAATGAATGTGCATTGAACGTTATAAACCAATCTCAAGGGACATCTATGTCGCCCCATTCTTCTTATACAAAATTTCCCCTTCTTCTTATACAAATTTTCGGAAAAATCTAGGTCGCCCCATTCCTCACTTTTAATTTTTTGTTTATCCTAAAAGCGAATCTTATCCCAGAAAATTTTAATGGTTAATAGAGTTAAGACACGAGCATGTGGATATTCTGAATGGGATGGACATGGACTACTTGCTTCATGTAGGGATATTATCATATTATAAGTGTGCATCCTAATTTCTTTTGTTAGATTGGTTTGTCGTGTGTGAAGCCAATTCTTGGGAGGTGTGTGAAGCCAATTCTTGGGCGGATGTTGTATTTAGAGTGACATTTGTTAATGCAAGCTTCACCATATAGATGACTAGTAAAAGTCCGTGTTCAAGGACACGTGTTTTTTTTTTTTTTTTAAATAAAAATAAAATTAAAGGGCAAAATGGGAAAGGAACAACTTAGTGAGGGCAAAATGGAAAATTTGACACTTGATACTGTTCATTGTATTGTAGCAAAGAGGGGTGCCATTTATACTATAGATATCGGGATTTATGGATAGTTAACTTTTTTCTATTTGTAATTATTAATAAAATGGTCTTTTTTTTCAAAAATAAAAATAAATAAATAAAAAATTCCAATGGTTAAAATAAGTAAATTTTCAAAATGTGAATACAATGAATGTGCATTGAACGGTATAAACTGAAATACGAACGTGGGTTATAACCGGACAAGGCCCAATGTATTGGGCCCAAAATATAATCCATACAAGTCAAATACGACATATGGAGTGGATCTTTCCTACCTATACTCGTCATGCATCCTCGTCATCTCTCATTATATCGACACACATAGCAGAGCGAGTAATATGACTAAGGCACAGAACTCCCCTATGCCGACAAGGCACTCCTCGATCCTAAGGTAGATCCTAAGGTTTTGGGTGTGATAACAGTACAAGACATTTGGGTTGATTCTCCAAGTACAAGTACGAGCCATGACTTTGAACGAGGAAGGCACAAGAAAAAGCTCAAGAAAAGGAGCAACAATGGCGAATTCTAGAAGCACCCACCAAGAACAACTACCCAGAAACGTAAAATACAGAGAAAGGGAAGAAATTATACCTGAATTGAAGGTTGAAGATGAGAGACACGAAGGATTTAAACGTCAAAACTCAAGAAATCAAGCACAAACTCAAAGGAATCAAACTTGCGGTTTCAAGCTTATAAGTATCTCTCAAGGTTGAACAGTGATAAAAGAGTGGAAATTAAGAGGATTTTTTCATTTATACCCAGATCTAAATGGGTATGGGTCGAATTTCGGGTTAAGGCGACGTCACCTTCCTCACAATTAATGTTCTAGCAGATTCCTAACGAGAATGTCTCGTCAATAATGGGGCGAATTTCCCAAAGTGTAATAATCGACGGATAAAATGATTACGCCTCGTGATTTCTAAAAACCCATTCGTATAAGTTTAAGCCAAGGTTGAGCACCACTTCCTCCTCGTCCTAGCCGAGCTAGGAAGTCGGGGGCCACTGAACGGTATAAATCGAGGTAAACGTGGGTAATAACTGGGAAAGACCCAATGAATTGGGCCCAAAATATAATCCATACAAGTCTCAAATACGACATAGGGAGTGGGCCTTCCCTACCTATGCTCGTCATGCCTCCTCGTCATCTCTCAATATATGTCGACCTAGACATATAACCTACGTCGACAAGGCACTCCTCGGATGCCGACCAAGGCACCAACAAAGTCGACGAGGGCTTCATTAAGTGACGACCAGAGGCCTCTTCGGTTATTATCAGGACAAGGAAATGGGATTTCCTATCCTTGCTCCCCTCTTCCTGGGCATTCATACATGCCGACCAAGCGTCATACGACAAGAAACATGCCTCCTAGGCATACGTACAGAATGCAATAATAATCCTACTTAAACAAGGATTGTGGGAATTATAATCCAACTTGAATTATAACCCTCCTATCACACAATTTCCTATTTAAGATGTACTCTACATGCTACACCTATAAATACAAGACATAATCCACATATTTTTTATAACATATATTTTGACTAGAAATCATTGTCAATTGATTTGCTATATACAATACTGATGCTGCCATGAAAAATGGTTGCAGTGGATCGACCGGGGTAGCAACGGTAGCCGATCCGGACAAACACGCTCCACGAGGTCCTAAAATAAAGTGGGACCTACAAGATAAAACACCGTTAGGGTGGGGGGCTTTCCCCCCAAAAACCCTCCGGCGTGAGAATCATTAATCTCATACATAACATATATACAACTTTTAGAGAGAGAAAGAGGGAGGAGAGAGAGACTCTCAAAAATAACATACCTCAAATTATGAAATGGGGGGAGTATATATAGGCCAAGGGTGATGTCATCAATGACATCATCATCCACATCATTTTCCTTTGCCACGTGTCACGCCTGCAATGGAGGGAAGTCTAACAAAAGACTTATCATTCAACATTTAACATAAATCATACACTATAAATTATGCGCCATACTACACATATCATACGGAAACCAAGCCATATGCGGGGATCAAGCCATAACCGCATAACATAAATCCTTGGTTAAAACCATCACCATAACACTAACATGCGACATACAATATACGGCATACAACACGACATGCTACATGCGACATACGATGTGCGACATGACACATCGACAAACAACACCCGTCATACGGGAACCTTCATCTGACATGCGGGAACCACCACCCTAAGCTCGGGAACGACACTCGTCATGCGGGAACCAATATTCGATGTACAATATATAATATGTGAGGGCCAAGCCATTGGCGGGAACCAGGACCCGAACTATAGCGATAAGCCTAACTTTGGCTAGCATCATAATCATAGGCACTCAATATGCAGCATATAACGTACAACATATAATACGCGGCATACGGAAAATAACACTTAATATGCGGCATATATCACATAACACATAACATGCGGCATATAGAACATAACACATAATATGCGGCATATAGAACATAACACATAATATGCGGCATATAGAACATAACACATAATATGCGGCATATATCACATAACACGTAATATGCGGCATATATCAATAACACGTAATATGCGGCATATATCAAATAACACGTAATATGCGGCATATATCAAATAACATAGGGGGAACCACACTATTGGCGACAACCAAGAACCCACCCCTTGCCGGGGTACTAGAACTACCACGCGACATCCTCATAAAATAGGGGCCCACATAGACCATAAAATAGGGCCCCCTTATAGGCCAAATTCAAACTTGGGCCGGGCAAACATTTAACGGGAATAATATTTTTCCATGGCGCATCAGAAGCCCCCTACTCCTTAGCTCGATTATTCATGATCGAGAGCTGAGGAGTAAAATAATATACATAACAAAATATACTTATCACATCGAGTCAACTCTCCTGGTACAAAACACAGGTCCGCTCTTTGACCTTTCCAACACTTTTCATTTTACTTCAACTTTTTGCATTTTCTCTTTTTTCTTTCCTATTTCAATCATTTCTGTCTTTTAACTTTTCTTTTCGCATTTCGGTTGTCGTAATCTGCGACTTATCCTTAACTTTAACTCGAATGATCTTGCCTACATTCTTTGACTTGCTTTGAATTTTCATTTTTTGCGTTCATTATTCTATCTTGATCTCTCACTTTATATGTCGCCAACTGCATTTTGCTTCAATATTTATCTTTTTTGCTTAGATAGTTTATCGAAGATTCACTTTACGACCTTTATCTCTATATACATACTACTCCCTTCAAAAGAGTGAGGCTTGTCTTTAGGCAGCCTCACTCCCTAGCTATGCTCCTCGCCCTTCAGCTTTACTCAGCTTCGGGGCGACTTACTATTCCTTGTCCATCTGTGCTTGATATCCTTAAGCCAGGTCTTACCTGAACCAATTCTAAAACCAAAATACATCGCGGCCAAAACTCATTTGGCCCGAACCAAAACTCGCGGCCAAACCACACTTGGCCTAACACAAAACTCGCGGCCAAACCTAATTTGGCCCAAACGAAACTCGCGGCCAAACCCACTTGGCCTAAAACCAAACTCGCGGCCAAACCCACTTGGCCTAAACGAAACTCGCGGCCAAACCCACTTGGCCTAAAACCAAACTCGCAGCCAAACCTCATTTGGCCCAAAACTAAAACTCCCGGCCAAACCTCATTTGGCCCAAAACTAAAACTCCCGGCCAAACCTCATTTGGCCTAAACGAAAAACTCGCGGCCAAACCTCATTTGGCCTGAACCAAAACTTGCTAACTAATACGCGATAATCACAACCAAACTCGACAATCACAAGCGTGCTAAAAAACGCAACAATCACAAACACGCTAACTAAAACGCGACAATCATAATAAACGCGCTAACTAAAACGCGACAATCATAATCGCATTAACTAAAACGCGACAATCATAATCGCATTAATCAAGACCGCGCTACTCAAAACCGCGCTACTCACAACCGCGCTGATCAGAACTGCGCTGATCAAAACCGCGCGAACCAAAACCTTACTAATCTAACCGCGCTGATCAAAACCGCGCTACTCAAAACTGCCTTAGATACAAACCTTGCTTGATGCCAAACCGCATCACTAACAAGCCGCATTCGACTATGCCGAACGAAACCCAATCCTCCTTACACCAAATCTTGCGCCTTAGACCACTTGGCCAAACTATCTAGTTCCATCACTACTCAACTTTTGCCTGACACCTTTAAGCCAGGTCTTTTCTGAGCTTGGCCTCTGCCAGAACTCCCGAGTCTGCCAGCGCAGATCCCGTTGTGCCTGGCTTTTAAACCAGGACTTTTCTGAGCCAGGCCTCTGTCAGGACTCCGAGTCCGCGGCAGATCCGTTGTGCCTGGCTTTTAAACCAGGACTTTTCGAGCCGGGCCTGCCAGACTCCCGAGTGCGCTAGTGCGAGATCCGTTGTGCCTGGCTTTTAAACCAGGACTTTTCGAGCCGGGCCTCTGCCGGGACTCCAGTGCGCTAGTGCGGATCCCGTTGTGCTGGCTTTTAAACCAGGACTTTTCGAGCCAGCCTCTGCCCGGGACTCAGAGTACGCTAGTGCAGATCCCGTTGTGCCTGGCTTTTAAACCAGGACTTTTCTGATAACTTCATCAACTTTGTCGCAGCTTTATCAACTTTGGGGCCGCTTTATCAACTTTGTCGCAGCTTTATCAACTTTGTCGCCGCTTTATCAACTTTGGCGCCGCTTTATCAACTTTGGCGCCGCTTTATCAACTTTGTCGCAGCTTTATCAACTTTGGGGCCGCTTTATCAACTTTGTCGCAACTTTATCAACTTTGGCGCCGCTTTATCAACTTTGGCGCCGCTTTATCAACTTTGTCGCAGCTTTATCAACTTTGGGGCCGCTTTTATCAACTTTGGGGCCGCTTTATCAACTTTGTCACATGAGCAGTTCGGGATGCGAGCCCCACCTTTCTTTTTTCAAAAATTTTCTAAAACTTTTCCAACTGTGGCATCTCTCCAAAATTTCACTTTTCAAAACCCTTTTCAATCTTTTCAAAACTTTTCAAAACAGTGGCATCTCGCCACACTTATCACTTTTCAAAACTTTTTAAAACGGCGACATCTCGCCACACTTTCATTTTTCAAAACTTTTCAAAACGGTGACATCTCGCCACACTTTCATTTTTCAAAACTTTTCAAAACGGCGACATCTCGCCAAACTTTCATTTTTCAAAACTTTTCAAAACGGCGACATCTCGCCACACTTTCATTTTTCAAAACTTTTCAAAACGGCGACATCTCGCCAAACTTTCATTTTTCAAAACTTTTCAAAATGGCGACATCTCGCCACACTTTCATTTTTCAAAACTTTTCAAAACGGCGACATCTCGCCAAACTTTCATTTTTCAAAACTTTTCAAAATGGCGACATCTCGCCACACTTTCATTTTTCAAAACTTTTCAAAACGGCGACATCTCGCCACACTTTCATTTTTCAAAACTTTTCAAAACGGCGACATCTCGCCAAACTTTCTCTTCAAAAATTTTCAAAACAGTGGCATCTCGCCACACTTATCACTTTTCACAACTTTTTCAAAAACAGTGACAGTTCGGGATGTAAGCCCTTCAGACAGTTTATGGGACTGTAAGCCCTTCTTTAGCGACAGATTATGGGACTGTTAGCCCTTCTTTGGCGACAGTTTATGGGACTGTTAGCCCTTCTTTAGCGACAGTTTATGGGACTGTTAGCCCTTCTTTAGCGACAGTTTATGGGACTGTTTGCCCTTCTTTAGCGACAGTTAGGGATGTAAGCCCGGGGCAGTTAGGGATGCGAGCCCATCATTCGCAGTTCGGGATGCTAGCCCATCATTCGCAGTTCGGGATGCTAGCCCGTTATATACTTTATTATGCTCTTTATCAAATAAGCAGTTCGGGATGCAAGCCCTTTGCAGTTAGGGATGCGAGCCCAGCGTTCGCAGTTCGGGATGCTAGCCCAGCGTTCGCAGTTCGGGATGCTAGCCCATTATTTGCTTTATCGTGCTCTTTTTTCAAAGCTTTTCATAACATTTCAAACTGCGGAATCCCGCCAAACTTTAACTTTTCAAACACTTTTGACACATGCGGCATCCCGCAAAACTTTAACTTTTCAAAAACTTTTGAAACATGCGGCATCCCGCCAAACTCTATCTTTTCAAAAACTTTCAAACCGCGGCGACCCGCCAAACTTTCTTTTCAAACACTTTTGACATATGCGGCATCCCGCAAAACTTTATTTTCAAAACTTTTTCAAAGTGGCGACATCTCGCCAACTTTATTTTCAAAACTTTTGAGACATGCGGAATCCCGCCAAATTTTAACCTTTCAAAACCTTTCAAAACTTTTGAATACTTTTTTGAAAAACTTTTCAAAACTGAGGCGGGTCACCGTACCCATATACCATGATACTTCCATTTCCATTTGTAATATCAGCACAACTTTTCATAATTCTGGCATAATTTTGCACATAAACATATAACATAAAATTCACATACTTTACTTTATATCATTTTTCTTGCATCATAATTCTTTTATATTTAATTCAATCAAGATTCATACTTTGCTAATTTTACGACTTTCACAGTTAAACAACTAAGTTAGGTTACTGTATAAAAGTTTGCATGAAACAAGCTACCACAGGATAATACTAATACATATGCATTCATCTTTAGCAAATACCAATGAGTATTTCATATCATATCACACATTTTGAGGGGCATATTAAAAATCCGTATATGAATTATGCACATTAGCATTACGTTATTGACCTTATGTCATGTCCATAAAGTACGCTTCTTATTAGCGGTCAAGCGTATCTCTTATCCTAACAATAACATGTTGTAGCATAATATCACATAATCAATTTCGCGAAGCCTATACTCCATATATTTCAGATATATTAGACTTGTCTCATTTGTACTAAAATCACAATTACTTTCTTTCTTAATAAACGTCGACAATAGCATTTTCACATATACGACATTACCTACATTTTATCCATTTCTAAAAAGTCGCTACATTTAAATACTTCTCATATCCGCATAACATAAATCATACACTATAAATTATGCGCCATACTACACATATCATACGGAAACCAAGCCATATGCGGGGATCAAGCCATAACCGCATAACATAAATCCTTGGCTAAAACCATCACCATAACACTAACATGCGACATACAATATACGACATACAACACGACATGCTACATGCGACATACGATGTGCGACATGACACATCGACAAACAACACCCGTCATACGGGAACCTTCATCTGATATGCGGGAACCACCACCCTAAGCTCGGGAACGACACTCGTCATGCGGGAACCAATATTCGATGTACAATATATAATATGTGAGGTCCAAGCCATTGGCGGGAACCAGGACCCGAACTATAGCGATAAGCCTAACTTTGGCTAGCATCATAATCATAGGCACTCAATATGCAGCATATAACGTACAACATATAATACGCGGCATACAGAAAATAACACTTAATATGCGGCATATATCACATAACACATAATATGCGGCATATAGAACATAACACATAATATGCGGCATATATCACATAACACATAATATGCGGCATATAGAACATAACACATAATATGCGGCATATATCACATAACACATAATATGCGGCATATATCAATAACACGTAATATGCGGCATATATCAAATAACACGTAATATGCGGCATATATCAAATAACATAGGGGGAACCACACTATTGGCGACAACCAAGAACCCACCCCTTGCCGGGGTACTAGAACTACCACGCGACATCCTCATAAAATAGGGCCCCCTTATAGGCCAAATTCAAACTTGGGCCGGGCAAACATTTAACGGGAATAATATTTTTCCATGGCGCATCAAATACAAATACTTACTCTCACGCCATTGGGCCTTCGCCGGTGTAGCCCCGACTTAATTTACGTGTTTGTTCATCTTTTTCAGACTATTCAAATATACAGGATACATTTTGCCGCTAAATTTGGGATGATACGAACGTTTTTGCCACCATCATCATGCATAATAGGCTAAAATCAATAGTCTTTTGTATGGTTCTTATGTTCATTAGAAAATAAGAATAAAAAGAGGTATATTAATTATTAAATTATTTGAAAAATCAAATAGAAATATTTTTATAAGAGGACAAAGTAATTTGAAAAAATAAATAAAAAAAAATTGGACATGGGAGCGTATGGTATGTCGTATGAAATAAAATTAAGATGAAGTATAACCAAACATGCTGAATTCTTGGAACTAATACAACAGCGGAGTTTGAATATTTAGCCGTAGTTTTATGTTTAATTCGAAATAACTCTATTTGCTTTTAACATTAAAGCCTTAAATTAATATAATTCGAGGTATGTTCCATTGCCTTAGTCTAATGTTCAATTCAAAATAGAGAATTTGACAATAGGTTTTTTTGGGGATAAATCACTTTCACTCAAGTTTTTCATTAATGCTCCATTTGTTTCATGTAAAACGACTTTCGAAAAATGATTTTCCGTAAAATGACATAAACATAATTTCGGTTGTTTGATAAAAAAAAAATGTTTTTTGAAAAATATTTTCATGTGCTTGATAAATTAAAGAGAAATATTTTTCGATAAAAACACAATCTGAGATAAGTTGAAAAAGATATGGTGAGGTAGGGTGATGGAGGTGGGGTGGGTAGGGTAGGGGTGGGGATTAGTAGGAGTGAGGTGAGTGGGTGTGGGGTAGGGTAGGGGTAGAGTAGGGTGGTGGGGAAAATGTAAAGGATAAGATGGTGATAGGCTAGGGTGTGGGGGTGGGGTAGGGTGGGTAGCTGAGAGGGTGGAGGGGGTAGGGTGGGTAGCCGAAAGTAGGGGGAGTGGAGTTAGGTGGGAGAGTTGTTAAAAAATAAATAATTTAATTATTAGTAAAAAAAGTTTGAACATGAGAAAGGGTTGGTGGTGGGTGGGGGTGGTGGTGGTAGTGAGAGTTGTTAAAATATAATTTCAATATGAGTAAAATAATTGCTTGGAGAGTTATAATAATATAATTTTAAAATGAATAAAAAAATATTTTTTGACTTCGGTGGTGGTGGTGGGGTGGGGTGAGAGAGTGATGGGGAGTTGTTAAAAATAAATTTAAAATGAGTAAAAAAATTGACCCTGAGGGGGTGGTGGTGGTGAGGAGGGGTAGAGAATTGGAAAATATTTTCTCCATTTACCGGTGCTTATCAAACACCGAAAAATAAGAAAAACATTTTCCGAAAAATAATTTCTTCCAAACAAACGGAGCCTAAATTAATGTCCCACAAATTGTTATGCAATAATATATTATAATACATGCAATATACAATAATTAAAAATTATGATACAATATCATCAATACTCCCAAACAAAGTTAGGTGTGTGCGTGTGAGGATGTTCACATTTTTTGTCGTTTTAAAATTCAGAAAGAAGGCTAGTCCAATATTACAATTGTATAAACAATATACTCACTCCGTTCCAAAATGTTTGTCCCATTTGACTTTTTTGTTGAATTTTGACCACAAATTTATGAGAGATTAATCATGTTCATGAAATTCTAAAAGTTGTTGTTGATAATATTATTAATGGCGAATCAATAGGAATTTTTAGAATTTCATGAACATAATTAAATTGTCATATATTTGTGGTCAAAGTTCAACAAAAAAGTCAAATGGGACAAACATTTTGGGACGGAGGGAGTATTAACTAGTAAAACATAATAGTATCTATATTACAATCTATATTACAATAGGCAATGGAAGTAACCGCCAAGATAAAGAACGGCTCAGATTCGTTCTAACAAAATTGATCTGATGGCCTAAATTAAACCTAAACTACCCACTATCTCTTTCCTTTTACCGCTCACAACAGTTATGCAACCTTCGCTCTGCTGCATGCCATACTACACACGCACAATCAGAGACAAATGTTTCGTTTGCCACTGAGTTTCTTCTTCCCTTTGAAGAAGGCCTATAACTGATCAACTATAAATGGAGGTAACATTAGACAAAATATAGGCTGAGATTGATTTTTAGAAAATGATTTAATGGTCTGAAATCTCCCTCCCTCTCGATTGTCTTCAACTCCCGAGCATCACTCTCTGCAGTGGTTACAGACTTACAACCTCTTGGTGTGCCGCACCACCATTGGCATCTCAGACGGTGTGTTTCCATTGTTAAAGAGTTTGAAATTCTCTTCGGATTCTTAAATTCGACTTTTGTTTAAATTTTTTAGGCTTTTTAATTTTTTAACCAATTTTTGATTCCAATTGATTCATTTCTTAAATTCCTCTTCGTGTGTTCCATCCTTTCATTGACAGTTACACCTCCATTCAACTCAGTAATAACAAGCGCGCAATCTCTATTTGTCTATCCGTCGGCCAGATGCATCCCTCAAAAATCAAGGTTAGTCTCCCTTTTTTTTCTCAAATCATATTTTCTGTTGTCAGTCTTTGTTCTTGCTTCTGATTACATATGCATATTTGAAAAGCAATGTCATAATTGGCTGGAAATATTGTAGAAGCATTGCAGATTCATCGTCTCAAAATCACTTCTATGTTGCTTCCTAATTTTCTCCATTATCCCGCAGGTGTCCTCTATGATTTACTCCTTCTCCTCTCTTTGATCATCTGCCCTAATTCTTCCTTTTAAAAGTTCTTCCGGCAATGTTTGTAACAATGTTTTTAGATTTTTCCTATTCATTTTTGAATTATGTAAATTGGGGATTTTTTATGAGCATCGGTTGACGAAGAGGATGTCTATGGAAGATTATAGTCTGTGATCAGAGACATTTTGTGGATGGATTGAAGTGAGGTCCCTGTCCTGGTAAACTCTAAGCCAGTGCAAGCTTGATATTACAATGCACAATTGTTTTCTGACTGGTATAAATGTGGTTGTTGGGGAGAATGATTCTAGAAATTTGGAACAATGGCAAAATTGACTGATCTTGATTATATTTGATCGCTCTACTTAAAAGTTCTCATTTTTCTTTTTAAAATCAATTTCACTGATCTTGATTTTATTTTTCCTGTGTGAATTTGTTGTGGTTCAAAGGTTGGGAGTACGGTCGCCGGTCGGTAGTACTTGAGTTGGCAGAGTCGCTTCGTGGAAGAAATTCACTTCCACTTTCTAAGAATGGGTAGCGAGGGTGTTAGCAATGAGCTCAGGAACCAATATCTTGAAATTTTAGGGTACGCTATTTTCTTAATAAATGATTCTTTTTTTTTCTTTATAAATTATGAGTGCTTAGTAAAACTTCTCATTTAAAATGCATGACATAACCAAATTAGACAAGGACAAATAAAGATACTTAATTGATTTTGGGTTTGATGAGCACGTGGGATTACAATGGGGTTTAATGTTTCTTTTTTCAAGGTTACCGAGTGAATTTCCCAACCGTTACCTACGCCTCCACTTCTATCTTATTTTCCCCGCGTCAATTCTCTTTTTGTTTCCTCCATTCATCATTTTCCTCTTTGCTAGGCTCATCTGATTGAAGTTGCAACCATTTCAGTGATGGGTTAAAACATCGTTGATGGAATCTCTGTTTAGCTGTATGTTTTGCTTCATTTTTTCTTTCCTTCAAATCTCACTCTATATAAACCTAGGGTTTACTAAGAAGTGCATTGGTGTTCTGACTCACACACTGCACACATGCACTTTTATTTTAAAAGAAATTGAGTTTTTCAAAGTTTATATAGTTTGGTTAGTTTAGTGTTTAGTTTTTCATTTAACATTTCATTTTAGGGGTATTCAAGTAGTTTTAACATTAAGAGTTAAGAGTCTTAAGAATGTACAAATTGTGAGCCATATTCTGTATTTCTGATTTTCGCTTTGTGTATGTGTAAGTACATTTTTTCCTTTGTTGTAGTTGGAGATTTGAGATTTTGCAAAAACCTTGAATCAGCAAAAGTTTTTTTTTTCTTTTATGATTTTTAATATGAAAAGTGTTAGATTCGTTCCTTATCAATAATATACCATCAATAACTATTTTTTATCAATATTATCAATTTTGGAATGGTTTATGTTTGATATCCCAAAAATCTTATTCAAAATGACTATTGGATGATGTGTTGAAGAAAATATGTTATATATCTGTCAGGGCTAGCATATGCTTTCTTAAAAACTCATTCATGGGTGTGGATTTCTCATTTAATCTAATGTCACGGGGGTTTGGTGAATTTTATTGCAGGGGTTACTATGCAGGATAAGCTTTGAGTTTCTTCCATTGGATCAACTCCACTCTCCAACTAAATAGATGAGTTTAGATTGGTAGTTTTTTTGAAGTTTAAATTGTTAGCTGAAATTATTTTTCTACGATGTTTTTTATTGCTTAAGGGTTATTATGGAGCACTATTTGCTGAAACCAAAGTTCACTGATAATAATTTAGGATAGTGAAAACTGACCTCGCTTCAATATCAATGCTGTCATCTCTTAATCACAGAGTACTTATTTTTATATAGGATCAATCATTTTAATATTGTCACCTCTTATAGGACTAATCATTTTTAGACTTTCACCATTTATACTGTCACACCCTTCATATTGTCACCGTGCCCTTGGCACGGGCAAGCGAGTACTAGTCTATATTACAATAAGGGTGGGAAATAACCGCCACACAAAGAGTGGCTAGGATTCAATGTCAAAAAAGATAAAGAAAGGTCAGGATTGAATTAAAAAAAAATGACTTACCACTCACCAAGGCGGTTACAACTTCTCCTCCCCAGCCGATAATGCTTAACACATTCTGTCGAGCATTTGGCAACAACAAAACAAAAGAAAATCCCACTATGAAAAATGAATCCTCCGTTGCTATCGATCTCAAAAAACGACTATTTCTCACAGTTTCTCGATGGAACTATAAGTTGAGATTAAAGGTTATGCAATTTATATGCAAGACAGAGAGTTCAGATGCACTTAGGTAAATTCTCTCAGCACTATTGTTAGGTCTCTATTTTCCTTCTCCGTTTTCTCCCTTGTTGGGTAAATTCTCTCAGCACTATTGTTATTCATTGCTTCTTGCTGGGATGCAGTAAACCTGTCAATTTTATACTCCGTAGATAGTGATTTTGTGGTTTAGAAGTGGTTTCAGTACATGAATTTTGATTAGAATTTGAATTATGCAGAGTTTTTCTCCCTACTCCTCCACCACTCCCAAAGTCATCAGTCACCTAACCCAATTCCTATTGCAGGTGTAAAAACGTCTCTAATTCCCACTCTCTTCCTCCTCCCTTTCTACCAATGCTCATTTTTTGAATTTTGATTTAACCTTTTCACTGTCGATTGCCACTCAGGAGTATATTAGGAGAGCCATTGAAGATGCGGAAGATGATGAAGATATCCCCGCAATCCTTGGTATTACGCAATTGAATTCGTCGCTGGTATTATGCAATTGTATTCCTAACTGTTGGTGGTACTGATTGATTTTAATTTCGTTTTAAATTTCATGTGGTCTTGGTGAAAATATGTTGTTGATAGCAGCCCTCTCACCATTCAGCCGACCCCCATGTATTCTCCTTTTTATGCTTTTTCGTCTGCTCCTTAGGCAAAACAGTGGTCACTTTCCATCTTCCCACCCCACTTTATCCATTCACTCACTATCCCGTCCCCTCCTCCGGTACTTTCGATCTTTACTTTGCCCACATTTAACCACTTCCACCATTGGGGTTGTGAGTTGATTGGGTTTTGAGTTGATTGTATTCTTATATCTCTAATCTCTCTATCATCTCTTTCTCTGTTTTTTTTTTAGGTTTTTGAAGCAAGAAAGAGGGTAAACTTGATTACATTGAACTAATTTTTAGAAGCTTAGTGAGATGTGAGGATAAGTGTTCCTTTGTGCATGCATAATGGTTTTTGATTGTTCGATTTAATTTAAGAGATTGGCATTATCCTCGGACATGGTCACTTTGTACCTGTGCAAAGGCCTCAAAGCCCTTCGCGTCCTTTGCAATTTCCTTGATGATTATCACCGGCGTCTTCTATCAAACCAGTTTTCACTTTCCAATCTCAACTCTATTTCAAACTAACTAAAGACAATTCTTAATGAGTTAAAAGACTCTCAATTTTTGTATTTTCTTGCAAGATCTCAACTTTGCTCTTTCTTTGTTCATTTATTTTTGATGTCCCTAACCGTTTGTGATTTTCATTATGAAGACCAGTGTTTGAGTATTATTTTTTTCATGTTTGACACTTGCTTCTTATAATTCTTGGTCAAGATTGATTTTGGATTGACTAATCAATTTCAAGCTCAATTATTTCCTTTGAATCTTGATCTTTGTATATTCTTTTCTGTGAAAGCTTTGTGTTAGATCAAAGAATTATTTTGTTTTCATGTCTAAGTTATTGTTTTTTTGAATTCGTAATTTTATAGATATTAGAAATTAATTTGATTGTTGTTGTGTTTATAGAAATAGAGAGATGATTGTTAATTGATATTAGTAATAGTTGACTTACTCTATTTAGCATAGATCAGATCCCATGATTGGTGGATCACGTTTTCTTAGCCTTAGAAGTAGTATTGACTGATGCTTGATTGATCTTTGTATATGTATAAATAGGTTGAAGATTATTCATTGTAAATGATTTTTATATAAAAAAATTCATTCTCTCAATTCTGTCAATTCTCTCTTGAATATTTGACTTGGTATCAGAGCCTAACTATTCTTGCAGTTAGGGTTCATCTAGATCGACTTCACCATTCAAAATCGGTTGTCTTCATCTTCCATTTCTATTATTTTTATTATCCAGCCGTTTCTTTTTCGCGTTCATACCGTGCCGTTTCCGTTTCCACTGCGTATTATCATGAGTGATGCAAGTGAATCGCAGATTCAAAAGGTTGAGGTATCTGTTCGAAGTTCGGAAGGAGGCTCTTTTGGAGGTACGAAGCTCAATGGTACTAATTTTCGTACTTGGAAAAAAATCATGTCTGTTTATCTCCGTGGAATACATAAGATGGGGCATGTAACTGGAACAATCAAGGCTCCCAGTGAAACTGATGTTGAGGCGTTTGCCAAATGGGAAGATGATGATGGGTACGTGATGTCGGCATTGTTTAAGGCTATGACTGATGATGTGTTACTGTTGGTAGAAGAGTGTGAAACTGCTGAAGCTATATGGCTGACGTTAGGAGACCTCTACACCAATGAATCTGACTTCATACAAGTTCATGAGTTGATGTGCAAAGCTGCTGGAATGCAACAGAATGGACAACCAGTGTCAGTATTTTATACTAAATTGAAGAACACATGGGCAGAGATTGATCAGAAGCGTCCCTGTAAGATCAAGAATCCTGAGGATATTGCGTGGTACCAAAAAGAAAAGGAGCTTGAGCGGGTTCATGCCTTCTTAGGAGGACTCGATGCAAAACATAACCATGCCAAAGGGGAATTGCTTAGAATGTCAGAACCTCCTAGCCTGAGTACAGCTTTTGCATACGTCCGCAAGGATGAATCTCAACAAGATAGTCTCAAACAGATGCAGGTAGAGGTGTCCAGCCTAGCGGTTCAGACCAACACACCTTATCATCAACAGCAGGGTTCAAATCAGCTTCATCAGCAACGTCCTTCGCCAAGTTCTAATCGTCCAAAATGTACTTATTGCAATGATCTGGGTCATGTTCGAGAAACGTGTTGGAAGCTGAATCCACATCTTAAACCTCAAAAACAGAATTTTCGTAATAGGGCGAAAGTAGCTGCTGTACAATTGGTTCCAGAACCAGATTTCTATGGACTAACTGGACAGGACCATCACACATCAGGAGAGGTTGTTCCCACCGCATCTATAGCTGGTCGAGGTAAAATGGGTATTGCTTTAAAGGTTTCACATTTTGTTAGTTCTGATACTTGGATTATTGATTCTGGTGCATCTGATCATATGACTTATGATAAATCTTATTTTACTGAGTTGTCTCCCCCACCAGTGTCTTACGTCACTAATGCAAATGGTGAAGCTTTTCCTGTGTTAGGCACAGGGACAGTCCGTATTACCCCAACTTTAGAGCTTCAACATGTGTTATATGTTCCTGCTCTATCTCATCATCTATTATCTGTTCCCCAATTGAATACTGAATCTCAATGCTCTGTAACTTTTTATCCCATGTATGTCCTGTTTCAGGATCTTCTAACCAGGGAAGTAATTGGAAGGGGGTATCTCAGGGGCAGATTGTTTCATCTGGATCAGATGTACGCGGGGGAGAGGCCAGGAGCACCGTCCCGCGCAGCTTTGATTTCGAATTCTGAGAAATTAAGTGAAGTATGGTTATGGCATCGCCGTTTAGGACATCCATCTTTTAGTGTTATGAAAAAATCTATGCCTACTCTGTTTATTGGTATTGATGAGTCGGATTTACATTGTGAAACTTGTGTCTTGGCTAAGAGCCATCGTGCTACTTATTCACCTAGTATTTCTGATAAAAGTACTATTCCTTTTGAGTTAATTCATTCTGATGTTTGGGGGCCCTCTAAAGAGTCCACTATTTCTGGTATGCGCTACTTTGTGTTATTCATTGATGATTGTACAAGACTGTCATGGGTAGTGCTCCTTAAAACCAAAGATGAAGTCTTTCAAGTTTTTCAATCTTTCCGAAATCTAATTAACACACAGTATAGTAGTACTATTAAAATCCTTAGGTATGATAATGGGGGGAATATGTCAGTAATGCCTTTAGTGAATTTCTTCAAACACATGGCATTGTTCACCAGACTACGTGCTCACAAACACCAGAACAAAATGGAGTCTCTGAAAGAAAAAATCGTCACTTACTTGATATGGCTCGTGCCCTTCTTTTCGGTGCTCACATGCCCAAGTACCTTTGGGGTGATGCTATTCAAGCTGCTTCCTACCTTGTTAATCGTCTTCCCTCCAGTGTCCTTCAGGGAAAAATTCCACTTGAGGTGCTTGCCTCTCATGTGTCGTTACCCTCAGTTCTTAACCTTCCTGCTCGTGTCTTCGGTTGTGTCGCCTTTGTTCATGTTCCTAAAAATCAACGGTCCAAATTAGATGCCCGGGCGATTAAGTGTGTGTTCGTTGGATATGGGGGATCTCAGAAAGGTTACAAGTGCTACCATCCACCTACTCGAAAGAATTATGTTACTATGGATGTTACTTTCTTTGAAGACATGAGTTATTTCTCCTCACCTGAATCTACTCTTCAGGGGGAGAATTCATATTTTGAAGAGCTATATCATAGTGCAGAGAATGTAGAAGGGGATATACAGGTAGATTCAGTTGAAGTTCCAATTGACATCCATGTCGAGACCCAAGAAAGTCAAAGCACACTTGCCCCCTCCACTATTGCTCATACCCCTGATCCACAACTTTCTGGTGACGAAGATCACTCATCTGAGGTATGTCCACTCACTAGTATTGATAGTAATGAGTCTATTGTTGGACAATATGTGTTACCTAGCCGGTCAACCCGTGGTCAGCCAATCAAAAGATATGAACCCACTCTTCATGCAAAATCAAAGTATCCCGTTGCAAACTACACTTCCACTAGTAGATTGTCTAAGTCATATGAATCATTTGTGAATCAAATATCCATTTGTATCGGTACCTAACAAAGTGCGGGATGCCTTGGATGATCCCAGTGGAGGAAAGCAATGGAGGAAGAGATGGAGGCATTGCAAAAAAATAAAACTTGGCAACTTGTTTCCCAACCACAAGGCAAGAAGGCTGTAGGTTGTCGTTGGGTGTTTACTATAAAGCACAATGCAGATGGTTCTGTAAATCGATATAAAGCCCGCCTTGTAGCCCAGGGGTTTACTCAAACGTATGGGATAGACTATGATGAGACCTTTGCTCCGTCGCAAAAATGAATACTATTCGGGTTCTATTATCACTTGCGGCGAGTTTTGATTGGCCTCTTCGACGGTTTGATGTCAAGAATGCATTTCTTCATGGAGAATTAGGCGAGGAAATTTACATGGCTCTCCCACGGGGTATGTAGCGGCTTCGCCGAGGTAATTTTGTGTGTAAATTGGAGAAATCACTGTATGGGCTTAAACAGTCACCACGTGCATGGTTTGGAAGGTTCTCACATTTTATGAAGAAGGTGGCTTATAAACAGAGCAACTCAGATCATACATTGTTCCTCAAACACCAAAAAGGGAAGGTGACAGCTCTCATTATTTACGCTGATGATATGGTGATTACGGGTGATGATACGGTTGAGATTGATAAATTGCAGAAGCAATTATCATCTGAATTTGAGATGAAGAACCTGGGTGAACTTAAGTATTTCTTAGGGATTGAGGTAGCAAGGGGGAGTGAAGGAATCTATTTGTGTCAGAGAAAGTATATCCTTGACATGTTGGCGAGCGGCATGTTAGATTGTAAACTGTTGACACTCCTATTGAACAAAATCATGGCTTAGCAGAATATCCAGACCAAATACCAACGGATCGGGCTCGCTATCAAAGATTGGTTGGGCGTTTAATCTATTTGACTCATACTAGACCAGATGTGGCTTATGTCGTTAGTGTTGTGAGTCAGTTCATGCATAATCCAAGTAAGAATCACATGGATGCTGTAATCAGAATTTTGAGATACTTGAAGTCATCTCCAAGAAGAGGAGTGATGTTTTCTAAACACAATAATTGTCTCGAAATTTGTGGTTTCACGGATGCAGATTGGGCAGGGAGCATTGCGACGGAAGATCAACGTCGGGGTATTTTACCTTTGTAGGAGGTAATCTTGTTACGTGGAAGAGCAAGAAGCGAGAAAGTTGTGGCTAGATCGAGTGCGAGTGAGTACTGAGAGGCATGTCTCATGGAGTATGTGAATTGCTGTGGTTGAGAAGTTTGATGTGTGATTTAGGTTTCGAACCCAAAAAGACTATGAAGTTATACTGTGATAACCAGGCAGCTATTGATATATCACAAAATCCAGTCCAACATGATCGTACTAAGCATGTGGAGGTTGATCGTCATTTCATAAAAGAAAAGCTAGATACTAACCTTAATAGCTTTCCTTTCGTCTCTACCAAAGAACAGCTCGCTGATATCCTCACAAAAGGAATTTCCAGAAAAGCGTTTTACGACTCTCTAAGCAAGCTGGGCATGGTTGATGTGTATGCCCTAACTTGAGGGGGAGTGTTAATTGATATTAGTAATAGTTGACTTACTCTATTTAGCATAGATCAGATCCCATGATTGGTGGATCACGTTTTGTTAGCCTTAGAAGTAGTATTGACTGATGCTTGATTGTTCTTTGTATATGTATAAATAGGTTGAAGATTATTCATTGTAAATTAATTTAATATACAAAAATTCATTCTCTCAATTCTGTCAATCCTCTCTTGAATATTTGACTATGATGAGTATAGAAATACATATAAAGTAGCGTGGAGTGGTGGGGAAGTTATAGAGAGGGGGGGAGAGATTTGGGATTAAAAAGAAATTTTAGAGAATTGGTGCATGTGTTTGTGTGTGTTTTAGTTTGGTAATTAATTTAGACTATCAAGTATTCTGGGGTTTTTATTTCTCTCTGAGCTGGTCTCCCACGAGAACAGCTATATCCGTCTCATGAATGAGACGGGTCGGAATGACCCGAAGCCCGGACACATCTCGTGTGAGTTCACACACGAGACACATCTCGTGTGAGTTTACACGAGACACATCTCGTGTAAACTCACACGAGACACATCTCGTGTGAGTTCACACGAGATGTGTCTCGTGTAAACTCACACGAGATGTGTCTCGTGTATACTTACACGAGACGGGCAAGGGCAGGAGCGGGTTTCGGGTCGGAATGACCCGTCTCATGAATGAGACGGGTATCCCTGTTCTCACATAAGTTTTTGTCTTTCTCTTTTTAGCATTTGAGTTGTTTTGTTTGATCAATCAAGTTCATAACTCTGTAGTTATCTTCTTATTTACTAACCAGGTATTTCAAGGTTGATATCCACTTCTCCTCTCTCTCTCTCTCTCTCTCTCTCTCTCTCTCTCTCTCTCTCTCTCTCTCTCTCTATATATATATATATATATATATATATATATATATATATATATATATATATATATATATATATATATATATTTCTCCCCTGCCATGCCAATTTCTAACTGGTATTATTTGTTTAGGAATGCTAAGGCCTTCTGTGTGGACTCTCCTGATGGAATGAAATAGCTTAAAACATGTACATGGTCAACAATAGAGCGGAAAGATAAAAGCAAGGGCATTCAGGATCTTCTCATGATCAGTGGTTCATTGTTATTGTTTGCTTTATTTTCGTTTGGTTTGAACATGTTCTCTCTGACTTTGATATATCTACGTTGATTCTATTTTTGTACAACCTTTGAATGACAAACATTTGATCATATGTATCAATTTGATATGAGTTGCTTATTACTGGTATACTAAACTATTATTTTAGAAGTAATATCAATCATTAATTCCTATTGACTCAGTAACATAATAAATCTTCATTAATATCAAACATATTGAAACAGAAATTTACATATATTTAGGGACAAAGGTAGTAATTAATCTATTTAACAGTGATTTTTTTAAAGAAATTATTAGCATCTAAATATCGCTTGGTATCTATAAATACCCCTTTTCGATGTCGCATTATCACCGGCCAATCAAAGAAAATAAAAGTTAGATACAGACGTATTTGCTCAACTTTTTTACTTGCTTGGTATCTATAAATACCCCTTTTCGATGTCGCATTATCACCGGCCAATCAAAGAAAATAAAAGTCGAGGCAGACGTATTTGCTCAACCTTTTTACTTGATTGGTATCTATAAATACCCCTTTTCGATGTCGCATTATCACCGGCCAATCAAAGAAAATAAAAGTTAGAGACAGACGTATTTGCTCAACCTTCTTACTTATTTGGAGAGCAAAGTTGGGGGGTTACATTTATTTTTCTGACATTGAGGGGTTATTATAATTGCAATTATTGTATGTCATTGAATGTGATCGGGGTTTGTCTATTCAGGTGTACATTGATGTAATTTGACCTACCAATCAGTCACTAATGATTACTTCAACCGTCACCAACTCTGATACTACATGTATTTCACATTTGATTAAGCAATTATTTATTATTTGTTACTACCATTTTTCTCTACTAAATTTCCCAAAACGATTCAGATTTCTCAAATAGTATCAACTTTAAAATTGAACTTCAGCATTACAAACATATTTTTCAATATTGGTGCTTTTTATTTATCATATTTTTGTTAACATACTATTATGAATACAACGTAGGGGAGGGGAATTGAATCATTGAGCTTCCCAAGACACAACAAGGCCTATAAAATGAGCCAAGACTCATTGACATTTTATATTCATCATTGTTTTCATTGTTTTGCCATCTATAGTGACGCAATTCACTTAGTTTGTGATATGCATGCTTCATCGTAGTATTGGAAGTTTAGAAAACTGCAACTCAAAAGGATAGTGGGTTACATAAAGAGGGTGAGGGGGCTGAGGGGAAAGAGGAAAGTGGGTGGGGTTGGGCTTATGTAGGGATCATCAATATTGTTGTTGTTGCAATCAAATGGAAGTTTTAACAGATTAGTAGATTTGTTTGTTTTTTTTTTTTTTTATGGTGTTTTGATTATTTACAATGTGATCAAAGATACTAAACATAATGCATTTGGGAGGTTATGATCTCAACCATGCATTATTTATGTTGTACTGTCATCGTGCCATTGGCACGGGTAGGAAAGTACTAGTTATTTTAGAATGAGATTATGTATTAAGATTGAGTGTATCCAACCAAATATGGAAGGAAGGAAAGAAAGAAAGAAACGTCTTCTTCACTTGCACTACAAGGTCTTTCCATTTACTTTTACTTTCAAGGCAACGCCACACATTGGATATAAACAAAGCTGCTCTTTTTATTTTTTCATAAAACCCCAAATATTCATTTCCTCCCCACATCCATTCTCAAATAATATTTGTGCAGTTAAATCTAGCTTAACATTTTAAGTACGTACTTTAATTTGTAAATTCACTCGCCTCGTTATCATAATAAGCTTTATTTTCTTCTTTATCATGAGTTCATATTGTTCATCAGTTTTGCAGTGATTAAGTTTTCAAGATCACATGACGAACATGAAGATAAGGCTAAGCACGCGATTCAAACAACTCCTATCATGTAACGGTATGTAAGAATATATGCACAATTACAATTCGAATCGTTAATTAATTTACGTATAATATGTCAAATGTTGTGTGCATGGTGTGGCTAATTCATTTGTTAAAAATAATGTCTTTGTGCTGAAAGAATAACACCGTCTTTCAAAAAAATAAAAAAATAACACAGTTTTCAATATTTGTTGTTATATACAAATATTATATGCTTCTTTTTTTTTTCAACAGGATGTTACTTTTTATGCAAAAAAAAAACAAAAAAAACAGATTAAATTAATTATTTTAATGAACATCTAACTAATTAAAAATTGTTATATAATACTTTCTCTGTCCCCGGTTCAAATGTTTCAACTTTCCATTTTGAGTATTCCATTTAAAATGTCTCAACCCAAAAAAGGAAAGTTTTTTATTACTTTTTTATTTGTGAGACCCACTTGTCATACTCACAATAAATATCCACTAACTATTTTCTACCCTACTTTCTTTTTCCTACATCACTTTTCATACTCACAACATTTATTTCACTATACACTTTTTACATTATACTCCCTCCGTCCCCCGATAATCTGCAAAAAGACCCTTTTTGAACGTCCAACAATAATTTGCACTTTCTCAAAATGGAAATGGGACCCACTTCTCTCTACTCACAACCATTACTCACTTACTCCACTTTCTCTCTCCTACCCAACCATCTACACTCACAATACATCACCTTTTCACCTTTTACCTTAATTCCCGCACCAAGCCAAAAAGTGCATATTTTCGTGGGACGGAGAGAGTATATATTTATTCCTTAATTTTCGTGTCGAACCCATTTTGGAACATTTATCATGGGACGGAGGGAGTAGTATTTATAATGGTTTATTAATATCAAATTCTAATTTTTGATTGAGATTATTAAATTTGTTACTCAAATTGCCTTAATAATGATAAGAAAAAAAATGGAAAGATAACTTTGAGACGATATTTCGTAAAAAAATAAATAAATGGAGAATTTGATGAATTTGGAAAACCCCGTGTTCAGTTCTATTTTCTTTTATTTATTCACAATACTCCTAAATATGTCGACAAGCAACACAATTTAAGGAGCATTTTATCATTTAGTAATTAAAAATAAAAATTTGGGCTTTCGGGCTTTTGCGCCGGCTTGAGGCTCTGGGAAGGCTGCCCAATAAAATTATGGGCCCTTGGATGGGCTGGCCCCAATTAGTTTTAACCGGGCCAAGCAAACCATTTCATTGCTTATAATAATACTAAAGACTTTTCTATTGTGTGCCCATGGACACACAATAGAAAAGTCGTAATACTGTACTAATATTATGTTGATATTTTGTAAGGTTCTTACTTATGTTTTTGTTTTTGGTTTCTTTATAGTATTGTTTATAATTTTTTTTAATTTTATTTTTAAAATGAGACTCACTTGCTATATTTACAAGTTACAATAACAATTCACTTATAATTTCCTATCAATTTAATTTTACGTCTTCTACTTTACTTTTTATACTAACAACATTTACTTTTTCTTAATAACCGTATATAATCAAACTAAAATTTTTATTGTGAGACGAATTGTTCACTTTTTATTAGATAAAAGAATATCCCTTAGTTCCACTTTATTTCACACTAATTTCTATTTTGGTTCATTTTATTTCATTTGGCACTATTTAAAATGGTAAGTTTTTATGTTAATAACACCAATCAAATTACTATTTTTCTCACTCATTATCTTTACTACTTTAATTCGGTACTCACAACACCTCTTGTCACTAATTCTATTTTCTACTTTTTCTTAATT
The DNA here is from genome assembly GCA_022495995.1 of Adenophora triphylla var. japonica. NCBI lineage: Eukaryota > Viridiplantae > Streptophyta > Magnoliopsida > Asterales > Campanulaceae > Adenophora > Adenophora triphylla. Next base: position 305,108 of record JAFEMH010002024.1, on the reverse strand, counting down.
TTTATAATAAAAATTTTAGTAATTTCAAGTGAAACTAAATGGAGGAAGCAGTTGGTAGTTGGAGAAAGTAAAAGTACCAGCTTGCAAGTGGTATATCCATGTTTTAAGCCCACATGTGATGAGGCCCCACACTCCCTACTTCTCAAATGTGTTAGTTCCCATTGTTTACACCATTGTCCATCCCTTAAAATTTGAACCATAACTGTTGATGATAAATACTGTTGATGATAAATACTCCCTCCGTCCCGCTACAAATGAGACATTTACTATTGTATATGCGTGGATTAAGAAAAAAAAATGATAAAAATGTTGTGAGTATAAAAGTAAAATATGAGAGAGAATGAGTGGAGAAAATAGTAAATTATAATGGTGTTATGAGTATTAAAATAATGTAGGAGAGAGAATGAGTGGAGGGAATAGTAAATATTTTTTGCCATTTTAGGAAGTGTATGATTTGTAGCGGGACGCTCAATGAAGAAAGTGTGATTTGAAGCGGACGAAAGGAGTACGTAAGATCTAAATTTGTGGGTCGATTCATCAGTCCGCCGTATTTATTCTATTGCTCATGTAATTTTTAATCACTACTTTTTAACCAATCTAAAATAACAATTATTCTTTAATTGCATTGCAGTTACTCGTCCAGAAAGTCCAACAATATGTTCAGTTGACTTAGATCTTCGAGAGGAATATGCCAATGCATTCAGAACCGAATCATACATTGACTTCTGGACTCATGTTCTTGCACTAACCGACCCAAATTCCAAAACCTTAAGCTCAACCACAGCAGCTCGGCTCCCTTCCTATCGGCTCTTCGCCGAACACCTTCTTGAACCTGACCAACCCACAGTTACCCAAATCCTTACTCTAGCCTCTAACACCCAAGTCAACCATTCTCTCTTCACTGATTACTTTTTCGAAACAGCAAACGCTTCTATAGTTTGTGGATCTTTATTGAAAGATATTGACCGTGTTCGAGCCAATTATCGATCCCTTAAAACCACGCTTAAATCGTTAGAAATTGTTGACTTTTCCCAAGTCAACCATTTGCCCGTTATACTAACCCGATTAACTGATTTTTCAAACTCATCTAACCCGTTTATAACCTCGCATTCATCATCCCATCGTCTTCAAGCCGTTCAAGTAGGTTGCTTTGACTTACTCAAACGGCTCGAGTTCAGGCGCGACAAGGCTCAAGCTAAGCTTAGGCTCATTTCTAAGCTTAAACTTGGCTCAGCCGTTTCTCTAGTGGCTTTAACCATTACATTAACTGTAATTATAGTGACTCATACTTTAGCCTTGCTGGTGGCTGCACCGGGTATTATAGTGGCTTCAGTGGAGCTGGTTACGAGTAAGAAGTTAGTCAATCTATTCGCTCAGCTCGATGTAGCAGCTAAAGGAACTTATATATTGAGCCGGGACTTGGACACGATAAGCCGATTAGTAGCTCGGCTTGGTGATGAGCTGGAGTATATGAGAAGTACAGCTAAGTTCTGGCTTAGAAGAGGAAATGATAAGGCTCAAGCCGTTGCGGAAGTGGCTCGGCACCTGAAGAAAAACGACTCGAGCTTTAGCCAACAGCTAGACGAGCTGGAGGAGCATCTATATTTGTGTTTCATGACCATTAATAGGTCTAGAAACCTTGTGGTCAAAGAGATAACAGGATCAGGTCAAAGTCAACCTCTATAAACTCGTTGACCTGCCTAATGTTCATTCCTAGTAAATTACCAATTTGCCATCAACGTATATTCTTTGTTTCAAAATTGTCACTTTCTTGGGCAACAAATTAAATGGTTACATTTAGCCATGTTAATGTGTTAGATTTTGATATTGTACATATTTATTTATCAGATTTAATTAATCTTTAGGAAGGAGTAATGTTTTAGTGTGAATAATTTGATAGTTTAGTGAAAATATAGTTGCAATTTTATTTTGTTAGTCAATTTTAACGAACTTGAACAAATGAATTATAAGAATTTAATCATTCTAACAAAATTTATAAAATTGTCATTGATTTATCATTAAAATATAATTAATAATAAATGTTAGAGTTCTATTAGAATAATTAAATTATTATATTATATAGTTAAATTCAATTAAATTAATTACAAGAATTAAAATAAAATTATTTTTCTACAAGGAAAATATTATTAAGGCCATGTTTGGAGAGGTGTTTTGAACGACCAACTTTTTAGCTTTGGGTATACTAGCTCCTTTAAGTCAACCGCTTGATTTACAGGATCTAGAACACGTATGATGTAGTTCATCTATCTTATGATATATACCCTCCGTACCGAAACAATTTTCCTTGCCAAAATTTTGTAAAAAATGCGTTTTTTCATAAGCTTATAAAAAACGTATTAAAATTTCTTTAAAACCCGTCGCTCTTCTTAAATTAAATTGGAAAAATATTCATTCAGCAAAGATGTTTTAATGGTCAGTCGCTCGTCGTCTTCACCAGTCTCCTTCACTTTCGTCGCCGATTTCGCCGGAGTATTCACCCCACACTTCAAAATCTCCGGCTGGTCTACTTAATCAATTTTGAATTCTATCTGAGATCCATCATAGATTCGATTGCTACGCGCGCCATGTCTGCTCTCACCCGGATCCGGAGTATTCATAGATTCGATTGCTACGCGATGCCATCATAGATTTCGCCGTAGTATTCACCCCACACTCCCGAATCTCCGGCTGGTCTACTTAATCAATTTTGAATTCTATCTGAAATCCATCATTGATTCGAGCTCCAATGACGTCGTCAAGATCGTCGATTCATGATTGATGATTGATTTGAATCCGGATTGCTCCCTTTTGAAGTTAATTGAACCAAATTTAAATTTAATTCGAGTGTCAGTGCATTTTAATTCGAGTGCCAGTGCATGTGTTTTGGAATGCCAGTTGCAGAACAAATCAGATGGGAATTTGAGTGCCAGTGCATGTGTTTCGGAGTGCCAATGCATGTGTTTTGGAATGCCAGTGCATTATGAGTGTCAGTGCTTGTGTTTTTGAGAGCCAGCAAAAATGATTATCAGTGTTTTTGAGTGCCAGTGTATGTGTTTTTGAGTGTCAGTGCATGTGTTTTGAGTGCCAGTGCATGTGTTTTTGAATGCCAGTGCTTGTGTTTTTGAGAGGCAGCAAAAATGTTAGTGTAACAAAGTGTCAGTAGTGTTAGTGTAACAGAGTTCAGTGTGAAGAGCGACAGTTCATGTATATAAAAGTGCCCGTGTAAAAAGTGCCAGTGCCAGTTTAACAAAGTGCCAGTGCCAGTTTACACTGGCACTTTGTTAAACTGGTACTGGCACTTTTTTCACTGGTACTTTGTTACACATGTACTGGCACTTTGTCACACTGGCACTTTGTTAAACTGAAACTGGCACAAACGGGAAAACACAAAACACGTTTTTTCTAAGTGCCAGAAAAAACGCATTTTTTATAAGATCAACTCATTTTTTTTGCTTTTGTTACGAATAAACTTTAAGTAATAATTTTAGATTGATTTAACTATATTATTGAAAATTTAAAACTTGTTAATGATAGTATTATTGATAGTGTATCGATAAAAATTTCAGATTTTCATTTGTATAATTAAATCAATCTAAAATTATTGCTCAAAATTCATCGTAATAACGATAAAAAAAAGTGAAAAATCATTTTCGGACGGACGGAGGGAGTAAGATGCGATTTATGTTACTCCTCCATCTCTAATCTAAATGAATGTTGAAATATCATTTTAATCGACACTACAAAATGTGTGCTCTTTATAATTTTAATGATAAAGATGTATAAATATTCTTATTTTTCACTTTCCAAACATTAAATTTTGCAAATATAAAGTGACCAAGTGAATTTTTTTTGTAAACATTCGGACAAAATTATTTTTAAAAATGAAATTTATTTTGGGACGAACAAATAGAATACTATTTCCTTCGTTCCAAATATTTATAATTTAAAAGGTTTAAATTTGTTTCAAAATGTTTGTTATTTTGCTATTATTACTATCTATTATTTTAGCCATTGTTTATCAAATATATCCTCTCTTTTTTATATTGATCGTATTATTATATAAGTTGGACTGTGTGAGGTAATCGACTGCACCAACCCTAGACTGCACCCACCCTTAGACCAAGTGCAATGGTAGAAAATTAGGGTGTTGAAAAAGTGTTTCAACAGTTGAAGGCTTTGCAATGGAGTGTTGAATAATTATTCAACTGTTGAAGATTTTGTGTATTGTTGAATTTATTCAACAGGTGTTGAAAAATTTTTTTGGGCCCGTTTTTGCCACGTGTCACTGTATGATTGGACCGTAAATGGCGCGTGGGATACACGCCCTCCACAGGCGCGTCTGCGCCTCAATTCCCCCCCCCCCCTTTTTTTTTTTCTTTTTTCATGAAGCTGTCACTTGTCACTATGTAATTGGGCACTGAAACTTTTTTTTGTTTTAAATCCTCCGAATTTTTCAAAATCAATTATCTTACATCAAAAAAAAAAAATTTTTTTTACACCAAAATTCATAATTTTTTTTTATCTACAAATAGAATCTTGTTTCATTTGATTTAGACACAGAAAAAAAACACTATTTTTTTAATATAAATTAATTATATTGAAAAATAAAGAATATAAAATAAAATAAAATAAGTATTTTAGTATTTTTTTAATTATAAATAATAATAATAATTATTATTATTATCATTATTAATAATTATTATTAATTTTTTAATTAATAATAATTATTATTATTTTACTAATCATAAAAATAAAAATAAAGAATATAAAATAAAATAAAAGTGGTGGGGTATAGAATGATGAGTTGGAAGGGTGTTGAAAAAATTTGGGTGTTGAAACTATTGTAGGGGTTAAAAATTGAATGGGGTGCTGAATAATTAGGTGGAGGAGAGGAGACAGAAGATGAGGTGTCGTATTTTAAAGGGTGTTGAAAAAATTGGTTTGTTTAAACCATTGCAAATGGTCTAATCTTACTTGACATTATCTTGACTTACAACCACGTACTCACTTCATCCCAAAATATTTGTAATTTTAAGACTTCTCCATATATTGAGAAAAATAATAAATATATATCAAATAAATTAAATTGTCATTTAAATATTTCAAGTATCTAGGTTATTAAATTATTTTACAATGACAATTACTTAATCATAAATAAGGATATTTTAGTAAAATATAACAAAGATTTATAAAAAAAAAAAAATTGTAAAAACGTAAGTATTTTGAAAAAAAAAAATTCTTCTAAAACTGGAAATATATTGGGGTGGTGGAGGGAGTACATATATATGTCACCCTCACCCTGTTTGTAGACCGGCAATTTATTGTGAACCAACCAGCTCCTCCTTTATTACGGTTATGACTTTTTGAGGTGCATCTAACAAATGTCCCACTGGCCAACTAATTTTAGTAAGTGGTAAAATCATGGTAATTATTTCGGACCATACATAAGATAGGGGAATAATAAAAAGAATAGGTTATAAAGGGAGGGCATCACAATTTAGTCCAAGTAGAGTACTACTCATCCTCAACCAAATGTTGCTAAAACTCTGGTAAATTCTTGCGACAAATAATGAAAAACATTAATTTCTTGCTTTATGGAGTTGTACTTTTGGGAAATGTACTATTCAAACATGGCAATAACCATTTTTATTCATACCACTGTAAATTATAATTGGTGAATCTTCAAATCAAATGGGACGGAGGGATTTTATTTATATCATAGTAAAAAGAGTTTGTTTTTTTTTTTGTTATAGCTTCTTCATAAAGTTTTGCTAAGCATTCTCCAAACAAGGGTGACATGAAAATAAAGCTCAACTCATGTTTATATCACAACAATAAAACAACGGTAAAAACCTTATTTCCAAAATAATTTCGTCAGATAAGATAAAAGATAACATGAAACGTCATCGTATGAAATCGGGAATGAGATGGAGGAAAAAGATATACTCCCTCCGTCCCATAAAACATTACCCCTTTTACTATTTTGGGCGTCCCACTTTAAAGTCCCACTTTCCTAAAAAGGAATTTTTTTAATACTTCTTTATTCATGGGACCCACTTATCATATTCACAACATTTTTCAAATTTACTATTCTCTTCACTCATTCTCTCTCCTCCCACTCACAACACCTATTTTAATAACATTATTCCTTATTTTCCGTTCTCAACAGTAAAGGAGTAAAGTTCTATGGGACGGAGGGAGTATACAAAATTTTTGTTTTGAGTGAGGGGGAGGGTGGGGGGGATCTTTACTCTTTACTCTTAACTTCCACCAGACTTAACAGCAGCTAGCAAAGGGTAATTAATGGGTTGCAACTACACTTCCATGCATATCATAAATGTCACCCCTAAATTCAATCCCTTTATATAACCTCATCTTCACCACACACACACACACACACATACACTAAACCAACTTCCCCATTTCTTTCATTTCTTCACTCAAATCCATGGCAAATAATCAAGAAATCCCAAAGGAGGAGAAATTGTTGAAGGTCAAAGTCCTAAGCAAAACCCATGTCAAGCCCAAGAAGCCACTCGGCAAAAAAGAATGCCAATTGGTCACATTTGACCTTCCTTATGTAGCCTTTTACTACAACCAAAAACTCTTGATTTACAAAGGGTGTAGCGATGAGTTTGATGAGATTGTGGAGAAATTAAAAGATGGGTTAGGGGTAGTTTTGGAAGATTTTTATCAGTTGGCCGGGAAATTGGGAAAAGATGATGATGGGGTGTTTAAGGTTGTGTACGATGATGATATGGACGGGGTGGAGGTGGTGGCTGCCGCCGCGGAAGAGGTGGCCGCCGGCGATCTAATGGATGAGGAAGGGACTATTAAGTTGAAGGAATTGGTGCCTTATAATGGGGTCTTGAATTTTGAGGGGCTTCACCGTCCACTTTTGGCAGTGCAGGTATAATTACTTTTAATTTTTGTTTCTTGGGTTTACTTTAATTGGTATATTAAGTGGCATTATGACTATCTTTAATTTTAGCTTAGACTGTGATTTTCAAGTTAAGTGACCTTGTGATTAAAAAAAAAAAAGTGACTTAGTGGACGAAGTGGGCCCCACCTGATGCAAATAGCAATAAATAGTGACCGATCAAATGCATCCCAACCACCACCTACATAAATATGTTCCAAACAAATAAATTTCTATTTTTGTTGTTGATTAAGGCTTAAAATGAATATTTATTTTGGATAACACAATTAATTGATGATTTAGAATTTATATATATATATATATATATATTATTTTGCTAAGCACACAATGTCACACACAAAATTAAACTTTGTCTATATCCATATTTTAACCTAAAAGGTAGACTCTTTGTATATCCATCCTATTGACATGTAACAATAATATTACTAGATGACCAAGCTTAAGGATGGGCTAGTACTGGGCTGTGCATTCAACCACGCCATACTTGACGGCACTTCAACTTGGCACTTTATGAGCTCATGGGCCCAGATCTGTAACGGATCCACAACCATTTCGGTCCAGCCATTCCTGGACCGAACCAAGGCCCGAAACACGCGCGTGAAGCTCGATCTCACCCCACCTTCCAACGCGCCACCGAACGGCACCGCCACCAAAACAGAGCCCAAACTGAGGGAGAAAATCTTCCGTTTCTCCGAATCAGCCGTTGACCAAATCAAGTCAAAGGTCAACACCAACATACCGGAGGGATCTAAGCCGTTCTCGACCTTCCAGTCCCTCTCTACGCACGTGTGGCACGCCGTCACACGTGCCCGCCAGCTCAAGCCGGAGGACTACACTGTCTTTACGGTCTTTGCTGATTGCCGGAAAAGGGTGGACCCACCAATGCCGGAAAGCTACTTCGGCAACCTAATTCAGGCCATTTTCACGGTGACAGCAGCCGGATTGTTGCTGGCGAACCCGCCGGAGTTTGCAGCAACAATGATTCAGAAAGCGATCGAAATGCACGACTCCAAAGCGATTGACAAGAGGAACACGGAGTGGGAGAGCAACCCAATAATTTTCCAGTACAAGGATGCCGGAGTTAACTGTGTCGCCGTTGGTAGCTCGCCGAGGTTCAAGGTTTATGAGGTGGATTTCGGGTGGGGAAAACCTGAAAGTGTTCGGAGCGGGTCGAATAACAGATTTGATGGGATGGTTTATCTGTACCAAGGGAAGAGTGGAGGGCGAAGCATTGATGTTGAGATAAGCTTGGAGAGTAATGCCATGGAAAACCTTGAGAAGGATAAGGAATTCCTTTTGGAGGAATGATTTTTCAGTAATTAAGAGTGTTTGGATATAAGATTTGTTGTTAATTATATTGGGAGTTTGTTTATCTATCTTCTCTTTGTATTTCTACTTCTTTGATTTTGTTAAACTTGTTTACGTTACGGTTAATGCATATTTTGGGTTAGTCTCAGCTTCTTCACCCCAATTAAACTTCCCCTTCTTCATGCACTCAGTGATTGGGGCTGCAATGCTACTAAAGTCGCGTATGAAATGCCGATAAAATGTAGCTAACCCATGAAAGCTTCTGACTTCACTCACATTCCGAGGTGTTGGCCAATCACGAATGGCTCGAACCTTCTCTTCATCCACGTGAATACCATCTGCTCCCACAACATAGCCCAAAAATAATAAACTTCTGGTCATGAAGCTGCACTTCTTCGGATTAACATAAAGTTTATTTTTTTGTAGAGCTATCAGAACTTCGCGCAAGTGTGAAACATGCTCCTCCTCCGTTTTACTATAAATTAGGATATCGTCGAAATATACTACTACAAATCTGCCGATGAATGCCTTTAATACCTGATTCATAAGTCTCATAAAAGTGCTAGGAGCATTAGAAAGACCAAACGGCATCACAAGCCATTCAAACAAACCATCCTTCGTTTTGAATGCCGTCTTCCACTCATCTCTTGGTCTGATCCGAATTTGATGATACCCGCTCCGAAGATCGATTTTTGAGAAAATTCGTGCACCATGTAACATGTCTAGCATGTCATCTAGACGAGGGATAGGAAACTTGTACCCAACAGTGATTTTATTAATGGCTCGGCTGTCCACGCACATTCTCCAGCTTCCATCTTTCTTCGGGGTCAATAAAGCAGGGACTGCGCACGGACTCATACTCTCTTGAATGTACCCCTTAGAAAGTAAATCATCAATTTGTTGCTGCAGAATTTCATTCTCCTTAGGACTCATTCTATAGTGAGGCAAATTTGGTAAACTCGCGTCCGACACCAAATCAATATGATGTTGAATGTCTCTCATCGGTGGCAGCCCCTTTGGTAGTTCCTCCGGAATGACATCGCTGAACTCTTCTAGCAAATGTTTGATTATTTCTGGATGCTGAACTGCTGGATGCTGAACTGCTGGTTGCTTCTCTTCAAACAAGAAGGCATATTTCAGAACCATAACATGGACTTCCCTTGATTCTTTCATAGCTTCCTCAAACTCAGCTGCTGAATGTGTCAAAGTAAGAAAATTCTTTCCCGTGGGCTTTGCAGCCTTAGGTTTTGGATCTCTCTTTATTGGCAGTAAGGTGTATCTCTTCCCATCCTTTCGTAAGCGATAGATATTCTCCCGACCATCATGTTCTGCTGCTAAATCATACTGCCAAGGTCTTCCGAACAGCAAGTGACATGCATTCATATCCACAACATCGAAATATAGTTCATCACTATATTGACCTATAGAAAATGGTACCTTACATCTTCCCGTTACCTGAATCTTGTCACCATCTTTAATCCAGCTAATGGAGTATGGATTTGGGTGCTTTTCTACTTCCGGTCCCAATTGTTTAACAACCTCCTTCCCAATTATGTTCTCACAACTTCCACTGTCAACAATCACTTCAAAAATCTTGTTCAGAATCGTGCACTTGGTACGAAATAATTGATGTCTTTGGGTCTCTTCCTCTTGCTTAGGAGTGAGCATCATTCTTCGAATCACATAATTGTGACTCTCTCCACCCTCAACAACTCCTTCTGTCTCATAATCATCGGCCTCATCATCCCTATCCGGATCACAATAAACTTCTTCCTCCTCTTCTCGATCAACCATGTGAACTGACTTCCTTAGCGGACAATCACTAGAACGATGTCCTAGTTGATTACACTTGTAGCACTTGCCGGAGAATTGCCTTGCATACGGATTGGTTGTTCTGGTTGTCTCTTTTGCTTCAGTTGCTCGTGGTTGCTTACCATGAGGCCTCTCTTCAGTTGCAGTCTCGTCTACAATATTGCTTTTATCACTTTTATCTCCTTGTTTAGAACTATTCCCAACGTAATTCCGACGAGGGAATTCTGCACGACCCTTCTCCAACATCATCTGTTCCGCCTTTAAGGCTAGATTCCTAGCCTCTGATAGTGTTCTGATGACTTGTACACCAATACGATCACGGATTGCTGGTTTCAAACCTTCCACAAATCGAGCAACTTGTTGACCCTCAGTTTCCCTCAAGTCATTCCTGGTTGCTAGCCTTGTGAATTCAGCATAGTAATCATGAATGGATCTCATCCCCCGACAACATTTATGATATTTTTGAAATAAAATTTGTTCATAATCTGGCGGCAAAAACTCACCAATCATTAATCGCTTCATCCTTTCCCACGTTCTTATGGGCGCTTTGCCCTCTCGAGCCCTACGAAACTGTAAGCGCTCCCACCACGCAGAAGCTCCCGATTTTAATCTGCATGCTACAAGTTTCACCCGCCTTTCTATCCCCACATCCATGTACTCAAAAAAATGATCAACATCAGCAACCCAGTCCAAGAACTCTTCAATATTAAGATTACCTTTAAAATAGGGAATATCCACCTTAAGTTTGTATTCTGATTCTCTTTCAGCCATATTGAACCTTTGATAACCTGCATTTCTCCCTCTCCGTTGCCCTTCATACTCCTGCATTTCAATTTCAGAATCTCCATCAGAATCTTCCACGATTGCTTCCCGTCCAACACGACCTCGTATCTCAGGTTCCGGTCTGTTGAAAGGCTGCCTGTGACCAGCGCCGCCGCCAGGCATTCTCCAATCACCATCACGGTTCCTGTTGGGATCAGCGACATGTTCCCCCATTCGGTTAAATATCTCTTCCAGACGATCAAAGCGGTCATGGACACGCTGAAGTCCAGTTTCAAGATTACCCATTCGGAGTGCCAAGTCGTCGACCACCACTCTCAAATTGAGAGTCTCAGCCCCTCGTTCACCGTCGAAAGGACCGCCGTCACCCCTACCAAGACCGCCCGACATTGAGCTGTCAAACGAACCCCCGATGCCAAACCGACGCAAAGAAGGAAACGTAACTGAACACTAACACCCAAAGTGTATTATTTCAAAGAAATATATCTCAAGAGAAATACCAAAATCTCAATACCCTCTGGTAGACTGTCATGGGTTTAAATACACACATAAACAAGAAAAAGATAAAGCATAAATTAAATGCAGAACAGTAAATTAAATGTAGCTGGTCTGATGATGTATCTGTCGAAGGCATGCATCTGTTGGAAACTAAACCATCAACTAAACCAGCAATGACTGATTAAATGAGTCTGTTGGAATTCAGGAATTCAAATCAGCATCGCGTCATGTAGGGCCAAAATACTTTTTTTTATCTCCCTTGTCATACTCACATCCATGCATAATACATCTGTGAAATATGTACGCAGTTGTTAGGGCGGGAATGAAAGTGAATATCTCACTCCAATGGCATTATGTAGGGATGAGAAAGACCACTTGAGGTGAAATAGGTTTTAGAGATGACCAATAGAAAGTTGTCTCCCTATGGACATATGATGGTGTTCTTGCATCAAGGGAAGTAATATACTCCCTCCGTCTCAAAAATGAATGTCCCTTTGCAAAACTAAATGTTTAGAATATTAATGCACCTTGGTCATCCAATTGTATAAAAATAAATAATTTCATCCCCTGAATGAAATTTGGACATTCATTAAGGACGGGGGAGTACAAGTATTGATGTGAACATTTGTTTGGAGACACAATGAATAAGATGGAGATGGACAGAGACTCAAGAGTTCAAAACAAAGGCCTATATTTGCAAATATTTAAACAATGTAGTCTGTCATTGCTTCTTATAAAAAGAATTTAACATGCAAATGTGCATAACCCATTTTCTTTTCACAAGGGACATCAGTGAACTAATTTACACAATTACCTAGTTTTAAATAAATATTCGGCTGGTAAACATTTTGGTATGCCTCTATTACTTATTTACTTCCATTTTTAATAAACAAAATCACACATTATTCTACCACATGCGCAAGAAACAGGGTCTATTTCATCTTGGCAAAACTATGAACATGCAGCTGAAGTACCAGTAGAGGCAGTGCCTGACACTCCAGAAATGCAATTGTTAAACTTTCCTTTCTTCTCATCTTTTACTTCTGAAAACTAACTCTTTTAAACAGTTTCATGACTCGCCTTTGGGCTTTTGCAGTTGAGGTGTCGTAGTTGCTGTACAGAGGCAGCTGCTTTCAGCTGTTCCTCTGTGATCTTCAAGTAATCCTCACTAGAGTATGCTTTGTTTAAGGACGATGTGCCATCTGCAGTATAAGAAACCCATTATTTATTGCTCCCTCCGCCCCTAAATTGAATTTCCAAATGTTATTTTAAGGGACACTCTAGGCCTGTCAATTTTTACCCATTACTTAAGAACCCGCTCAACCCAACTCGCTAATTATCCGACCCAACTCAACTCATTAACAATTTTGAGTTGAAACGAGTTACCCGCTTTAACCCGTCAAATTTAGCGGGTTAAAGCGGGTCAACTCGTTAACCCGTCCCAACCCATTATATTTATATTGAAAGGGAGATAACCAAAATAAACTTAGTTTTAACCCCCTGCCTCCACCCACCCCACCAACCCCCTATCCCCCCCCTATCGGATAAGAAAAAATTTAATCATTTAATTATTTTTTTTAACAACCCCTCACCCCTATGCCCTAGCCCCCACCCAACCCCACCCCCGTCGGGTCAAAAAAAAATTTAATCATTTTAAAATTTTTTTAACAACCCCCATCCCCTGCCCCGCCCCACCACTCCCCCCCTACCCCCCCCCCGGGGTCAAAAAAAAAAAAAACATTTTAAATTTATTTTTAACCACCCCAGCTCCACCCCTACCCCACCCCCCAACCCCCAGGTAAAAAAAAATAATTAAACATTTTAAATTTATTTTTAATTACCCCAGCCCTACCTCACCTCCCCGGGTCAAAAAAATTAGACATTTTAAATTTATTTTTAACCACCCCACCCCCCAAAAAAATAAAAAAAATAAACATTTTAAATTTATTTTTAACCACCCCGATCCCCACCCCACCCCCTGCAAAAAAAAAAAAATTAAACATTTTAAATTTATTTTTAACCACCCTGAATTCACCCGCCCACCGTGTCGCCATCTTCCCGGGATTTAACTCGCTCACGATACCATTTGACGCAGCAGATTACAACTTTGATAGCAATAATCTACTGAAGAGATTATTGACCTAACCTAATTCAAGAATTAGGTTTTCAACAAGCCAAAAGGATTCAAGGATTAAACCTAAATTTGCAAGAATGCAATTTTATAAAATATATCAAAAGTGGTGTTTTCCAAAATCTTACAAGAGTATTTATACTCCCGAATCCAAATAAATAAAGAAAAAGAAATAACTATAATAATAATACGAGACGAATACTAACTAAAACAATGAAATTAAAACAAACGTGAATCGCCTCTCATGCATGACACAGTCGTGCATATTTTGGCACAGTTGTGCCGTTGGCCCCCAATTCTAACTTCAGCACCGCTCAGTCCTTTCTTGCTCTTTCCTGCTCCTTGTCGTGCTACATCATCCGCCCTCATCATATAACAATTTCTAATTTACACTTAGACTTGCGATGCAATGTAGTGAGATCATTTAGGGTTTTTATGTACTTATGTTACTAAAAATGCTTATGTATAACATTTTTGCAAATGTCCCTCAAAGTGAAACTTGGACATTGATTTAGGGATGGAGGGAGTATTAGAATTTCCGGATAACAATATGGTTCATTTCTAAATTTCCATGTTTCAAAAGTTGTAAAGAGGTGGGATTTTCTATTAATTCTGTAGTCCTTTCTTTAATTGAAACAATATTAAGAGAAAATGTTGAATGAAAATGAGGAATGTCAATTCAGAGTCTCCAACCCTGCAAATAGTTATGGCCAATTGCATTAAAGAGTGAATTTGGCCCTTTTAAAAGAAATACATGAAAATGATATGTAATGACCTCTTTTAAGGGAAGGGGTATGGATTTTCCACGCAACTGAAATATTAATGTACAGTAGCTCAAATCCATAAAAGAAAGAAAGGAAAAGATGATTATTAACGCTTGCGTGCATGTAAGTCTCGCCGGTGGTTCTAATGCTCTTCCTCTGAGTTCATGAGGCACTGTTGTTTAGTGGCTTATAAGGGAAGAAAAGATCGTGCAACCTCAGGGTTGAAAATCATTCTTGACATTCTCAAGGAGCTTCACGTCGCTCTTTTTTTTAATGTAATAAGTATTACTTGTAGTGTAGACTTCAAATTATATATCGTAATTGAAGTAAAATGGAGTAACACAGTTTTTACCACCAAATATTTTCCATAGTTAGCAGCTCTATCTTCAGAAGCCATTGGTTTAAAGGCTATTTGCAAAATTTATTTTTGATCTTCCGACAACATGTGCATTAATCAAGTATTTACTGAGTGATGGTAGTCCTGGTGAATTTGTTCACATCTTGTCGAATCATATGATATTTATCTGCTCCAAATTTGATTTTGCAGATACATATGCATTCACCATTATAAAGGAGACATCCGAAATGCAGGTTGCTCGAAAGCTTGGAAAAACTTTGCGGGCTTTTCAACCAACAATTAGAGAACTTCAGGTTATAGAATGTAAAATTTAATCCATAACTGATGGGCTTTTACCCACTTCATAAACTATCTGAAACTGTTTTTCTGCCATTTTCCCATTTTTGTAGGACGTTTCAAGGGAATTTAAGTCAACGCTTGAGAAAGAGATTGGTCTTGAGAATCCTCGGGCGTTGACTTAAATTCCCTTGAAACGTCCTACAAAAATGGGAAAATGGCAGGAAAAACAGTGTCAGATAGTTTATGAAGTGGGTAAAAGTCCATCAGTTATGGATTAAATTTTACATTCTATAACCTGAAGTTCTCTAATTTTTGGTTGAAAAGCACGCAAAGTTTTTCCAAGATTTCGAGCAACCTGCATTTCGGATGTCTCCTTTATAATGGTGAATGCATATGCATATGTATCAATAAAATCAAATTTGGAGCAGATAAATATCATATGATTCGACAAGATGTGAACAAATTCATCAGGACTACCATCACTCAGTAAATACTTGATTAATGCACATGTTGTCAGAAGATCAAAAATAAATTTTGCAAATAGCCTTTAAACCAATGGCTTCTGAAGATAGAGCTGCTAACTACGGAAAATATTTGGTGGTAAAAACTGGGTTACTCCATTTTACTTCAATTACGATATATAATTTGAAGTCTACATTACAAGTAATACTTATTACAGTTCAAAAAAAGAGCAATGTGAAGCTCCTTGAGGATGTCAAGAATGATTTTCAACCCTAAGGTTGCACGATCTTTTCCTCCCTTATAAGCCACTAAACAACAGTGCCTCATGAACTCAGAGGAAGAGCATTAGAACCACTGGCAAGACTTACATGCACGCAAGCGTTAATAATCATCTTTTCCTTTATTTTCTGGATCTGAGCTACTATACATTACTATTTCAGTTGCGTGGAAAATCCATACCCCTTCCCTTAAAAGAGGTCATTACATATCATTTTCATGTATATCCCTTAAAAGGGCCAAATTCACTCTTTAATGCAATTGGCCATAACTATTTGCAGGGTTTGGAGACTCAGAATTGACATTCCTCGTTTCCATTCAACATTTTCTCTTAATATTGTTTCAATTAAAGAAAGGACTACAGAATTAATAGAAAATCCCACCTCTTTAAAACTTTTGAAACATGGAAATTTAGAAATGAACCATATTGTTATCAAGAAATTCTGATACTCCCTCCGTCCCTAAATCAATGTCCAAGTTTCACTTTGAGGGACATTTGAAAAAATGTTAAACATAAGCATTTTTAGTAACATAAGTACATAAAAACCCTAAATGATCTCACTACATTGCATCGCAAGCCTAAGTGTAAATTAGAAATTGTTATATGATGACGGAGGATGATGTAGCACGACAAGGAGCAGGAAAGAGCAAGAAAGGACTGAACGGCGCTGAAGTTAGAATTGGAGCCCAACGGCACAACCGTGCCAAAATATGCACGACCGTGTCATGAATGAGAGGCGATTCACGTTTGTTTTAATTTCAGTGTTTTAGTTAGTATTCGTCTCGTATTATTATTATCGTTATTTCTTTTCCTTTATTTATTTGGATTCGAGAGTATAAATACTCTTGTAGGATTTTGGAAAACACAACTTTTGATATATTTTATAAAATTGCATTCTTGCAAATTTAGGTTTAATCCCTGAATCCCTTTGGCTTGTTGAAAACCTAATTCTTGAATTAGGTTACGTCAATAATCTATTCAGTAGATTATTGCTATCAAAGTTGTAATTTGTTGCGTCAATTGGTATCAGAGCAGGTTAAATCCTGGAAAGATGACGATTATCGGAGGTAATAACGACACATATGATGTTATTCTTGCAATAAATAATCGACTAGCTCGTGCTCGATGGCAGGAAACATATTTCCTAGAGTCGGAGGAGATAGAATTAGACGAAGCAGACCGGCTTGATCGACGTTTATAAGAATATAATTTAATGGAAGATCTGAATCGAGCAACTACAAAACGATCGGCTAGGCAGCGACATATGATCGACGCCAAATTTTATGCTGACAAAGCCGATTATTATACAGAGAAAATTCAGAGATTGGAAGCGCGAAGATATGCAGAATATGAAGGTGCTGCTGTAAAACGTCGACGTGATGCTGAAGAACTTTATGCTCGGATCGATGTATTGTTGCATAATCACAAGAATAGTGTCAACCCTAGGCAACGGGCAGGGGCTTGCGTAGAATCTGTAGGACACGTGCAAAACCCGATCCAACGTGATCCACGACAGAAGGAATAATTCTGATTCAAACGAATAAGCTGTTGTTGCCGTTGGATCCGTGGATCAGGACCCAAAAATTCAGAATCAAGGTTTCAAAGGAGAAGAGGTTAGTAATAATTTTCTTTCCCTGGTTGGATATTCAGCTCCAAAAGAAACAGTTTTAAAGCCAAATAATGATAATCTGGCTTCAGATGAGAAAAATATTATTTATTAATTGGAGGAAGAATTGGTTGTTGTTGAAGTGGAGGAAGATGGTGAGGATGACGAAGATACATGTAAGGTTTACTTGAAAAAGAGTTGTTTGTTCCTTATGGAATTATTCAAGATACAACTTCGACGGAGCATGAGGGATTAATTTTATATTCAGAAGAAGTCATATTACGTCAATTTGTGATAAAAATAAAAATTTATTTGAAATATATTTTCAAGTGGGATGATAAAGAAATCATCCGACATCATATTGAAAAACTTTGATTTATTCAAAGTATCTTTTTAAGTGGGATAGAACTTTTCAGACCTCGGATGTGAACTAGGGGACGAGTTCTTTTCATGAAGGGGAGTATGATGTAGCACGACAAAGAGCAAGAAAGGACTAAACGGCGCTGAAGTTAGAATTGGAGGCCACCAGCACGACTGTGCCAAAATATGCACGGCCGTGTCATGCATGAGAGGCGATTCACGTTTGTTTTAATTTCATTGTTTTAGTTAGTATTTGTCTCGTATTATTATTATCGTTATTTCTTTTCCTTTATTTATTTGGATTTCGTCATTTCTTTTCCTTTATTTATTTGAATTTGGGAGTATAAATACTCTTTGTAGGATTTTGGAAAACACAACTTTTGATATATTTTATAAAATTGCATTCTTGCAAATTTGGGTTTAATCCCTGAAGCTTGTTGAAACCCTAATTTTTGGATTGGGTTAGGTCAATAATATATTCGGTAGATTATTGCTATCAAGGTTGTATTCTGCTGCGTCAGAGTATTTAGTAACTCCCCCAAAATTTGGACATTCATTATAAATTTTTCGAAATTTCGACATTCATTTAGGGACCGGGGGAGTACAAAATTTGAAAAGGTTAATATTGTGCATTCTCTCCCAGAAAGAACTTTATCTAAGCTCACAGGGGATAAGGCTCAACAAGAACTTTATCTATGCTCACAAGGGATAAGGCTCACCGAGATATCAGCGAGAAAAAATAAGTGAGCCTGATCCTCCAAAGTTGTCTCAAAGAAAGCGTCATCCCAGTTTACGTGCCTCTGAGTAATACTATGTCTCATACCCGATCTCTTTCATGCTCCTATGCTTTGTAATTTTACTTTTTATCAAGGTTCTAAAAAGCGCTAGGCGGATGCTAGGTGGCGGAGCCGGGCCTAGCGCCTAGACGGGGACTAGTCGGGATTAGTCGGGACCTAGGTGGGGCTTAGAACTAGGTGTTGGAGAGGGGCCTAGGCCCCCTTAGGCGGAGTCTTTTAGAACACTGCTTTTTATTTGACCAAGACAAAAGGTAAAAAGCTTCAACCGCTTAAATAGTAACTCCCTTCGTCCCTAAATGAATGTCGAAAAAAAAGTTTCAAATTTGCTCTTGATCAAGAGCTAATTTGAATTTTTTTCCGATATGCATTTAGGGACGGAGGGAGAACAATAGTAACTATTATGTTGTTAAAACATGTAATTATCAGGTACCTAAGACTCTCTACCATTATCAAGTCTACTACCACAAGTCAATGGTCTAAATTCATATATTCCGTCCATAAAATTACTCCGCAAAATGCAAGTACCATATATTATAGGAGTAATCTAGGCAATTTAAGGCTGAAGTTCAATAAAGGCATAGTCCAGGATCACATATGTTAGTAACAACATGGACTCATCAAGTATGATGAAGGGAGTGCATAAGGTTAGGTAAATAACCAAACGGATAGATAAGTAACTCACCTCGGCTAGACCTTTAGGCCCAAAAACCAACAAAGCCACCACACCAATCACCAGAGCTTCTGGTGCCCCAACTCCAAATAAGGATGCAACAATTACCTTACTCCTACATCTCCTTCTTCTTTCTGCAACATTATTCCAAGTTTCAGACAAAAATAACACACACACACACACACACACACACATACAAGAGCCAAATAGAGATGCAACAACAACCTTACTCCTATAGTTTCTTTTCCCCTCAGCAACACCACCATTCCCAGTTTCACACAACAAATACACACACACACGAATAAAGGTTCAAAAACAATTAAACAGCCTATGGTTCACCCTAACAAATCGAATTACTCCCTCAGTACCACAATAAGTGTCACAATTGGCTTATCAATGCTTTACAATAATGTAATTTTTTTGTTTGTACATTGCTTGGACCATAGTGAATTTGCATTAGACTATGCTACACTTATTTTGGGACGGACCAAAATAGTAAGTAACAAGCCAAACATACAAACAAGCATTACATTCACACATCTCCAACACAAATATATAGACCAACATCAAGCATTGAATTTTTCAAAAATACACTCTGAAACACACACACACACACACACACACACCACATACAGAATCGAATAGAAGCAAATACACACAGATGAGATAGAAATTGACCTAATTTGAGAGATTGTTGTGAAATTGGGACACCCAATTGCCTCAAACCACTCCATCTCCATTGAGGAAAAGGAGTAAAACCCAGTTGAGGATTCCATGCCGAACAACGAAAATTAGGGGAAATTGAAGAAGTGCACAAAGCACAAGTGACGGGTCTCCTATTCAAATATGGAGTGGAAAGAATTGCAGAAGCCATGGTTGGGGTGGCCATTTCTTACTTATAGATATTTCTCCCTTCAATCTGAGCTTTTCTTCAACATTGATTGTTCGTTTGGGTGTCGACCAAAAATAATCCCCAAAAGTTCGAAAGGTACCATGGAAACTCTTTAAATTTATACTCATAAATTAACAAAAATTAATAGAAACTTTTCTCAAATAATACTTTTTTACTTTTTTATTTATCAAAATGACTTACTGTTCAAAGTTTTGCCCAAAATGTCCCACTTTTTTTAAACTCACTACACTGTATAACGATTTTAAAATTTTCCATTTAAAATCGCTACACGGTGTAGCGATTTTAAATTTGTTAAAATTTATTTTAATATTTATGATATTTAAAAAAAAAACAAAATTTGAAATCGCTACACGAAGTAGTAGCGATTTCAAATTAAAACCAAGCAAAGTCTGTACACACACGTCCAACCAAAATAAACTAAAGAATGTACTTCGTTCCGTCCCACTTTAAATTACAAAATAATAATATTAAAATTATATATTAATAAAAAAAATTAATTAGAAATATTATTTTTTCCATATCAAATAAATATTTTAAAAAATGTACTTTTATAAAAAATTATATTCTTCGTTTCAAAAATAAATATTACTTTCTACTCAAAATGAATAACCAAAAAATAATACTACATTTTTTATCCCAAAAAAATGAGCATTTTTTCCTTCATCCCAATGAATATTTTAAAAATTAATACTACTTCATTCACCTTTAAAATTAATGTTTGTAATGTTAGTGCCTTCGTCTCAAAATATAATATTAATTTTTTGAGGCAAATGAAGAGTATAATTTTAAAAATTTATAGAAGTACATTTTTTAAAATATTTATTTGAGATGGAAAAAATAATATTTCTATTTAATTTTTATATTATTATTTTGTAATTTAAAGTGGAAGGAACGAAGTACAATCTTTACATTTTGTTTTGGTTGGACGTGTGTGTAAGGACTTTGGCTTGGTTTAAAGTTGAAATCGCTACTCGTGTGTAGCGATTTCAAATTTTGTTTGTTTTTTTTTTTCTTTTAAATATCATAAATATCATAAATATTTAAATAAATTTTAACAAATTTAAAATTGCTACATCGTGTAGCGATTTTAAACGGAAAATTTTAAAATCGCTACACGGTGTAGCGAGTTTAAAAAAATTGAGACATTTTGGACAAAACTTTAAACAGTAAGTCACTTTGATAAATAAAAAAGTAAAAAGGTATTATTTAAGAAAAAATTCAATACTCCCTCTGTCCCTCCAGGGTCCTACTATCTACTATTTGCACATTTTTTTTTATTAAAATAATGTGCAAATAACCTTAATATCCTAAACTAACATTGTTAATTGTGAAAAGTTATCATTAATCAATGATGAAGTTTTTTTGTTTTTTTTTAGTCTTTGACTTTTTCAAATATATCTTTTATATTTGTTTGTTTTTATTTTAAATTATAAATCTATTTGTAGTTTATTTCTAATTTATTTATTACATCCAATAGTTCTGATGTTGTATTTTCGAATTGTATTATAAAGTTTTGAAAAATTTTGGACGAAATGAGTACATCCTTCGGCGTAGCAGGTTCCAAAGACATCGTATGATTTTCAAATTCATCCTCAACATTGTTTTCGATGATATTAGCAACAACTTCTTCTAAACTTTGAATCTCTAAACATGCTTCATTTTCGCCCGATTAGTTAATTAGGTTAATATCCATCTTATTATAATATTCTTTCAGCTTATTATTTACATACATTTAGTTTATATAAAGTCTAAAATTTGTCGAAGCAGCTAAAAACTCGATAAATTAATAATTATTAATTTATCAAAAAATTAATAGCTCTATAAATTAATAAATTTTACCGATTTTGACATTATTAATTTATAGAATTTTTTACTGTGCTTGAATTTTGGATTGAATGCTAATTGGCCCAATATTCAAAACTGGATTTGGATCATGCCCACAAAAGATCGGCCCATTTATTCTTTTGACTCTCAAGTGGAGCTAAA
Source organism: Adenophora triphylla var. japonica (assembly GCA_022495995.1). Lineage (NCBI taxonomy): Eukaryota > Viridiplantae > Streptophyta > Magnoliopsida > Asterales > Campanulaceae > Adenophora > Adenophora triphylla. Next base: position 283,167 of record JAFEMH010002024.1, on the reverse strand, counting down.
GTCCACAGATAATTTTGATCCCTATATTTATATTTTTATGCTGAAATTACAAAAAAAAAAAAATTAGATGCCTCAATTAAAATTACAAAACTAAAAAATGGCAAGTTTTAATAATTTTTAAATAATGAATCTCAATTGTCATATTTACAACAATTACCCACTTATTATTCTCTACCTCACTTTCTCTCTCTTACCCCATTATCCACACTCACAATACATTAATATTATATACTCTCTTTTAAATACCTTATTCGACGATTTTTTTACAATTTTTAAGAGGGAATATTTACAAAAAGATTGTCTCCTCTCTCATTATCAATGTCATATTTGACTTGTTGGTCAATTTAAATAAAATTTGACCATAGAGATTTAGTCAACTTCATTAAATTTTAAAAATTGTAATTAATGCTCCATTAAATATACTATCAAATTAATTTTAATAGAATATTATGAGAATGGTAAAATTTTAATAATTTTTTTTATCAAAATTCAATCAAGTTGACAAAAAATTCAAGAATCGGTTTTATTATCTGACCAAGGAAGTACCAAATTATAAAAAAAAAAATTGTGTTATAGAACTTTGTACTTAACGAAACCTGATTATTAATTATAGTTTTATTTAATATATTATTTTTCTCCAGGAAACCCTGTTTTTTAAAATGAAGATTTCCCTATACTTTTTGTGAAGCCATTTAACTTTTACTGAAAATAGAAAGAGAAGGCAATAGAAAATGTTGGAGAAAATATGCTTAGGTGAGAAATGCGTGAATGAGTTGAGGAAGCAACCGTGACCCATAAAGAGGGATGGATAACACCCACCTACTTGAACATGTGGTGTGCTGGTTTAGCTTTTGCCTTGTGGGCCCAGTCAACATACTAAGACAACCCATTATTAGATGTTCAGTTTGTGAAATATCCAGAAAAAAATAACCCCTTTGTGGGCCCAACAAAAAAAAAAAAAAAGGAACCCCTTTTCTTCTAGACTTGTTGGTTTACCTTTTGGTGCCAACTTTTGGTGCCATATGTGTGTGTGTTTATGGAGGGAGATTGAAGAGTGAATCTTCAAAAAGTTTGACTCAAGTTGATAGTTGAGTAAAATGTGTGTAAAAAGGTAGATAAAGAGTCATTATGGTAGAAAGGCTCATGAAAGCTAATGGTAGAAAGGCTCATGAAAGCTAAGTTCCCAATGGGTACCCTTATTTGTTACTCTCTCAGTCCCGCTTGAAATGGCATTTTTATGTTCTTGTACGGGAATTAAAAAAAATGATGTAGGAAAGTGAAAAATGTATAGTGAAATAAATGTTATGAGTGAAAGGTGATGTAGAAAAGAGAAAGTGGGATAGAGAATAATTAGTGAATATTTATTGTGAGAGTATGACGAGTGGGACTCACAAATAAATAAGTAAAAAAAACTTTTCATTTTTGGCTTGTGCCCTTTTAAATTGGACGCCCAAAAAGAAAATTTGTACCCTTTTAAACGGGACAGAGGGAGTATTCTTTTTAATTCCACTATGCAAATATCATGCTGAGACAACTTGCTAAACATGCTCTAGTGTATATAAATAATAATTCTTTCTTTTTTCAAAAAAAAATATATATGAATTTTTACTTTCAAAAAATAAATATGAATGATTGAAAAAATAAAAAAAAATGTTCATGATTTCAAAGCAAATAAGATGATTGAGATTTATTCATTTATTTATTTGTTTGAAGCAAGAAGATAATTTAATTGAGAAAAAAAGGTAAGGAGATAACTGCTATTTTCAATAAAAGTCATACAACTAAAATGGTGATAAGTGTCTGCCTTAACTGTTTTTTAATATTATGTTTCAAGAAATAAAAAACTATTTTCTAATATTATCAAAAGATTTTCCTTCACATTTTTTTTAATCAAAACCTCTTACTTTAAAAATTATAAATTTCATTAAACGAACTTATTTCGGGAAATTGGCGAATTTTAAGGCTTAAAATTGAAAGTTACTTTTTTATTCTTTGAACTTAGCTACTTTGTTTTGTATTTTTTTTAACGATTTTTAGCTACTTTGTTTAAAAAATAAAATTCTTTATTACTTGATCATTATTTTTTAATTTATGATGACATTTTTTTTTATAGAAATAGAGTATTTCGTTTTTTTATTTTGTAACTTCATTCAATGTTTTGTTATCATAAAAATAAATAAAATTTAAATATAGAATAATAATCTTTAAAATGGTGCATTAATTTTTTTAAATGGTTACTAATATAAATAATATTTTAAAGTAAAAAATGATCTTTTTAATGTGAAAATTGATAAATTGAGAAACTAAATGGGGAGATGGAGCCATGACTCTATTTTTTAGTTTATAGATATAATTTAGGGGTGATGGGCTGACTATGAGATAGAAGTTAAATTTCTCTTTGTGTTGAAAGTAAAAAATATCATTAAATGTGAAGATAATTTATTTGAAGCTGATTTGGGATTTTTGGGTGGCAGATTGAAAGTTATCCACAAAATCTTGCTAACGAAATTAATTGACGATATTTATAATAGCATCTGTAATGGACTCAATACACTCTAATTAAAAATAATAATAAAATTATTACATTTACGATTTTGTAAGCAAATTTTTGTAATTATTTTGTGTCCTTACTATTACCCAATTAGTATAGGGGAGAGAGAAAAAGGTTGGTTAAAAAGAAAGTGAAAAAAATGTTTTAGAAAATTATAAAAGGTGATATGTGATTCTATTTTATAAGCTTCAATTTCTTCGAGCAAGTCTTTATTTTTACTCTCTCTATTTTAAAATAAATATAAAAAAAAATTAAAATTTCTCTTAACTAAATAGCAAATTTGAAAAATTATTGAACATTCATTTTAGATATTTAAAAAGGTTTGCATGCATACTTTCGGAGAGAATAGCCTACTATGTAAATTTTCTTTATTTTTTATTGAAAGATATCTTGAAAAGTATTGATTCGAGTAGAAGTGAAACACTATTTGGTGAAAAAATTGTCGTCGGTATAGATGATAGTTCTTCAAGTGCTAAATCTACTACGAATGTTTTGTTTCAGGAAGTATTTTGAAATGTTTAAGTAGTATTCATGTGACGACCCCAACCCTAGGCACCAAATTTAATATCATATTATATGCTTTTAATATTTATGTTGACTTTATGTGTTCATCTATGTCTTTAAATTCTTATTTTAAGATAAGTTGGGTGAGTAGTAATTTAGAACCTCTTAAGAATTCAAGAGAAATATTAAATAAAGAACCATGGGGAATAATAAAATAGAAATAGATAAATAGTAGAGGAGGTTAAAATGGGTAGAATAAATAATTAGGATAAAGAATTAAAAATGAAGGCTTGATTTAATTGTGGAAAGTCTTTAATTACTAAAGAGTTAATATTAAATGTTGAAAGCCTAGATATTTTGATGGGGGGCCAAAAATGTCTTACTCTCCCTAAATCATGCCAAGTGTCTAACTCCCCTCCCATCCTCCTTACTCTCCCCCCCTTCCTCCTTACTCCCTCATTATTCTTACTCCCTTTTCCCTAGCAAACTCCATGGGGAAAACCTCCATTGAAGCCTTCTCTTCCAAGACAAATAGCAAGCTTATCTCTCACCCATTTTCAAGTCCAAGGGCATCTTTGAGCTTGGATCGCCTAGAGGAACAAATCAAGTTAAGAAGATTCAACTTTCCATTCTAAAACCCTAAGGTGAGTTGTTATGATTCCCTTCTCCTACTTGTTCATAAGTTCTTTAAATGTTGTTCTTGTTCTTGTGATGTTGATTTCATGCCTTGAAAACCTTAATGGAAGTTGGATGATTGGAAAAATGAAACTAGTTGAAGTTAGGGTTCAAGGAAGATAATCTAAAGGGTTGAAATGGGTGGAATTTGTAGTGATAATCAATCTAGGGTTACTTGGGTTTGGGTTTACTTGTTTTGTGTGAGACTTGGTAAAGCTAAGGTTCCCTTTGGTGTTCTTGTGATAAGCATGGTATAAGGAAAGGAAAACTAGGTTCAAAATGGGTAAAATTCTGAGAATGGGCTGGAGGAAGGCTTGGGCGGTCGCCCATGGGGCTTGGGCGGCCGCCCATCACGGCAGAAACTCTCATTGGCTTTAAACACACTACTTTTTTTCCAAATACACTAACACACTAACCAAAGTAGTGTTGACTGACAACTATTTAATGCAAGTGTTGGAAAAGGGGTGAGAGTGTTGGGACTGGGTGGGGTATGAACGGTACCCATAAGAGCTCTCTCTCTGTGAAAAGTGTTTGTCCTTTTCTTTTTACCTTTTCCAACACTTTTCAGTCAACACATTGATTATTGCATTTACCTTTTCCAACACTTTTCACAGATCATGTGATTTATTGAAAAAGAAAATTTTACTTCTTAATATGCACAAAAAAAAAATCGTGAAGGGAGTAAAAAGAAAAGGACAAACAGCTCAAACATCAGGTTTTTCAAATAAAAATAGGATATAAATATAAGTACCAGCCACAACAGGATCAATCTAACCTCACCATAATATCATTATATTGACTCTTTGCCTTTTCAAGTACCCCCACGGCCGCAGATTCCTCTACCAAATGGAATATTGGAGAGAAGGTCAATTGTTAGATGAATCAAGTGATGAGGTAATTTTAACTTACATTTTTATAATTTATTTTGAAATCTCTGCAATATATTTTATTAATTATTAGGTTGTTTCTTTTATATTTTCACTTTTTTAGGAAGATGATAAACTAGCTCAAGATGATAATAATGAAGACGTGAATGAAATGGATGGCAATGACACATGCAAATTTTCTACAAATAAGGTAATATAGCGAGTTATTTTTTTATTTTCCTTTTTTTTTGGCTTTTTTTTTTTCATATCTTACCCTTGATTTAATAAAGATGAGATGATCATTCTTTTTCTTAAAAATATTAAACAAGTTAAATATTAGTTTTCTGTAATTTTTAAGATGGAGGAAATAATAAAAAACGTGCTAAACATTTTGTGAAATAATTGTAATCCAAATGTTTAAACACAAATTTTTTTATTCGTTTCTATTTGGAAAATGTAATCCAAATGTTTAAACACAAACTATTTACTTATAATAAACATTTGACTTATTCGTATAATCCAAATGTTTAAACAAAAAAATATTTTCTCAATATAATTAATCCAAGGCCAAATAGAAACGAATAAAAAGTCAAATGTTTACTTATAATAAACTATTTACCCAACCAACCCAACCTAACCTTCTTACTTATAATAAAATATTTAATTATATTTTCGCAATATAATTAAATATTAATTGTTCTTATCAAAAAAAAATAAAAAAAATTACATGTTAATTGCTGTTAGTAAAAGTTCATTATAATAATGGATATGAAATATAATTGATGAAGAAATCACTTATTTATTTATTTGCGGTAAAAAAATTATTTATATTTTTAATATTTATACAAAATAGTGATATGATTAATTTGTTTTTTTTTTGTCCACTTTGTGAAATAGAATTTTTAAAAATAGTATTATCAGTTTCTAATAAATTAGTATGAATTTAGGTGTTTCATTCTCGGGAAGAATTGATTAATTGGGTGCAAAGTGTGGGATTTTCTCTTGGGTATACTATTGTTATAAAAAGATCAGTGAAAAGTTCATCCGGAAAAATTCCTAGAATTGTATTTCAATGTGATCGAGGTGGCATCTACAAAAGTAATAAAATCTCCACAAGACGTACCGGCACAAAAAAAATTGGTTGTCCATTCGAATTAGAAGGAATTTTTTAACGAATTGATGATTGCTGGAGTTTGAATGTTATATGTGAATTACATAATCATGACGTTACATATGGAAGGTCATCCATATTCAAGAAGGTTGTCCGGAGATGAATATAGATTAGTGGAAGATTTGTCAAGAAAGAACGTGAAACCACGTGATATCTTGCCAATAGTAAAGCAACAAAATCCGGATAATGTGTCTATTGTCAAAAACATATACAATGCATGCCATAAGCTTCGAACTATGGAAAAAGCCGGTAAAACTCAAATGCAAGTTGTCATGGATTTTTACAAAACGAATATGTTTTTGAGTTTCGTACAAATGATTCAACTAACGAATTAGAAGATTTATTTTTTGCTCATCCAAAATCTTTGGAGATATGGCGTGCATTTCCACATGTTTTGTTGATAGATGCAACATATAACACCAACAGGTACAAGATGCCTCTTCTTGAAATTGTTGGTGTAACTTCGACAAATATGACCTTTTGCATTGCATTTGTATTTATGCATAGTGAAACGGAGTCGAGCTATACTTGGGCATTACGTTGTCTTAGGACAACAATGTATGGATGCACTGTTGCTCCCGTGTTATTGTCACGAGACGGGGCATTGGCTTTGATGAAAGCATGCAACAATGTGTTTAGGAAGCTAAAGGACTACTTTGTAGATGGCACATCTACCAAAATATTTTGAAAAAGTGCAGGCCATCATTAAAATCAAAGGAATCTTGGAATTCATTTTATCGAGCATGGAATATGTTGGTTGAATGCGGCGAGGAAGCATACTTGTTCAATTTGGAACAACTTGAAGCAATATTGCTTGATTTTTCAGTATTCTTAAATTAAATATTCAAAAAAATTATGTTTATAAATAAATACTCATAAAATTGATTTTTGTTTTTTGACTTTTCGAGTGTTCTTAGTTATGTAAATGCAAATTGGTTGATACCTTATAAGGAAATGTTTGTAGGCTTGCTTGGACGGATAAATTTACGAACTTTGGAAATCACACAACTAATAGAGTGGAGAGTCGGCATGCCAAGTTAAAAATACTTGGAATCCCCACGATCGGATTTAGAAAGGTCATTGTCGTATATTCACCAGGTCGTCCGAGTCACAAGTCATATCGATCCAAGGAAGTCTTGAACGTAACAAAATTATCATTCAACATCGATTCAACACAAAGACCTTGTTCGAGAATTGCATGGTTTCATTTCAACTCATGCACTTGACATAATGTCCAAGGAATTTGAGCGGTCCAAAGTTAAAGGATTTTTTTCCAAGAAATGTGGATGTCAATTACGCACGAGTCATGGGTTGCCGTGTGCGCATGAACAAGTAGTATACTTCAAAGGAGATCGTTCTATTCCACTTGACGCAATAGATATGTTTTGGAGGAAGCTTGATTTATTGCCGTGCACATCCTTAGAAGATGATGATTTTGGTTGCGAACCGGAGTTACGAATGTTTAAGGCACAATTCAAGAAAAATCGAGATACTGGTAAGTTCGGTTTATTGAGAAAGTTGAGGGAGATAATCGCGCCATCAACAACTTTAGTTCGTGATCCAGCTTGTTCACAAGACTTGCGGTCGTCCCTCATTAAAGGATAAAATATTCAAAAAAAGTCATATTGATCCGCATTTGCCTTCTAAAAAACCTAGTAGACATGGTTTTTCTTCAGCAAGATTTGTTGGTGTTGATGCACTGTCTTGGCTCAAAACCCGGTAGACATAGTTGCTCTTGACAAGATTCGTTGATCTTAAAAATACTCGGTATACGGAACCAACAAGACATAGTTACTCTTTTGACCAACAAGACTCTTTCCATCCATTTATTTTTCGGTTCCGAGCTATTTTCATCCTTACATCACGCAGGTGCACGATGTAAGATCTGATGGAAATTGTGGATTTCGAGCAATAGCTGTCTGTCTTGGTCTTCATGAAGATGCATGGCCCACTATTCGTTATGAGTTGATAGAAGAGTTAAACATGTTCAAAGAAGAATATGTCGAGATGTTTGGTGTTGGAGGATGGTTTAATGCTTACAACTCCTTGAATTTCTTCGAGTCAAATAGAAGTGCACCTCCTGAGCATTGGATGAACATGCCTAATATGGGAGTCCTGATTGCTTCGAAGTACAATGTGATATTACATGTTCTAAGCATATCAGGTAGCATAACGCACTTACCGCTCCGATCTAATCCTCCACCGTGTAATCAACATGTTGCTATTGCAATCGGGCATGTTAATAATAATCATTACGTCAAAGTAACATTGACAGGAGGGTACCCGGTGCCGACAATCATGCCACAGTGGATTCATTTCAGACATAATTGCGCAGCTGAATGGGGTACTCCATATTTTGATCGAATTAACATTTATAATGAATATTTGCGTATGCGCTCTAATTGTACTAGCAAATTTGTTGTATTGGATTGAGAAGACATGAAATAAATTAAATTATTTTGTATTTTTTTATTTAATGTTATAATTTGTTAAATTTCTTTTTTAGTATAATAATTTTATTTATAATTCCACCTAATATACTTATTTTTTATTTTTGATTAAAAAAAATAAAATCAAAAATTGAATAAGCAGTGAAACACTCTATTAGTTGTGTGAATAGCACTACTCACGTGAGTAGGGCCCACCTATCTAATACCAAGCGCCGCCAACTCCCTCCAACAGGCTTTTTTTTTTTTATTTCTCATTTTTCCAATTTCAAAGTGAACATTGACTTTTAAGAAACCAATGTTCTTTTCACTACTTTTTTCAAAATTAGGTAGTGTGAATAGCACTACCCGATTTTATTGGGCATCCGATTCTTTGCCTGCTTTCCCCATTCTTCTGTTATTTTTTGGGGTTTTGACATAACCCAAGATCAATCAATGAAACATACCCCTTCCATTCCGTTCCGTTCGAAGCTTCATCTTTTATTCAAATGGATATTCCAGTAAAAGCTTCACATTTTCTAAAATGGAAAATATTTATTAATATTCTATTATACCCATTAACTTTTCTCTCTCTCACATTTAAATTATGGGTCCCACTTGTCATATCCACTCACTTCTTCTCTCTCACAACCCTTCTCCCACTCCCATTATTTTGAATATATATATTACTTTTTTAATTTGCGTGCTTCACCAAAATGATGAAGCATGGGCCGGGACGGAGAAAGTATAATATTAGCAAATTTTTTATATTACGAATAGAAATTTTGACAACTTGAGTATTCATTGCGTATAAAAGTAATTTGTCTCTTATATCAAAGTTATAAGAATCATATTTTCATTTTTTTTTCACAAATTCTTACAAAAAAAAAAAAAAACCCTCATATTTTATTAATATTAATATTTTAAAAAAAAACATAAAATTCTCTTATTTGATTAGTATTGACTCTAATACTTGGTGTATAAGACGCATTCGGGTCAAAATTCATCAAGCTAATCCAAAATTCAAACACAAAAGTTGTTCAAAACATCGTATTTGTGAATACAATTAAAAATCTAAAGAAATAATTTAGAAAATGTTGCTGGTAGAAACAGATCTAAAAGAGAGGGAGATAAGTTTTTTTTAGAACGCTGGAAGGAAGGAAGAAGGTCACCGGGGTAGGAGAGAGAAAGCGGATTTGTTGGCCCGACGCAATGAATGGAGAAGGCTAGTGTTGATCGGTGAGGGAGGCTGCCGTAGTTGGTTGAAGAGGATAGATTTGGACATATCTGACGGAGAGGGGGGAGTTAAGTAGGTTGGACGAGGGGGGAGGGGGTCGGAGACATGGCCGAAGAAAGTTGGCAGGAGGAGTGGCCGGAGAAACTTGTCGGAGTGTTGAGAGGAGAGAAAGAGACGGAAAATATGTGTGTGTGGCGTTGAATGAGGGGAGGGATTTTGTGTGAGGATAAGGGGTTTATTGAAATTTCGATCTTGCTAAACCTTTTATTTATTTTATAGATTATCTGGTGTTCTCATGCGTCTTATTGATTTGACATGAGGGCCTTTAAAGATTATTTCTTATATTTTTCTAATCAAAATATTTTAGTTTGTCATGTTCAATATTTTTTGGGTATGAAGTTTTTGAATGTGGGACTATTATAGACTAGGAAAAGTTGATGAAGTTCTCCAAATAAAAAAACGTATAAAAATTAATTTTGTTATTCATAAAAGGTACATATTTATAGTTTAATTTTAGGGTTAATGACAATTTAGGGCCTAAAGTATACGAGCGGTACTACGTTGGGTTCTAAAGTCTTAAAACTATCAATTTACGGCTCAAAGTTACAATTTTGATCAATTTGAGATTTTTTGACGAAAAACGTTAAAAAAAAGCCGTTAACTAACCACGTGTGAAGCACATGAGATTCAGTAAGGACATTTTGATCATTTCGCGTTCAGACCCAGACTTCAGACCCTAAAATGATAATTCACCACCTCTCGCTCTCTCTCTCTCTCTCTCTCTCTCTCTCTCTCTCTCTCTCTCTTAAAAATACGTTAACCCAAAAATTAAAAAAACCCACATCCCCACCCCTTTTCTTCATTCCCAGCAGCCAAACCCCACCTCCACCATTCTCACCAACTCCATCCACCACACCATCCCAACCCAAACTATGCCACCGCCGTCAACTTTCTCACCACTCTCGCCACCTCCATCCACCACACCATCCAAACCAAAACCCTCTACCTCTCCACCCCACAAAAGCCCCATTTTACAGCAAACCCACCACCAGGTCCACCACACCGAATAAAAAATTGACAAAATCAAAATTGAAAGGGAACCATATATGTAGTGCCATCGACCTGATGGGATAAATGAAGAAAGAATTGACGGCCCACTGCAAACAGATTCCTCCAGCTCCGCCTCCTATAGCTCCTCGAAGGTGACTGATCAGATCTGAAATTTTTAAACAAGTAGCTTTGAAACATGGAACAAAAATATGATCTGGATTTTTTAAAATTGAGCCCAAATAAATCTAGAATTTCTTTATTGTTGTCTTTTTTAACCAAAAAGTGAATTTGTTCGGAGAAGGGTAGTTTATTTGTGAATTTTTTTATATCTGTTTTTTAATTTCTTGAAGAGAATTGTTATATAAACCCGTAAAATTGTTGAGTAAACCCGTAAGTTGTATTTTTCAAAAATGTCATCGAATGAAATGACAAAAATATCCCTACATATATCCCCTCATTCACTAATGTTAAATAAACCCGTAAAATTGTTGAGTAAACCCGTAAACCATTTTCACCACCTTCCCCTCCCTCCCTCATCAATTTTCACCACCTTCCCCCTCCCTCCCTCATCAATTTTCAGTCTCTTTTTTACTTAATCTCTTCTTCTTTATTTTTTTTACTCCAAAAAAATTACCTCCTCCCTTTCCTTCCTCTTCCTCTCCCAAAAACAAAATTCACACATTTGTTCCAAGACAGAGATTCAGCAGGCTCATCATGGATGCCCTACCATCGAATGTTAATGTAAGTTTTCTAACCTTTAAATTTGTTAAAAATGTCATTTCTGTTTCGTAGCTAGAATTCGGCCAGTAGTGACCGAATATTTGTTCAGGTTCGGCCATCCCCGGCCGAAATTCGGTATGGTTCGGCCACACCCGCCGAAATTTAAAATTTTCGGCTCTGGTTTGCCGAATGCAGGCTATTTTTCGCAGTAGTGACCGAATATTTGAATTATTTCGGCCAGTAGTGACCGAATATTTGAAATATTTCGGTCACACCTAGCCGAACCGTCGAAGAAAATTCGACCACCACTGGCCGAACCATTGTTTTTATGCTTACACCTCCCTTATTGTTTTATTTAATTGTTGCAGTATTCCCTGGGTGACAACAACTATGTCTCGGTTGATTTTGAAAGCGTTTTGCGAGACTACACCCCAGAATTCATAATGCCCTTATTTTTTCGAGACCGGAAAATAATGTTTGAATGGGTGCGTAAAAAGGGGGAAGAGCATGGGTTTGTCATCGTAGTCGGTCGGTCGGATAACGTGAGCCGTAATTCCGCTCCTCGAATGACGCTTGTTTGTGATCGCTGGGGGAAATACAAGGAAAAACCAATCTCTCTGTCCTCTCAAGGAACTGCCAGCCTTGAAATATTGGAATTGGGAAAAAAAAAGAAAAATAGAGAGAGCGAAACAAAGAAATGCGGTTGTAAGTTTCAGTTGAACGCCAGACAAGTCACGGTTGATGGTCAATGGCAATTAAAAGTGGTTTGTGGCTTTCACAATCATCCTATTTGCGAATTCATGTTGGGTCACTCTTATGCCGGTCGATTACTTAAATAAGAGGAGGAGTACGTGATAGAATTGTCACATGCAAATAGTCGGCCGAGGGATATTTTACATGGATTAAAGGAGAAATTTCCGGAAAACAAGTCCATAATACGGACTATTTATAATGCGCGAGTGAAGAACAAAGGCAACCGAGGAGTCGTTCTCAAATCCAACAGCTCATGTTTAAATTGACCGAGCATGCTTATCACTTCGAATATCGGCAATGCGAGAATACAAATGTCATTAAGGAGATATTCTTTGCTCATCCGAAAAGCATTGAATTGATGAAGGCATTTCCATACGTCTTGTTCATGGATTGCACTTACAAGACAAATAGGTACAACTTACCTTTGCTTGAGATTGTGGGCGTGACTTCAACCAAAATGACCTTCTTAATTGCTGGTGTATACCTGGAGGCTGAGAAAGAAGGAAACTACACGTGGGCTTGCGAAGTGTTGAAATCTTTGATGGATCAATCATGTCTTCCTAATGTTATCATGACCGATAGGGAGCTTGCCTTGATGAATGCAATACGTGAGACGTTCCCAACGACAACTCATTTGCTTTGTCGATGGCATATCAACAGGAATATTCTAGAAAAATGCAAGAAAATGTTTGATATGCAAGAGATTTGGGAGGCGTTCATTCTTCATTGGAATGTAAAACCATAAACCAATTACTCCATATATACACAAACATGAAATATAAAACCATACACCAATTACTCCATAAACCAATTACTTCAAAAATAATTATTCATACACCAATTACTCCATAAACCAAAAATAATTGTTCAAATACAATACCAAAAATAATTGTTCAAATACAATACCAAAAATAATTGTTCAAAAAAAAACCAAAACTGCATATCTATTGTCGTCTTCTACCACCCTGAGAAGTTGATGTCCGCGTTGGGGTTTGAGTTTGAATTTCTGCCAATGCTTTAAACATGACGTCCATAGCCTCCTCCAAACTAAATGAGCGGTCTCCATTTGTCCATCTCTCAGCCATAGGCATAATGACGTTCCGGACATTCATAAGCATATCCCACGGATTAGGGGCAACAACTTCAGTTGTCCTCACGGCGGCGTGAGACCGCTCAGTAATGGGGTGCACAATGGGGTGTGAATATTCAGAGTACCATTGCAGATAATCATCTGAAGCATGTTGAGGCACTCTACATCTCGATAACTTGCGTATATCGAGGCAATTCCCCTTCCAGTCAAAGAATGACTGGGCAAACATGATCCACCCCATTAGAGACTTCTTATCTCCTCTTGCCATCCCAAGACCAAGTGGAGGGTGAGGTATTGTCTGCATGCACCCAAACTGTCGCAATACCCGGTCGGGAAGATGTGGTTCCACCACATTACCGGCAACTATAGCACCTTGGTATAGCGCGACTCTAGGAAAAGGATGTGTTGAACGGATACCTTCATACGGCGTCCAAATCACCTACAATAAAAACATAAAAAATATTAATATAGTTTCATTTAAGAAAACAAAAAAACATGTGAAAATTATTACTAAAAAAATAATACTTACATCCGTGTCCTGAATAATATCAATATGTTGCCTCTTCACTTGCACGGAGGCAACTGTCGCTGGTTGAGCCCGAGGTGGTAGCCACTTCAATGTGAGCGGCAAATTGGGTAGATAGTAGTTGTTGAAACCGTTCCTAAACGCAGGAAACCTCTCATAAACCCAAGCCTCCAACAAGGTTAAGTGCCCGAAATCTGATGACAGTTAAACCTAGATCCTTTTCCTAGTTGCCGGTACAGAAAAGCTAACGCTCCGGCTCCCCAAGCATAATTCCCTATTGCCTCATCATCTCTCAAAAAATCTAGATAGCTAGCGTTGACACATGTCCCGGTCTTATCAGAAAAGATTGTGCACCCCAATAAATATAAAAGATATGCCTTAGCAGCACAGACAGCTTTTCGGGGGTCTGAGGAGTACAACTGAGGGGAGAACTTCAATCTAAGCCATTCTAAATTGACCAATGCCCCCTTGGCAGGAATTCCATCTTTAGCAATTTTTTTGGTCACTCCCAAAACCTCACAAACCTTATTTTGAGGTGGCTGAGTAGCATAAACGGGATTGTCAAATAAGGGAAGACCTGACACCGGAAGCAATGTAAGACAAGACACATCCTCCAAAGTGATGGTCATCTCTCCAAATGGCATATGGAAACTATTAGTTTCCGGATGCCATCGCTCAACAAAAGCGTTGACCAACGTTTTATCTACGTTGTCATACGCTCCACTTCCATTAACTAAGCACAAGAGACCGGAATTAATGATAAGCATTTGAACCGGCTCTGACACTTTATTCAAGTCCAATTCCCATTTTTTCAATTTACCTATATGATTAATACATTTTAAAATTCTATCATCTTTACCCTCCCAAATTGATTTAGCAATATGGGTTTCATAGGAAAGGAGTAATGTTTTGTACCTAGGCCTACCGGGATAAGACGTTACCTCCCCACCTCCCTCCTCATCATCCTCATCATCATCATCATCCTCATTTTCCTCACCTTCCGGCTCATCTTCCTCACCTTCCGGCTCGTATTCCCGTTCATCTTCCGGGTCACTATCATTTTGAGCCGAATAAAGTCTATACGAGGCTCAGGTGAGGTTTCCATAGGCTCATTGTAGACCGACAAGTGAGGATCAACGGTTAAATCCTCAACTGGCTCTTGGTTCTGTGAAGTTTGCCCTTGAGTACGTGCGGCTACTTTTTCACTCCTTTCGGAAGCAGTTGGACGCCTTCTCCTTGTAAAAATTTGCTTAACTGCAATGAAAACATACAAAAATCAAACTCGTAATACATTTTATAACATATCATATCAAAAACAATGCATATATAAGAAAAAAAGAACAATGCATATATAAGAAAGAAAGATTGTCAAAGATCGCCCATGGCAAAAATTCCAAGAAAATAGAAGAAATTTTTCATTGGAGCATTTCATCGAACACTTGGCGTGCATAGTAGAGAATCATGCACAAACTTGCGTTTGGCTACCCAAATCAATCCCTCCTACAGTCCAAATCATGTAGGGCACTCATATATACACAAATGCATCATCAAAATTCAACAAAGGCCTGAGAAATCTAACATGCATTGACATTGAACCTAGTTCTTAATAAAAGGAGTGAAATGTCCAAATTTTGATGAATAGATGGATTAAAAAACATGGAATTGATACAATGCAATCAATGGAAAACTTTGCCAGTAGTGGCCGAAAAATATGAGCAGTTCGGCCGGGGGTGGCCGAAAAAATTGAGCAGTTCGGTCGGGGGTGGCCGAAAAATTGAGCAGGTTCGGCCGGGGGTGGCCGAAATTTTGAGTTTTTTCGGTAGGGTGTGGCCGAATTTGTGTAATAAATTGCCAGTAGTGGCCGAACCCTTCAAAACCCAGATTTTCGAAATTTTTCAAAAAATCACAATGAGATTCTCTCAAAATGAAGCAAAATATAAAGTAATTTAGATTGAAGAAAGAATAATTACCTGATTTCCCTAGGTTTGACATCTTGAATCTTGAATTGGGGTTGAATTTGCTTGTTGTTCTTCTTCTTCTACCTAGGTTTTGCTTCTTCTTCTTCTTTCTTCTCTCTCTCTCTCTCTCTCTCTCTCTCTCTCTTCTCAGCGTTCTCCTTTCTTCTCTCTCTCTGCGTTTCACGTCTCTCTTTCTCTCTCTAGGTTTGGTTGTGGGTGAGGATGAGTGAGAGGGAGGGAGTAAATGAGAGTTAATTGGGTGGGTGTGGGTGTGGGTGTGGGTGGGGTATAAAGGGAAAAGTGGGGGGTTTGTTTTAATTTTTTGGGGTGAGTTAAATGATACGGGTTTACTCAACAATTTTACGGGTTTATATAACAACTCTCTTTCTTGAATGGGCAGTGACGGTGGTGTTGTTTTGCAGTGGCGATGTTTGGATGGTAGTGATAGGGCGGCGATGTTGGAAGAGATGGTGGGGTGGGTGCCTGGGTGGCGCTATTGAAGGAAATGGTGGGGACGAAGCTTTGACAAGTCTAGGTGGGGATGATGCTTTGACAAGTCTAGGTTTGGGATAAAAAGTGGGTGAACGTGTGGTGGAGAGATAGGAAGAAGATGATTTAGTAATTTTAGGTTTTATTTTATAAAACTACTAGATTAATTCCCGTGCGATGCACGGTTTATTTTAAACTTTATTATTTTCTAGTTTCTTAATTAACATCTTATTTTATTTTTTTATCAATA
The DNA here is from genome assembly GCA_022495995.1 of Adenophora triphylla var. japonica. Classification (NCBI taxonomy): domain Eukaryota; kingdom Viridiplantae; phylum Streptophyta; class Magnoliopsida; order Asterales; family Campanulaceae; genus Adenophora; species Adenophora triphylla. The sequence goes on along the minus strand of JAFEMH010002024.1, from coordinate 266,901 downwards.
TTTACACAATTTAAATGACATAATTAAATAAAAAAAAATTAAATTCATTATTAGGAAGCATCTTAATAATCGAGAAACTGGTTTTTAAAGAAATCAACTTACCTATGTTATGTTGTGGATTATAAATAGCTTCAAAATATATCAATCTTAGAACAATTAAAAAGTTTAATAAAAAAATGAATTTTTATTAGTCATTACGTACCAAAAAAAAGTATGATATTGCTCATTAGTAATTACGTACAAAAATAATCTATGTCACTCAATACAAAAATAAATTTTTATTTTTGAAGTTTGAAATACATCAGAAATAAATAAGGAAATTTAAATAAATAGAGCTATAGCACTTTGAAAATGTGCACGAGACATGGACATATCTATCGGAATAACATTTTCATATTCTTTATAATTACTTAGTCCTTTTTTTTTAAAATAAAATAAAATACTTAGCTCTAATAATGAACATTTAATACAATAAAACTACTATACCAGTCATCTTGAATAATTCATTATTTATTAAATATATTTTCATTTTGTTATTGAATAAAATATTATTTACAATCTTTAATTACTTCCTCAAAACTAAAATAGATGTCGTTTTGTATCCTAAACTTTGTTTCAAAACAGATGTTGTTTTAGGTTAAATCTTCAATTTGCCCCATTATTAAACTTGTAACATTCCATTAATTATACCTTTTGTGTGAGATAATGTATGAGAGAGAAACATTTAAAAGGATTATATTTGATATTTTAGTTAGTAAAGTTGTTGTATTAAGTGCATTCTTAAAAATTGTCTAAATTTTCAAATTAAACGACATCCATTTTGAACCAGAGTGAGTAATTTACCAATATTTTTCAATAATATGAAAGTTGTAGGTTACTAAAGTTGTTGTATTAAGTGCATTTCTTAAAAATTGTCTAAATTTTCAAATTAAACGACATCCATTTTGAATCGGAGGGAGTAATTTACCAATAATATTCAACAATATGAAAGTTGTAAATTACAGTTAATTCATTTCCAAATTTCATCATCTAAGAAAGACAATGATAGTAGTTTTATGCAGTATAGTATATATATATTATATTATGAGAAATAAGGAATATTTGACTTTCGAGAGAGTGACGGTAAATGCTAAAATCTTTATAAAAAGGGCATTAATAATTTGTTTTTGTGAAAATAAATAACTAAAAAGAAAAATAAAAATAATATAATAATTAAACCCAAGACCCATAATTACATCTTGACTACATTTTTTATTTTCAATAAAATCCTTTCAAATTTCTAGTGTTGCCTTTAATATTCACTCTTCAACTTCATTAATTGTTTCCAACTTCTAGATAAAATGGGTTTAATTAAGAAAAGAAAGAGTAATTAAATTAATTAATTAAAATTAATTTATGATGTCATCATCTCGTTTTGGAGGGAAAATTTTCAATTTAATGTTGACAAGTGTACAAAGATGATGTCAGCCGGTGATTGTATTAGTAATATGTTATAGACTAGCCTAAGCTCGTGTTCAAGGCCACGTTTTTTGTTTTTTTTTGTTTTTTTTTTAATTTTTTTTTTAAATTAATTTTTTTTTAAGAACAAAATGGGAAAGGGACCAAATAGTGGGGGCAAAATGGGAAATTCCCCCATTGAAACTGTTCAAAGAACTGTTCATGGGGGAGTTCCCATTTATACTATAGATGATTTTTCAAAGAAGGTTTTAAATTGGGCACCTGTCAATTTAGGGTCTGAAGTCTATGAAATGATCAAAATGTCCTCACTGAATCTCACGTGCATAGCACATGTTCACTTAACGGATTTTTTTGACGGAAAACGTCAAAAAGCCCTAAATTGATCAAAATTATAACTTTGGGCCTAAATTAACAGTTTTAAAATTTCAGGCCCCAATGTAATACCGCCCATATACTTCAGGCCCTAAATTGTCATTAACCCTTAATTTTATGAGGCCTCCCCAAACGAGATTCAAAAACTCACACACAATCTATATATATATAAAGGCACAGGTGCAAACTAGTATTAACTTTTCCCTTCAAAACATAGATGGTTCTAGAATATTGTTTTTTCTTTTAATTTATTGACATGCTCAAACTTCAAGATTCTAATAATGTAAGTAGTGATTGTAGGTCACTAGGCTCTAATTATTAACACTAATTATCAACTAACTCAGTTTCTAATACTACTATTTTATTTTTAAAAAATGTGTTTCAATTAATGTATATGTTATCAGTCCGCTCTATATTACATAAAATGTCAACTTTATCATTTAAAGTTTTCTTTTATCATTTTAAGTAAGTAATAATTTTTTGAAAAAAATACATCATGCAACTATAAAATAAAATATGAAAATATAAATTGACAAAAAATTATTTATGAACACAATATAGAACAAAAAGGTTATTTATTTTAGAACAAAACAGGTCATTTTGAGAGGAGACAGTAGTAATAAACTATTTTTTTTAATAAAGTGGATAATTCATCGACTCTCCACGTTTCTCTCTCCTATTATTATACAACCCTCTTTTTATACGAGTATATATAATATAGATATGTTTTTAGTTTTTTTTTAAGGCATATTTTTCTAATTAAACAAAAAAGTCATATTTCTTCTATTGTGCTCTTTTATTTTGTTATCTTACCAAAATAAACATTATCACATTTTTACATAAAAAAAAAAAATTGATACGATTTTATGTAGGAAATTTTCCAAAATTTTTAATATTAATTCATTAAAATTAGCGTCAATTTATGAAAAATTATTATCTTAAAGTTATTATTTTTATTTTGGTCTATAATTTTTACATAGATAATTGCTTAAAATCTTGATTTTTTTAAAAAAATTGTTTTTAGCCCGTGCATTAAAAATTTTTTGAAATTGTTTTTAGCCCGTGCGTTTAATCCACGGTGGGTAGTACTATATACAAGACAGGAAATTTACAAGGCACGTGTAAATGACCAAAATACCCTCATATATATACTTAAAAAAAAATCCCTTCCCTCTCCCATTTCAAACGTCGTTCCTACGCTGTTCTCTCTATCTCTCTCTCAAAACCTAAGAAACGAAACCAACGGCGCTCTCTCTTCTCTCTCTCACTCGACGAACGCCGCCGATCACCACCGCCGGAAAAAATGAAGACAAACCTCCCTAAAACCGGTGGAAAGTCCGCCTCTTCTTCCGCCGCTCCAAAAGTAATTCTTTTTAACCTAGATTTTAAATTTGAAAATCCAACAACAAATTTATGCCTAAAACCGATTATATAATGCTTAATGTTGTTTAAACCTATCCTAAATGGTTCTAATTGCGATTTCGTAACATAAATTTGGATTTTTTGTTTGAATCGGATACGAATTCCTGTGCCTAAAATTTGAAATTGTCGGCGTGTGTTTCGTATGAACACATACGAATGGTCACCAACATTTCGTGTAATGGCACACGAAATGTAAACTGATTCATCAGTTTACATTTCGTGTGCCAATACACGAAATGTTGGTGACCATTTCGTGTTGTAGTACACGAGATACTTTCCACATTTCGTATATTAGGACACGAAATGTAAATTGATTCATCAGTTTGCATTTCGTGCTCTAATACACGATATGTGGTGAGATTTCTCGTGTCTTTATACACGAAATGATCACCAATATTTCGGGTATTTCCACACGAAATGTCAACTGGTTCTTGAAAATTAATTGTCTCTTATTTAATTTTTTGTAGGGACGTAAACCTGCGACGGCCTCTAATAGAAAGAGGAAGGCCGAGGAGGCAGCTGCAGCTAAGGCAGATAAACGGAGCAAAAAGATTCACGACAAGAATGTCGTGATTGAGCAGCTTCTGGATGAAGAGACGGATAGTGAGGGTACATATTCTAGTGAGGATTCATCTTCTCGCACTCATTCCCGAGGTGCATCTGTGCGTGAGGCACAGTTATCTAGTGATGATGATGATGATGATGAGGAGGAGGAGGAGGAGGAGGAGGAGGAGGAGGAGGTGGAGGAGAGTGTATCTGTGAGGCCTCGCAAGAGGCGGGAGGCACGGGCAAGAAAGGGGAAAGGGGCTAAGGATGACGAGTGGCAGCTTAAGAGTAACCCCGGTGGAGGCCCGGAGGAGGTTGATTTATTGTACGGGTTTGGTCATCATCGAGCCCGTAAGATATGAGAGAACGCCACTTGTGAGCCGGTGTTGAAGCGTCAAACGAGGCAGCAGATTCTAGATAAGTAAGTATATGATTTGTTTATTAAATAGCCATTTGCAAAACATTTCAAGAATCAGTTGACATTTCATGTGCCAATACACGAAATGTTGGAGACCATTTCGTGTTGTAGTACACGAGATACTTTCCACATTTCGTATATTAGGACACGAAATGTAAATTGATTCATCAGTTTACATTTCGTGCTCTAATACACGATATGTGGTGAGGTTTCTCGTGTCTTTATACACGAAATTATCACCAACATTTCGGGTATTTCCACACGAAATGTCATTTGGTTCTTGAAACAGAGGGAGTATTAATTATAATGTTTTATTTGGAATCAACAGGTTCTCGCATGCTTCTTTACCGGAGGATGATAGAGCTTGGTGGGCTCGTGTTCAGGGTACCGGCCTCCATTACCTACATGATGCTACCATTCGCCGGCCTAGCATGGTGCTCCTAACGGCGTTTGTGGAATGGTGGTCTCCCGAGACTAATACCTTCCACATGCCGTGGGGGGAGATGACGATCACTATGCATGACGTCACTCATATCCTAGGTATATTCTTGTTTGTTGACTATTTTTTATAAATTACATAAATTTTATCAATTTCATAAATTTTATCAATTTTATTAATTATTTCATTTTCAATTTGTAGGTATCAGCTGTTCAGGTGGCCCTGTTGCGAAGGCGGATCCAGAGCCTGACGTAGCCCGTATCAGGGCACGCCTTGAGACATGTCGGAAGGGCACGACCTACTCTTTAGATGGCCTCCGCCGATCCTTTGAGTCCCCTTCCGACATGACTGACGATGAGCGCGCTTCTACGTACATCATGTTACTCCTCGGCTCCACGCTGTTCGTGGACAAGACTCAGGATAAGATGCCCTCAGACTACCTTTCATTGTGCGTGGATATTGACAGAGTGGGGCTCTATCTGGGGGACACTGCGTTGGCATATCTATACCGGGAGTTGGGGAAGGCATCTAGATACGGATGCAAGCAGATTGGTGGTTGTTTGAGTCTTTTAGAGGTAATATTTAACAATCATTTAATAATTACAACATGTATTTACGGTTATAACATTGTTAACTTATTTATTTCATACATTTGCAGGCCTGGATATACGAGCACTTTCCGGTTTTCCGGAGAGATATTGACCCGTTATGGACGGAGGGCCAGCCGAGGGCTCGTAGATGGGTACGTACTGATACGGCCGGACGGGATATGCCCCATCTATTGAAGTTAGGTATACCCCGGACATGATGACGGTTGATAGGGTGAGTTAGTTATATTTAAAGCTTTACAAATTGTTATAATTTATTATTTCTGTTGACGGTGTCTAACAAATTCATTCTTAGGTTTGTTGGACTCCCTACGGTACCACCCTGCAGGCGCTTTTACGGTCTCATACTTCCGTGGGGTTATACGCTTCCAGGATATCACGGAGGCGTATATGCTCGACCGTGTTACACGCCGCTTTGGGATCCAGCAGAAACTCCCCAGAGACCCCATATCTTGCGCCCGAAATTGTTCATTGATAGCAGGTCAAAAGGGGTACAAGAAGTCCTATGGAGCGCGTGATGAGGTATGGGAGGATTGGTTAGAGGACGGCTTGGGGGGTTTCGATCCAGTGCGTAGATGGGGGCCGTCCGTGAGCGCATCTGATCCTGTTACTTCCACTTATATGCAGTGGTTCCTGGTTAGGACTCATGTTCGGATTACTAATCCGAATCATGATGCCCCAGTTAACGTTCCACCACCGCCTAGGGTTGTAGAGGCACGAGGCATACTACTTTCGCTGCTCACGGATGACAGTTTATCCGCGGAGGTCAAAGATAAGATTAGACGGGCCATTGATCTATACAGAGACGGTTCATGATTATGTTCATTTTGGTTGTTTATGTTGGTTTGTAAAGTTTGGATACAATGTTTGTATTTGGGATATGTTCATTTTGGTTTGTAAATTTTTGATACAATGTTTGTATTTGGGATATGTTCGTTTTGGATTTGTAAATTTTGGTTGTTTATGTTTTGGAATATGTTTGGAATATGTTCATTTTGGTTTGTAAATATTGGAATCAGTTTGTTTCAGTTTGTGTTTCAGGATAAGATGCCCTCAGACTACCATCTCGTGTGCTTATACACGAGATGGTTTGACTCATCTCGTATATATACACACGACATTTTTTATTTCATCTCGTATGAACACACACGAGATACATTACTGGGTAGTTAGTGTATTTCGTGTAATGTTCATACGACATAAATGAAATACGTCGTGTATATTTATACGAGTTATGATGTTCCATCTCGTGTATAAGAACACGAGATGGTCTCTGGAATGAAAAAAAAAAACAGACACTGAAACAAACAAACTGATGTATCCATACATCAAAACTATAATTTAAGTACTACATCAAGTGATCCAATTTTAATATACTATATCCGTCCCAAAACTTCATACAAAAAATAATCAATACGCTATACACATAAACTATGGCCTATTTCCTGCAATTCGTGCTTCGTTCGCCATAATTGAGAGTCGGTTGAATGTTTCTATCCGAGTTATGTATGGCATGATCAGGTTACTTGCGCTTGGATGACGTTGCTCCCCCCAATATAGTGCTACTGATGGTATCGGATAATCACTATCGGACATGTGCAGCTGCAAAAGTAATAAAATAGTCAAATATAACAAATTTAGAAATTATAAGATAGTTAAATATAACGAATTAAAGTATCATACCAATATAAAATGGTTTCCCACATGTCCCAACACAAGTGTGTCTGTGGGTGGTCCTGTTCCTTGTGGTACAATCACTGGTAGGCATGTGAAGCCAGCGGTTTGCGAGTACGAGACAAACACCACATTATACACCGTGGCTATGATGTGCCCTATCTCTGGGAGTATCAACCAATAATATTCCGAACATGGAGAGCCATAGTGAGTAATGCGACTATAGAGCTCGTCCATATCTCTCCACGGCATAACTCTCTCATAAAGCTCGCGGCGATGAAGCAGCTCCTTGGCACAATCTGAGTGCACTCTTTGCCACATCTCCTCTCGTTCCGTATATTTGCGCGCCGCACGCTCTATATCCACAATTTCCATCACCCATCACATCTGTGAAGCCATCAATAAATGGGACAATGAGAGGGGTAAGCAACATCCTATGCACAGAAGTATGTATATCATTGACTTGTCCATTTCCACGACCCCGTCCCCGACCTCGACCTCGACCTCTCCCACGACCTGAAGCAGCTAGTGGTGGAAGAGATGTAGGAGTGGTAGGGCTAGATGGTGTAGTGTTTGAAGCTGATTTCGGATTTGGTGACTCCCGCGACATCAAACCTGATTGGGTTGATGCAATAAATGAAGATCTAGACCTGCTGCTAGTGGAGGGTGGTGTAGTGGGGACTCCAAAATGTCTGTCGGTACGCTCCCAATCTGACAGTACTCTACAACTGGTGGTCCGGGGTTTATTTGCCTTTGAAATATGATCCGGCTCAGAAGCATCTTCGGTTTTTGGATGTAGCCCTTCATTTATCGTTTGAAATAACCTTCTCTTTACCGGTCCAGGTGCGTTCTGCAGTTCATTCAACACAGCCTTCAAAATCGTGTCCAAAGGGGACAAAGATTCTACTTCAATGTCCAACTTCTTCCAAAAATCATGAATCGAGGACAACTCAATCCGACCCCCGCAGTTTTGTATGCATGCAATCTCGTGACTACATGGAAGTCCATGTGTTCGCCTCGTGTAACACCCACGGCTGAAGGATCCATGACATTATCCCCACAACGACTCCGCTCTTCTTTGATGATGTCCAAAGCTGCCTTTGACACTCGCCCCAATATGTCGTGATACAGATCACATGTCTTCATATCATTTGGAATTCTACTCTTTGATTGCTCCATAGTAGCTTTGATTGTTGTTATTTGGATTTCCATAATCTCATGAGCCTTTTTGAATAATGTGTCAAAAGTAGAAGAAGCACTCCCCAAGGCCTTCTTCAACCTGTTATGCTCACTCTCACTGTTCGTGGTGTGGGTTCCGAGTGCGAAGAATGGCGATCTATGTGCATCGACAAAATATTCGTAGAGTATGGAGAAATCCAAGTCTCGCGGAGGTAGGTCAATAAATCAGGATAAGATCTGTAATGATCGCAAAACAATTGCCAACGGGTGTCCCACTCTTCGCTAGTAGCGGCTGATATTGCTTTATTAAATCTCCTCATGAATGATAGTGCAAACTCATTGCTACCAGTTTTAGCCAACGCTCTCTTTTTAACATTGACTTCGATATGCCTTCGACACAAATGGTGTGCGGTCTCGGGAAATACTATTTGGACAGCATTAATGAAAGCCAAGTCACGATCAGTTAAGAAAACAGTTGGCATGTGGGGAGTATGAAAAAGACTTTGAAAATTCTTGAGTGCCCACGTGTAATTCTCAGTCTTCTCATTTTGGAGGAACGCATATGCAATTGTGAAATTCTTTCCCGTTGAAGTAAATCCTATAATCTCAAGTAATGCCATTTCATAGCAGTTGGTGTTGTAAGTGCAGTCACCTTGTATCATTTAAAGAGAAATAAAGTTAGAAATGAATAAAATTGCAATTCAAAAAAAATGCATACGACTTGTGGAAAACAGAGTCAAAAAACAGATTCAAAAAAATCAAAAATTTATCTTGTACTACATATGGAAAACAGTTAAGCATATCCGATGCTCGTGGGTGAGAGAAGAATATGTCACCGATCATGTCACTCTCGTTAGCTTTCCTCATGAAGAAGGTATATTTCTTATCCTCGAGTACTTTTATGAACTGTTGAAGCGAGCATCTCCCTTGTCGTTCTTGTGACTTGCATTTTGTGAGGGCATTGTGGACGTGTTTCGGAGTACTCACGTTCTTCTCATCCTTCCTCTTTAACATTGTTAGAATGTTATTTGGACGCACCGAAGACTGACTTGCGCTACACACCTCCTCATATTCAAAACTAGTCAATTTACCCAACGGATGACCTTCGGGATACGTTGGAAAGTCGTGATTATGAGAACCATGCTTCACAACGTAACCCCATACCCCATCACCCCTATCTTTGGCCCGAATTTCAAAATTGCACCCAATCTTCTTCGTACTAGTCAACCTCACATCTTTAGTTTTTCCGGACCTGTACTTGCCACCAAAATGGCATACAATCTTCGCGTAGCCTAGGATCTTGCCACTTGTCTTCCTCGAATCTCCTATAGAAAGGGTTATATTTTGACGGGCCGCGATATCCCGTACGTGTTTAACAAGATCATCCCTATTTGAAAATAATAGGGATGTATCGAATTGATCACTGACATCCGGTCCCTACAAATTGTATTACCATCAATTAGAAAATTGCACAATAAACAACAGGCTGTATGACATTTCGTGTAACATTATACGAGATGTTCCTTGAACATCTCGTGTAACTTTACACGACTTAAACGCATTTATCTCGTGTAACATAATACGAGGTAATACACCATCACTCGTGTAGAAAAACACGACAAACAACATAAAACTCGTATAATCTAACACGAAATAGAGTAATATCAGAATTTAAAAATCCAATCTTGAAAAACAATTTCGTTTCAACATTGAATTTTTATTGCGATTTTGATCAAAACACCAAATATAACTTTAAAAACTTACTTCATTGCTGCTTGGATTTTGATTTTGATGTGGAGAATTTGGTGGCAAACCTTCTTCTTCAAAAATATATTCCACAAGCTCAAGATCAATATGATCATAAAAACTTGGAGAATGTTGTGGAGAATCCATACTATGGTGTTAGATGATTTGAGAATTAATGAAAATAATGGGTATAAATTTATGGGCGTTAAGACTTGGACAATGGTGTCGCAGCTGCATGGGTGTACAGTTCTCTGTTGGGCCGTTGTCTGCGTGTATATCGTGTTTTACGTAGGGCTTCAGGGTGTATCTCGTGTGTATATACACGAGATACTATGGTACATATCGTGTATACACACACACGATATAGTCTTTGTTTCTGGTAATTATCTCGTATGAACAATACACGAGATACACCCTGATTCATTTCGTGTATTGTTCATACGAAATGTATTAGTAAATGTCGTGTATTTAAACACGACACATCATATAATACAATAAAAATTAATTATAAATAAATGTGGTAGGTTATATAATATTGTATGATGTTGGTTCAATCTTATATGTAATCATTGTTTGTTTTCCAACTTATTATATAACAAGAAACATATAATCTTGATTAACAAATATGATAATTTAAATATATAATCTTGAGTAGTTGGTATTCCTCTAATGTACAACTTATCATTAACCTCGTTTATTTTTTTTTTAATTTTTTTCTAGATTCTAGATGGCATTTAAAGTGTTTTTCATCTACATGAGTTTCCTCCAAATCCAAATGGAAATTGAGTTACAAATATGTGCCATTATTTAGGGTTTTTAGGGTTTTATGTGTCCCGATCTTGTGAAAAATGGTATACGGCTACCTCGTTTATTTTTTTTTAATTTTTTTCTACATTCTAAATGACATTTAAAGTGTTTTTCATCTATATGAGTTTCCTCCAATTCCAAATGGAAATTGAGTTACAAATATGTGCCATTATTTAGGGTTCTTAGGGTTTTATGTGTCGCGATCTTGTGAAAAATGGTATACGGCTACCTCGTTTATTTTTTTTTAATTTTTTTCTAGATTCTAGATGACATTTAAAGTGTTTTTCATCTACATGAGTTTCCTCCAAATCCAAATGGAAATTGAGTTACAAATATGTGCCATTATTTAGGGTTTTTAGGGTTTTATGTGTCCCGATCTTGTGAAAAATGGTATACGGATACCTCGTTTATTTTTTTTTAAATTTTTTTCTACATTCTAAATGACATTTAAAGTGTTTTTCATCTCTATGAGTTTCCTCCAATTCCAAATGGAAATTGAGTTACAAATATGTGCCATTATTTAGGGTTTTTAGGGTTTTATGTGTCGCGATCTTGTGAAAAATGGTATACGGCTACCTCATTTATTTTTTTCTCCATTCTAAATGGCATTTAAAGTATTTTTCATCTCTATGACTTTATTTATAATCATTTGTTAGGTGATTATAAATAAAGTGGTATCACTTAAATGTGATAGGTTATATGATATTGTATGATCCAATATGACGTTTGTTCCTTGTCATGTATAAGTGTATAAATTTTGCTCAATTAACAACACAATTCAATAATATAACATAGCATATGCGTATCATTAACATCGTGTTGCAAATCATCGAAGAACACCTTCATTTTGATATGTCGTATGGATATACACGATATTAGGACATCATATCGTGTTGTTTTGTACGATATTAATGGAAGAGTAAATTTAAATTTCGTATAATTTCATACGACCTAATATTTTACACAATTAGTTTATGTCGTATAAAAATACACGACATAAAGGCTTCATGTCGTCCTTTCGCACACGACACGCGAAGGATAGTTTGGGCATTATTGATGCCTTGTATGTAAGGTGCCTTGTATATAGAATTTACCGTGTAACGATAGTTGAAAATAAAGATCGAAATTCCCTCTAAACCCATCATCCCCTCCTAGCCTTCTTCCCCTCCTCTCGTTCAAACACATTTTCTCTGTCAACACCCACACACACTCTCTTATTCTCTTTTCAGCCCACCGCCCTCCTTCTCCGACTCCGACAGCCCACCAAGTTCATATCCGAATTCTAGCAGCAAGAAAAATTAAAACACGATAATTTGTAAAAAATTACTCAAATTATAAAAAAAAGGAAAATTCAGGAGAAATCATACAAAATTTGGGCACTGAAACTGCAGATCTGTTGTTGTTATTGTTGGTCCATAAGCTAAAATTTGTTGTTTTTGCTTAGAGATTACAACTTTATTCAAGTTCCTAAGTTATTCAAAATACAAAAGGGTACTGAACATACCAAAGGTGCCGAGTTGGGCCAAGCAAGTAAAGTCCAATTACATCCAGCTTTGATTATCACATTCTCAATAGGGCTAGCCCAGTCAGAACAAGGCCCAAAGCCCATTTCAAAGATCAGTCGACTAAGCCCATGGTCTGGCTCACCAGGCCCCGACTTAACTTAGTCCGACCTCAGAATCCATATTATAACTCGGGTACGAACCATGCTCTACCCGACAGTCAGGTCGACCATTCCACGAGTGACGACCTCGACCTAAATCAATAAGTGACGACTTAACACTTGCCGGCTTATTTGGTTGAACAATCCTCATAACCACATCCCTATAAATCAGGGACCGTTATAGACATGTTCCCACGTCCAAGTAACTGCCGCTATAATCTCGGAGGACATGTCGCCTCCCAAAATACATCACTCTTGCCTATAAATACTTCATCACTACCAAACGGTGAAAGGTAAGCGCCATTTTGTATTACGAGTTCATTATTCAATACATTTGGAGCTATATACAAGCTGTTATCTTACTCACGCCCGAGCGTCTTCGCCAGGAGACACATCCGGCTAGTCGTGAGTTCTGTTTTCAGGTGAAAGCCAGGTGATCAGGTCTGCCACGTGGAGGAAGATTGATAAGCACATTTCCTGCGGCATCGCTTTGGTTCCATTGTCGGGAACGTGCTTTTAAACTTGACCTCGAAACTTTTCTTAACTGCAACGATGGTGACTTGAGGAAGGACACGTATCCGAGGCTTCACTTGGGCATGACGAAGTGAACAACAACAACAATACAAACGTTGGAAATGCAGATTTGCCCCCTCCTCCCCCTCCTCAACGACATCATGCTAGGGCGACACGCTCTAAGGCGTGGGCGATGGCGGGGATTGCCGGATGCAAGGAGAGAAAAGCGTCCTATGGAAGGACAGGAGCTCCACCTCACCCAAAACGCATTACAGGCGGGCGGGCGAATGCGGGGAGCAGGGCAGTCCCTCCACTAATCCCATGAAAGCAAGAAAGAAATGATGTTGGAGCGAGCCTGGATTCGGGCGACTTGATAGCCATGGAGGAGCGAGAACAGGCCGACATACGCTCTGAGAGAGTGGCACCTGCTCAGGTTTCTAATGGGCAACAGGCCAGGAGTGCTAGGCCAAATGAAGGTGTGGGGCAGAATGGCGAGGACAGGATAGTTCAGCGAGCTCCTACCATTGTTCATGTGCCGAGTAATGATTTAAGGGCTAGCCTCAACAGAAACAGAGAGCAGGAGGCTCAATCTGATTTGAGGACTCGGTTAACGGCCAACAGAAACAGGCATGTCTCTCCAGCGCGAACGCAGAGATCAGGATCCCATAGAGACAGGAATGGGCATAGGTCGCCTGTGAGAGGGGAAAGGCGCAGGTCGCCACATGGAGATCACAGGCGCAGGTCGCCGTCTGCTGCTGAGAGGCGCAGGTCGCCTCAAAGAAGTAATGTACATAGATCTCCAATAAGATCGAAAGGACCAATTCTCACGGGGACGAAGGAGTAGGCGGTGACTCCCCCAGAAGTGAGGGCCGAGAGGTCCAATCGCCGCTCCCCTCCAGGGAGATGAGAGACCGTGCCGAGAGAATGGTTGTTGATGAAAAAGAAATTTGAGCAATGGGAGGAGGAGAAGAAGAAGGATCTTTGGAAAGGTCGAACGAATTGATTTTTGCTCTTCGACCTTTATCCAAAGAAATCGGAGATAGTCGACCTCCTCCTACTTTCAAAGTTGCCTCTTCCTCGGAGAAGTACTCGGGTCGACAAATGCCAGGAGCCACATAGCACATCCGGAAGCCACTATGTGTTTTGTCGCCAATGAGGATGACAACATGTGCAAAGCTCTCCTAAGCACACTTACCGGGGCCTTAACTTGGTTCAATGGTTTGGCCGCCGGTAGTATCACCACTGGGCATGCTTCGAACAAAATTCTTAGACCGCTTCTCGACCGCAGGAGCTCTAAGATAACCGTCATCGATCCGAATAACTTGGTGCAGTGGTAAGAATGAAAGCTCGATGAGCTATTTCACCAAGTTCAAAGAGATGGTTGATAAGATAGAGGAAGACCTCACGGACAGGAGGTAATCAATTGCTTAGAAGTGGTATTTCCTCGAAGACATGGATTACGAGCTCACGGTCCGAATCGGTCACAACTCGACAGGAGTTGTTTGAAAAGGTGTATAATGTCGCTTCACGTCGAGGAAAGAAAAGAAAAGAAGAAGGGAAAGAGCCCCAAGGTTGAAGTCACCGATGATAAAAAGGACTCCAACAAGAATGGGGGAACAATAAAAATGGAAAGAATGTAACTAGGGCAATGCAGAAGGTGCCCGAAGCTTTCACTCCTCACTACGGTGAGTCGAACCGAGATTTTGAATGCCGTCGAACCGGCTCCTCCGGTCCCAATGAATCTGTGCAACAAGTTTAGGAGGGACAACAAAGAAATACGCGACTATCACAAAGACACCGGGTCATCTCGAGAGGATTGCTTGGGATTAAAGCGTATCATCCAGAGAATGGTCGACTGGGGAGACTCGAAGCTTATGTGAAGAGACCTCAAGCCGGGGGAGGTGAGCAACGACAGTGGGCAACAAGGACCTAGGCGGCCTAGGATCGAACACCGGGAGTCATCATCGAACAAGCGAGCAACACGGCCATCAAGCACAAGATATTCCGGCTCAATAAGGCCCCACATGTGCCTCCAAGGAGAGAAGTAAGAGATGAGGCGATCGCCTTCTACCCCCACGAATTGGCAACTAATATGGCGGCTAGGGAGCAAGTTCTCGTCATCCCAGGTCTCATTGATGGATGTACGACGAGCGACTCTTAGTCGACACGGGGGCTGCAAGGATATTTTGTTTTACAAAACATTCATGGAGATGGGACTTAATGATGAACAGTTGGAGAGATATGATGGCGAGGTTGGAGGGCTTCACCAACCACCGAGTTGGATGCTAAAGGCCGGATAGCGCTCGACGTCGACCTAGGCGGCACCCCTCGGGGTTGTCTCGAAGGTACAATTTATCGTAATTGATGTAAATAGTGACTATGCCGCCATACTTGGAATTCCTGGACAGGTCGCTCTTGGAATGGTAGCATCAATTCCTCACCAGCGAGTAAAGTTCCCCACACCCGCCTGGAGCGGGTTGCGTACAAGGCAGCCTCGTGCTTATACGGATCATGTTCTAAGAGAAAGAAAAGAAAAGGGAGCTAGAGATTGAGACCGCCGATGGTTACTTGAAGCCGTCTCGCCGAGTCACCAAAACTACCCGACTGTCAACAATCACCGACGTGGCAGAGTCGACCTATCGCTCAAATGACGAGGTCATGCTTGAGTCGACACGTCACTCTAACACCACTGAGGTCGATTCAGATGTAGTTATGGTCGATCAAGTCGTCATAGGAGACCTATGCCTCGAGATAGACAATAACTCTGGGGCCACTACCAAAGAAGGTCACAGACATAAGCTTGATGATATGATAGCCGAGGAGGCTCCACACTTGGGAGCCGAGGAAAGACAAAAGGTCGGGAAATCATAGTGGAGACTCTACAATTCGTAGATGGACCGGAGCTAGAAGGCTGTGGATGAGCTAGAGTCAAGAATCACCAACCCTTCTTACCCCGACCAAAAAATTCGGATTGGGAAGCGGCTATCGGTTGAGGAGCGAGCGGAAATCATCGAGCTACTCAAAGAAAGTAATGATGTCTTTGCATGGAGAGTAGAAGACA
The DNA here is from genome assembly GCA_022495995.1 of Adenophora triphylla var. japonica. Lineage (NCBI taxonomy): Eukaryota > Viridiplantae > Streptophyta > Magnoliopsida > Asterales > Campanulaceae > Adenophora > Adenophora triphylla. The sequence goes on along the minus strand of JAFEMH010002024.1, from coordinate 250,995 downwards.
TGAGGGGAATCAAGGAGGAGGTCGCCTGTTCACAGACCGGAAGTCAACCCGACCATAAAGCGAGACCCCAAAAGTTGAGAAGTTTTGCTCACGACAAGGAAGAGGCTATCAAAGCAGAGGTACAAAAACTTTTGAGTGCAGGTATAATCAAAGAGGCCACTCATACAACGTGGTTGGCACAACGTGGTCATGGTGAAGAAATCGAATGGCAAGTGGCGGATGTGTGTCGACTTCACCACTACGAACCTTGCATGCCCAAAAGACAGCTTATCCCCTTCCAAGGATAGACAAGCTAGTTGATTCCATTGCTGGTCACTCCACCCTCGGTTTCCTCGACGCTTATTCGGGATACCACCGTATCAAGATGCATGAGGACGACATATTCAAGACGGCATTTCAGTATTTGGAGGCATCTACCGCTACAATATGATGCCTTTTGGATTGAAGAATGCAGTGAGCGACCTATCGAGAGGATGGTGAACAAAGTCTTTGCCTCACGGATTGGTCGAAATATGGAGGCTTACGTTGACGACATGGTCATTAAAACTAAGGCCGGAGTCACGTGGTCGACCTAAAGGAGACATTCGCCAATTTACGAGCAAACGACATGAAGCTCAACCCCAAAGAAATGTGTGTTTGGAGTGGCAGCGGCAAGTTCTTGGGATTCATGGTATCTCAAAGGGGCATAGAAGCTAATCCGAGAAGATAAAGGCTTTAGTCGACATGAAGGCTCCCACCGGTGTCAAAAGAGATGCGGCGACTTAACGGAAGAGTAGCGGCTCTTGGTCGTTTCATATCAAAGTCGGCCAGAACGGTCTCTCCCCTTCTTCAAAGCATTGAGGGCGAAAAGTTTTGAATGGACGACCGAATGTCATTCGTCGTTCCAACAGCCTAAAGGACTACCTCGCTACTCCACCCTCGCTATGTAGCCCGACTCACCGGAGAGACTTTGTTTGTATATCTATCTCGTAGGAGACAAGTCGGTTGCAGCAGTGTTGATTAGAGAGGATGAGGGGCTTCGAAGCTCGTGTACTATATCGCAAAGCTTTATCGATGTGGAAAGTAGGTATTACAACGCCGAGAAGGTCGCCTATGCTCTAGTCGTGGCTTCAAGGAAGGCTGCGAGCTTATTTTCTAGCTCATCCAATCGTGGTTCTTACTAATGCACCTTTGAGAAAGATATTGCACAAGCACGAGAGTTCGGGTCGATCGCTCAATTGGTCAATTGCCCTCACCGAATTTGACATTGACTATCGACCTCGAAAGGCGTTGAAGGCTCAAGCTCTAGGCGACTTCTTGGTCGAGCTTACGTTCACCAAGGAAGACAACGAGCAACGAGTTCCTAAAGAAAAAGCTAAGGGGAAAGAACCAGAGTCCCAGTCGTCATTAGCCTACCCGACGATTGTTGGAAGGTCTATTCGGACGGGTCGGCGACCAAGAATAGATGTGGAGGCTGGAATAGTGTTGATTGAGCCGTAGCTGGGACCGTGTATGAGGAATCACTAAGGTTCAAGTTTGATGCTTCCAATAACCAGCCGAATACGAGGCCTTGATTGCGGCTATTGAGTACGCCAAGTGCTTCGGAGCAACTAAGATCATGGCTTGCGTGACTCACAATTGATAGTCAACCAGGTCGGAGGCGAGTACGAAGTGCTTAGTTCTACTCTCATCAAATCTGCGACCTGGTGAAGGAGCTAATAAAGGACTTAGAATTACAGGAGATTCAAAGGATTGGAAGAGAAGATAACGAGTGGTGATCTCCTTTCGAGCGGCTACTTCGGATGAGCCACATGGCGAGCCCGTCTCCTTCCTCGAAAATCCGACATGAGAGGGTAAAAATTCGGTGCATAGATGATCCTCAAGAAATTGGACTCGGGAGAAGTGTTGGATCGAGGAAATGAAGGCATATTTAGAGAATGGAGAGCCGCCGGATGACAAGAAGAAGGCTCGAGCTATCAAAAAGAAAGCTCCAAGGTATGTCATTCAAGGAGGCGACCTATTCGGAAGATCCTATACTCGACCATTATTAAAGTGCATCCACCCTCGAGGTCGCCACATTGATACATGAAGTGCATAGTGGAATTTGCGGTGGACACCGGGGGCAGGACCCTTGGCGACAAGTTAATCACTTTGGGATATTGCGGCCACACATGAGAGGCGACACCCACAACTTTGTTCGGCAATGTGATCAATGCCAAAGGTTTGCCAACTTACCTCATGTGCCAACAACCGAGCGGACTCCGATGTCGCGGCTTGGCCATTCGACATGTGGGGTGTCGACTTGATTGGACCCTTCCCTCCCGCCCGAGGAAATTGCAAGTATGTGATCGTTGCCATAGATTACTTCACAAAATGGGTTGAGGCCAAACCGTTAGCTCGCATCACGAGAGGAAAATGCTATCAACTTTATTCACGACTTCATTTGGTGTCGATTTGGGTTTCCTCGAGCCATAGTATCTGACAACGGACTGCAGTTCTCCCAAACTTTCGAAGCAGAGATGAAGCGAGTTGGAATCAAACATTGGAAATCTTCTGTCGCCTATCCTCAAGGAAACGGGCAAGGCGGCGGCAAATAAACTTGTTCTATCCTCGCTCAAGGCTGGGCTCGTAGGTCGACGAAACAATTGGTTGGACGAACTCCCCCTTGCTCTTTGGGCGGTTCGTACAACCACTCGGGGGCCTACGGGAAACCCCTTTTGCTCTCACATATGGGTCGAGGCCGCTGGCACTGCGAGCTCGAGATTCCCTCTTTGCTAGAGTGACTTTCTTTAATCGGGAGCAAAATGATACCAGCAGTTGATCGACTGGATCGATCGACGAGAAGCGAGAAACGACCTACCTCCGAATGGTCAACTACAAACAATAACTAAAAGTTACCATGACAAGAGGGTCAAAGCAAGGTCGTTCCAAGTTGGGGATTACGTATTGAGAAAGATTGAGGCAACGGGCGAAGGACCCGGCGGAATAAACTATCTCCTAATTGGGAAGGTCCATGTGTGGTTACTCGAGTCGTCAAGGAAGGGACCTACATGATAGCTCATCCTGGAGGTGACGAATTGAAACATCCTTGGCATGCTACTCACCTCATCAAATACTACTTCTAGTTTTCAGTTTCAAAGTTCAAGCTTGTGTTAAGTTCTAGTTTCAAGTTGATGTAAGCATATTTCCTACTTCAATAAAAGTGCGGTTCATTCCATCAAGCATAGTGTTACACTAACTGACAAGCTCGACTCTTAGTCAGCTTCGTTTAAACAAAGCTCGATTCTTGATCAGCTTTGTTCTTTTAACAAGTCCGACTCTTAGTCGACTTCGTTCTAACAAACTCGACTCCTAGTCAGTTTGTTTTAATTAGCTCGATTCTTAATCAGCTTTATTTATTTAACAGGTCCGACTCTTAGTCGACTCCATTTTAACTAACTCGATTCTTAATCAGTTTGTTATAATTAACTTGACCCAGTCGGTTTCAATGATATGAGCAGGTTCGACTCGTGGTCAATCTCGCTCACAAAAAAGTTGACCAAGTCCGAGGTCGACTAAGCCAACAAGATCAAGTCGTCTCTAGGCCCAAGTCGACTTATTCATCTTATCTACATCTAGCTCGACGTACAATATGAAATGGAAAACATACAACATTCATGAATCAAAAGTCAGCTAAGATTGGATGTAATAAGTCTCCCAAGCGGGCCAAGACTTAAGAAAAATAAACTTACAAAAGTATTACGCACTCCCAATAAATAGGGCCAAGGCATCCAACATTCAAGAAATCAAAGGAGCAAAAATGTTATGGGGCTTGTTGCATTACATAGAGTTTTTCTAAAATCAAATAGCTTGATCAGTCACATTGGGGTCGTCGGTAGCAACCCGATCTTCGTTCATGGGTTCAGTTTGTTGAGGGCTCAAAGGCTTACCCGACTCCGAGAAGACCTGATGGTCGAACTCACCCTCCTCCTCCATATCCTCCTGCTCATCCATGTCAGCTAGCTCTTGTAAAGCCACATCAAAGGTCCTGGGGGCCAACTCTGGAGCTACCCAAGGCTCACAATGCTCCTCTTTATCTTCTCGAGCAATATGGGCTAGGTCATCTTCATTATAAGGCACCAATGAATGGCCCCCTCTAGCTGCCATGTCATATTGAGGAGCATATGCCCATTGAGCGAGCTGGTCCAAGGAAACTCTGAATCGGGGGTCGACTAAGGCTCGGCGAGCCATGTGACGTTTGCCCGGTTCAAGAATCCCCTAGCTTTGGCAATGATAGAATCGAAGTATTCATCTCCCTCTTTAAAGCGATCAACGGCTTTCTTACCGGCGGCCTTGAGATCCTCCTTCCATATAGCTCTAGCAGCATTGTGCTCCTCGTTCAGCTTGGTCAAAAAGGAGTCTCTCTCTTGAAGGATCTGAGAAACAGTGGCCAGCTCCTTCTTGGCCTTATCAAGCTCCAAACGATCGGCATCTCTCTCTTTAGTCAATTCATCAACCCGTGCATTGGAGGCCTTCAGATCCTCTAAGGCTTTATCCTTCTCCACCTTTGTATCAGTCTGCAGAAGCTTCAAGGCATCATAGGAGGCGTCCAGATCGTTGTGTGCCTCCTTGAGATCGTTGAAAGCACAGGTCTTCTTGGACAAGTCTTTAAGGGCACTGCCTCTCTCTTTCAATTGAGGCCCTCCAAGAGCTTTTGGCTGCTCGATCATGGTAAGATTACGCATTCCAAAGAAAACAAAGAAGTGTTAGCTCGAGACTTCGGTTGGTCGAGTAAAAGAATAAGCGACTAAAATGAAAATGGAAGTAAAGAATTACCTCGCAATGAGCAAGTCCGAGATCTAGGCGAGAACTCCTCGGGCGTTATGCCCTTGTCGGCAAAGTGAGCTAGCGAGGCTCACATCCACGGCTCTCCTCACAATGACTTGACCCCGAGTTCATAGTTGGATAAGAGCGGCTCATGCGATTAATTCCCTCTAAAGAAGGGACATCACTCAATCTCCGCATCATCTCTTCAACGAGATTCTTGGTTGGGATGAGAGGAAGGTGGAGGAGATGGAAGAGTTTGGCTAGAGGAAACGTCCTTACCCTTTCCGGATCTCGGCCTCTTCCTTGTGTTCGAGCTTGATCATCAACCTCCTCCATGACATCATCATCAATCTCCACCACATTCAAAGGGATGGATCCCGCTATATTAGCTCCAGAGGTATCTATGTTGACATCCTGAATTGGGTCGGAGCTCGGGGTTGCTTTCGCCGACTTGGATGACTCGTCACCTCCATCTGCAGCACTAACGGATTGGGTACCACTCAGCAATGGATCTTCTTCTTCTACCCCTTCCATCGGCACCATCCCTATGTTGTCTTTGGCAAGCAGGCTGGTCCTTACCGTGGCTTCCCTACGGTGAGCTCGAGCATTGGCCTTTCGTGGTCTTTCTTTGATTTCTTCCTGTCTGCCACCACCAGTATGCGGCCCATGTTAGCCTCTTGCTCAGGAGTCAGAACTGCAACAAAGATTCAAGTGGACAAGTGTTAAATCGACATACGAGTAAAAATTCTATGTACGAGCTAAAAGTTCTATGTACGAACTAAAAGTTCTACATACGAGCTAAAAGTTCTATATACGAGCAAAAAATTCTATGTGTGAACACAGTATGACCGACTTGATTATCCTATGAGCGAGTTAATTATAGACGAGCTAATCATTCTACATACGAAACTCTATGCATGAGTTAGCTATGTACGAAAGTCAAGTTCAACCTATAACTGACTCACCCAAGACAAATGCTACATACAAGCAAATTGTATATACTTACAAGTATCCCTATAGAGGACGAGTAAAGAGAAGAATTTGAATAAAGAAATCTTACCACCAGCGTGCTCCCCGTTGGTTTTGCAGTAGTCTTTGCTTTTCTTACAAAGTTGGCACATATCTCCAAACTTGCCCAAGTGATGAGTTATCCAGTCAGGGTATATTTGACCCCTCAGCACAGGAATAAGAGGCTCCACCACTCCATCTCCAGGCATCATTCCAGCCGCCATAAAGTTGTATTTAGTGGTGAGCAAACTCTCCCAGCTGATGGGCCTTTTCTCGACTAACCTACATAAGGTCTTGTACAAGCTAAGATGCCAAGACGGCTCCCAAAAATCTCCCTCATCTACGGCTTCAGTCTCATCATTGGGCAATGGAAATTCCCATCCTAACCTACTCTCTACCACTACCACGTGCGAGTTCCAACCACTTTGTGCTTATTGGGGAGGTTGGTAAAGAGTTTGGGAGATTTGGGTTTAGAAGGGTACTAATACTCATATCCTCCCATTTGTATTTGATAGTGAAAAATTCCTTGAACACCCTCATGCAAGGTTCATACCCCAAAAACACGCACACCATAGCAAAGCACACAAGGACCCTACGGGCATTGGCTCCGGAGTTGAAGGGGAAGGGCATTGGCACACTCCAAAAATTCGTTTATGAATGGATCGAGGGCAACCTAAGACCAGCAACAGGCCCGACCATAGAAGAAGGCTACCTTAGTGGCATACGTGGTAAAGGACGACTGAATAGCTTCAAGAATTCCTTCGAGTGTAAATAGTAACCCTGTAATCCTCCTTACTCACCCCACGAAATCCCAAATCATGCTATACCTAGAGGGCAGGTTCTTGTTGCCTCGTAATGGCCCTTTGGGAACATAGCCCCTCTCATTCTTGCTTGGCACCACATTGGACCCAAAGGCGTCGACGATTCGAGGACCTGAAGAAGTTGAGGCAGCATTTCCTTCTTGAGTCGCCATATCTGTACAAGCAAAAGAGGAAGCAGGGGAGTCAGTCCTATGATCAAGTTCAGTCGACCTACCTAAGGACGACCTAGACTCCCCTGGAAAACCTATCCTATTTCTAAGAAAGGAGGGCTTTTGGACGTCCCTAACATAAAACAAGGTAATATGGTCGAAGCGGTTCATGGAATAAATGAAAAGCGACAACGGTTGAGTCGTCAATCACCACATTTTCAATTTCTCCTACAATGGGCAGCCCTATCTCAGTGTAATTCAACCCCCAATTTGTCAAAATGGAGGCACACTCATCCAAGGACATCACTCTCCACTCACCGTTCACATTCTTACATGCCCTACGGTTAACAGTGCAGTAGCCATACCAGGCCCCTGGTTCGCAACTAAAGGTCCTAGCCATGGCGGAAATGAAGAACAGTGCATAAAATTAAAGCCCTAGAACAAAAATACAAGGGAAATACCTTAATTGATTGAAGAAAGGGAGTTCGTTGCTGAAGCCGAGAACTGAGTTTAAATTCTACTGCAATTCCGTGATTGTCGCCGGAGAAGAGGAGTTTGAAAACGGTAAGAATTCGAATTGAGAGAAAGGCGAGTATTTCTATTTTCCTAAATTTGGAAAGGGAAAGGAAAATCAAAATTAATTTTCCAAAATTAAAAGCTGAAGCGGTTTTCGAGAAGGAGTTCCAAACGTCAGAATAGCCATCATTACGAAAATCGGCGCTCCTTCATCTCCAACCGTTCGTTGCCAACGACCAGGATGTTGCCACGTCATCAAAAGTCGACTAAGCCTCAGAACGAACAGCGACCTGCGAGTGAAGTAATTCTCATCAAAGTTTTTCTTAACTTCCAAGTCGACGAAGTCAACTCGAAAGTTGGGGGCCACTGAACATACCAAAGGTGCCGAGTTGGGCCAAGCAAGTAAAGTCCAATTACATCCAGCTTTGATTATCACATTCTCAATAGGGCTAGCCCAGTCAGAACAAGGCCCAAAGCCCATTTCAAAGATCAGTCGACTAAGCCCGTGGTGCGGCTCACCGTGTCCCGACTTAACTTAGTCCGACCTCGAGAATCCATATTATAACTCGGGTACGAACCATGCTCTGCAGACGGTCGGAGTCGACCATTCCACGAGTGACGACCTCGACCTAAATCAACAAGTGACGACTTAACACTTGCCGGCTTATTTGGTTGAACAATCCTCATAACCACATCCCTATAAATCAGGGACCGTTATAGACATGTTCCCACGTCCAAGTAGCTGCTATAATCTCGGAGGACATGTCGCCTCCCAAAAATACATCACTCTTGCCTATAAATACTTCATCACTACCAAACGGTGAAAGGTAAGCGCCATTTTGTATTACGAGTTCATTATTCAATACATTTGGAGCTATATACAACTGTTATCTTACTCACGCCCGAGCGTCTTCGCCGGAGACACATCCGGCTAGTCGTGGGTTCTGTTTTCAGGTCAAGAAGCCAGGTGATCAGTCCTGACACGTGGAGGAAGATTGATAAGCACATTTCCTGCAGCATCAGGTACCATTAAAGCTAAGGGATTCCGGCTGACGTTCCTAAGACCCGAAGGATAATATCACTGTACTTGGACTTGTGAAAAAAATAAATTGCTTTTGCTCCCTCCATCCCGATCGAATCTTTCCATTTTATCATTTTGGGTGTCCCGTTAAAAATTTTCACTTTTCTTTTTTGGCTAAGACTACCTACAATGGGTGTTTAAAAGTGGGATGAAATTGGATTTCATCCGACTCAATCCGTGCAATGGGGGTATTAAAAGGGGTTGGTCGGCTTTGCTAGATGAAATGTTTCATCTAGCTGAAACATTTTTATTTATATTTTTTTTATATCCAACACATGTCAGCTTCTTATTGGTCAGTTGAAAATATGAAAAAATATGAGGTGAGTAATTTCAATCTTATACATTTGAATTTAACAACGATGGACAGACATAATTTATGAGTGTGAGTTTATGTAAAATTTTGCCCTCGAGATTTTATAACTTTATATCTCGGTCGGTGGTGCTAGGGTACATGACCCCATATTTATAGGCGTTCCAAACGAAATGTATTGAGGTGAGTCACTGAGTCTTTGACTGATGTGTAGCGCCATCTTCATGATTTTTAATATAATTATGCGTTGTTTGCTTTCGTTGCATTAGTTTTTAATTTTTTGTTAAATTAGAAAAAAATGCAATTAGTATTCATTTTATTTTAAAATAAATGTTCATTTTTAACATTTGAGAAAATTAGTAGTAAAAATATAAGTAATATTTTTGCTATACTCTCTTAAATTTTATCTTTAAAGTATATACTTAAATATTATAAGAAGGTAAAAAGAAAAATCATTTAAGATAAAGTTATTCAAAAGATAAAACATTTATTTGGATAAAATTTTCAAGAAAATAAATGCTCCATCTATATCACTTTAATGTTCAATTTTAAGATTGTGCATGAGAATTAGGAAAAAAGTGATGTATTGCAAGTGTAAATAGTTGGATAGCAGATAAAAAGTGAGATAATAAATAGTACTCCCTCCGTCCCAGACCATGGGTATATGGGGTGGATTTTATGCTTCTTAAGAAATTTTTTAAAAAATGAATAAAAGTTAAATGTGGAATATGGAATAGTAGTTAAATGTGTGGTAGAAAATAAGAGAGAGAATGTAAAAGTTAAATACTCCCTCCGTCCCACCTTAGTGTAGACTTCTTTCCTTTTTCGTCCGTCCCACCTTAGTGTAGACTGTCAAAATTAGAAAGTTTTTTATTATTTTTTATTTTCCCTACCCCACCCACTCATTCTCTCTCTTCATTTTCCACCATACAATTTATTCAACCAACCTACTATTCACTCCACTCATTCTCTCTCTTCATTTTCTACCACACATTTTCATTATCTTAATAATATTCCTTAGTTATTGTGCCCATCACCTTAGTCTACACTAAGGTGGGACGGAGGGAGTATGTGATAGGGAATATGAGAGAGAATGTAAAAGTTAAAAATATTTAATAGGAGAGAGAATGAGTGGGAGGAATAGTAGTTAAATGTGTGGTAGGGAATAGGAGAGAGAATGTATAAGGATATAATGAATGTTTTTTTTTGTAAATATATGGAGATGATAAGGGTATAAATATATTCAAAAATTTGTCATTTATGGAATGAACCCTTGGTTCGGGATGGACCAAAAGGGAAAGATGAACCCTTGGTCTGGGACGGAGGGAGTAATTGAATAATTGTTGTGTGTATGATAAAATAGTCTCATTATTTAATTATTTAAAAAGTATAGAAGAAATCATTTAAATTTTTGTAACTTTGAGTGAAACATCTACAATAAAAACTTTTTTTTTTAAAAAAGAAATATTAAGATGGAACAAACTCGATCGCTAGCTCTATCACTGAATGGATTGTCTAGGATCGAGTAGTTAACTCTAAGAATACGAATGAATGAGTCGATCCTTCTCTTATTTATATTTCATTCTTACTCATATTGGGATAGATGGAGTATGGAGTACAATTTAGTGAAGAAAAATATTAAATGTACCCATTTTAATTATCTGTCTTTTATATTACTACTACTTCACTCAATAATATTTCGATTAATTAATGAAATACAACAAGTACCAATGTAAAATAAAATTAATAAATAATATTTCAAATTAAATTTGACAATCATTTTGGAAAAAGTTTAGGCAGGGGCGGATCTACATGGGGCAAGAGGGGATAGTTGTCCCTCCTTGACCTTTTTTTTTTTTTTTTATCTGTTTTTACAATCATTATTTCCTCCATTTTATCTACAATTACACTTTAAAAAATGTGATTTTTAACGAGACAACAATGAGGGAAAGAGTGTAAATTTTAGTGAGACGGAAAAAAATAGGTATTTAACTATATCTAAAGTTGTATTTTATAGGAGAAAAATAGCAAAAAAAAAATAAATATTCTCCTTTGCTCTCAATTTTTTGCCCCCTCCCCCTTCCTAACATTTCTCTGGCTCCGCCCATGAGTTTAGGTAGCAAAAAAGTTTGGATGGGAATGAGTTGAAATTACTTCTTTCATTCAAGAATTAGTCCTACTTTTTTAATAATTAATTTAATTGATAATTAAAAAATAATTTTTTTTTAAAAAATAATTATTTTATATAAATTTTTTAATATTGTTATTTGCAATATTTTTAATGTTATATCAATAACACATTTTATAAATTTATTAGGTTATTTATTATTTTCTTAAATCTTTCTTTAAAGTTCAATAAAATCAATCACTTAATAAGCGGGGCTATCATGTCATCAGTAGAGCCGTCAAGTTGGAACGGTCCCGTTGGGACGTTCCGTCCCGCAATATATTTGGGATGGGATGGGACAGAGTATTTTAGTCCCGTCCCGTTTCGTCCCATCCCGTCTCATCCCGTTTTCATCGCGGGACAACATGGTGCGGTCCCGCCCGTCCCGTTCCCGTCCCGCATATCTCGATCCTGTACAGCACTTTGAGAATCTCATGAGACTGAGGATTACCGAGTAAATAAATAAGACCATTCACAGTAGAAATCCTGACTTCATTGCACATATCATGTGCCATATCATCAAATATTTTGGTGATTAACTTGGTTATAGTTGGTGACGGAATAATTTCTCAAAACAAATGAAGAACCCTACATGAACCTTCTACAGCTACAACTCTTACTTCAGGGCATTCATCTATGAGTAACCTCTCCAATAAAAAGATCTGTCTATCAAGTACCGTATTCTTAACTTCACGTTTGGCATCAGGATCTTCAAGAGGGAACATGTCTATGAGTAAGTGCAATGCATTTTGGCTTTCGCCGTGGCTTTGGCGCCTAGTCAACGCTTATCCTTCCTAGTCAACGGGTCCCGCATGGGTTCCGGGGGATCCCGCGTCCCGCAAATGGGACGGGATGGGACGGAGTATTTTAGTCCCGTCCCGTTTTGTCCCGTCCCATTTCCGTCGTGGGACAACATAATTTCGTCCCGTCCCGTCCCGTATTCCCAAATTGACAGCTCTAGTCATCAGGGGAGCCAATATATTTTACTCCCTTTGTTCAAAAATAAATAAAATATAAAAAAATAAATACTTATCTCATTTAGCTAGTTAGTGTTGTTAAAATCTTACAAAAAATGCATTTTTCTTAAGGTTAGAAAAAACGTGTTTTGTTTCTCCCGTTAGCGTCAATGTCAGTGTAAACAAGTGTCAGTGTTAGTGTAACAAAGTGCCGGTGTAAGAAAGTGTTAGTGTTAGTGTAACAAAGTTCTAGTGTTAGTGTAACAAATTGCCAGTGTAGAAAAGTGTCAGTGCATGTACTCCTATATTAAGTGTCAGTGTAAAAAAATGTCAGTATAAAAAAGTGTCAGTGTTAGTGTTATTAAGTGCCATTATAAAAATGATTTTTTCTAGACTTAGAAAAAAACGCGTTTTTTGTAAGACCAACTCTTTAATATTTTTATTACTTATGCATTGTTTGTACATAATAAATTTTACTACAATTATTTTAATAATTAAAAAGTTAATATTTATTTAGGACATATTTGAATTTTTTAATTTTAATTTTTTGAGATTTATTGTGGGATTGTCAGTGTGTTTGAGGCGAGGAACGGACCAGATCCTCTGCTCAGTGGCACATACATAAATTAAGATCCCATAAGCATAAATAAGGCTAAATATGTCATTCTAATCTTCTCCCTAATTTTCCATCATTATCTTATCCACCAATCAACCTCTTCCCCTCCATAATTATTTTAGCAAAATCTTTCTTTAGCGATTACGTGCGCGACCCCATCACTCAACATAATTACAAAATCACAGCTAGAGAGAGAGAGAGAGAGAGAGAGAGAGAGAAACATCCCCCTTTCGTTTTAGACAGAGAAAGTAGTTTCGCTTAGCTTAGAGAGAGAAATTCGCTTCTTTTTTTTTTTTTTTCTGTTTCATTTATAAAAACACGCTAATTCTTCATTTGTTCTTCTATCTGTACATGATGATGATGTGATCTTCTCACTTCCGATTGATCTTCTCACCACTGAAATCTGATCGCCGGTGGAAGTTTGTAATCTGCGATATTCAGGGTTTGTTGGTTAGATTCAGATTTGAGATTCAACATGAGCACGATAAACAACAGCGTGGAGACTGTTAATGCTGCCGCTACTGCTATAGTTTCAGCCGAGAGTCGTGTCCAGCCTTCATCAGTTCAGGTCAGTACACGCAAATCATTCATTTATATGTCGTAGTTTTTTTGGATTTGATATTTTGTTGATGTAATTTGACTGAATTTCAGCAAAATTTTACATCTAAAAGAGAAATTCAGTAGAATTGCTGTCGCGATTTTATCGTGGATTTAGTTTATTTTTACTGATTTTTTATCCAGTGTTACGTTTTTTTTTTTTTTTGAAATTGACTCGAATTTGTTGTTATTTTGGTGTTTGAATGCTTGAATTTGAAGGAACGATGATGTTTTTCTCGAATTGTGGATTTGATATGTTTGGTTTGAAAGTGTTGGGATTTGTGTATCTGTATTGAAAGCTGAGATCCTTTGGTTGTGGAAAAGCCTATATTTGATCGTGGACCACTTTGATCCTCTATTAGTTTAATAAGTCATACAGAAGCAGTTTGAGTAAAGTGCAGTATTTGAGGCAGATGCTATTAAGTCACAATAGGATGGACCAATGCATGTTGGTCGTTTATTTATTCATCTACTTGTTTCGCTTCTATTTTCCACTTTTGTTTTCCTGCTAATTTATTTCCTCTTATGCTAGGTTTGTAAGTACTTGTGTTCTACATCGTATATGCTTTATAAATTTCTGGTAATTGATTCGGAGAGGCTATAGGCAATAGATATGGGTCCATTTTGAGAAAGACAAATGTCACATGTAATGTCAGCTATATCCGATTTGCTGTTCCCGTTTTTGTTCTTTTAACTCAATTGTGTAGCCTTATAAGAGTAATTCGTTGGGCATATACTTTTCTACTTAATTATTATAGAAACAATTCCAGGTTACATAGGTGTAGGTGAATTGGTTTTTCCTTTTCTTTTAGTAGGCTTGACGTAAATGATGGCACAACCTCTGTTCCAATAGGCCTTACGTTGCACTTGCAGAATCAAGTTCAAGCAGTAAACAACATTGCTCTTTTATTTGCTTGGCTTAGATATAGGAACTACGATTCTGTTATCACTATGAAGTCATGCCTTTCTGTGCCCCTCCCCCATGCTATTGGATTTGGATTATATTCTTGTTTCATCTTTGTCCCAGTACGCTTCTTTTGGACCTTACCCGCTGAACTATGTAACTTATTTTTGGTGTTAGTAAAACAAAGTTATAACGTTGTAGCCTCTTTTTTGTGTGTATGTGTGTTTTAGTTGCGGAATGAATCAAGTTATCCACCTGGTTTGGTTGGTATCCCAGTGCTGCTTTTTATAGAAAAATGCTGCCCCCTTCTTAAGTTGTTAATATCTAGTCCAATGGCAGTCTGTTGGCATCTTGTTCTTCTTAGTTTATTGCCTATTGCTTTGGACCCTTCCTTGTAGGTGCATATAGTTTTTGCTAGCTTACTGTATGCAGATGATTATTAACTGTTTTAAATAGAAGTAGCACTAGACATTTATTTACATTGCTTTGTTTTATTTAACTTCAGAAGAGAAGATGGGGAAGCTGCTGGAGTGTATACTGGTGTTTTGGATCTTACAAACAAAGCAAACGAATTGGTCATGCCCTTTTTGTTTCTGAATCAACGGTACCTGGACCTATTGCCCCTGTTAGTGAAAACCCTAATCACTCTACCACAGTAGTCTTTCCTTTCATTGCCCCTCCCTCTTCTCCCGCATCCTTTCTCCAATCAGATCCTCCTTCTGCCACACAGACACCTGGTGGGCCACTCTCTCTCAAATCTCTTTCAGTCAATCCCCATTCCCAAGGTGTTACTACTTCAATTTTCACTGTAGGTCCTTACGCTTACGATACTCAGTTGGTTTCACCCCCTGTTTTTTCTTCCTTTAACACTGAACCCTCTACCGCTTCTTTCACTCCCCCTCCTGAACCTGTTCAAATGACAACACCATCATCTCCCGAAGTTCCATTTGCTCAGCTTTTGACATCATCTCTTGCCCGTGCTCGGAGAAACAGTTTGCCCAATCAGAAATTCCCACTATCACAGTACGAATATCAGCCTTATCAGGTCTACTCAGGAAGCCCAGGTGGCAACCTCAGATCACCAGGCTCAACAATATCTAATTCAGGCACATCTTCACCTTTCCCCGACAAACACCCTGTTATTGAGTTTCGAGTGGGAGAAGCTCCAAAATTCATTAGCTATGATTATTTTTCCACTCAAAAATGGGGTTCAAGGCTAGGTTCTGGATCTCTGACTCCAAGCGGTTGGGGTTCACGGTTAGGTTCTGGGTCCATGACCCCCAACGGGCTAGGTTCAAGGCTTGGTTCTGGTACCTTGACACCAAATGGAGGAGAACCTGCCACCTCACAAGATAACTACCTAATGGAAGCTCAAATTTCGGAGGTAGCATCACTTGCCAACTCAGACAATGGATCTCAAAATGAGGATATTGTAGTCAATCACAGAGTCTCATTTGAGTTGACCAGCGAAGATGTTAGGAAGAATTTAGATTCATCATTGGCAACCGTGTCAGAATCTCCATGGGAAACATCAGCTGAAGATTTTACCGAAAACAATATGATATCAAAGAAAGCAGAGAATAGTTGTGAATATTGTGCTGTAAAGAACTCCGCCAAAATATGTGGTAAAATGACCGGAGAAGGCGATGAAAAACCGTGTCGCTGTAATCGTCGGTCCAACACATTAGGTTCGAGCAAAGAATTTAACTTTGATAATACGAATGGAGAAATTACAGATAGGCCTAGCATTGACCACGAGTGGTGGACTGGCGAGAAGGTGGTTAGTAATGAGTTTGTGTCTCAAAATAAATGGAGTTTCTTTCCAATGTTACAACCAGGGGTCAGCTAAGGTCAACTATACCCCCCCCCCCCCACCACCACCCACAAGAGCCATGAATCGGAGCGATAGGATTGATAGGATTTACGATTTACACCAGTCAAATAGATCTGTCTATAATGAAACCTAGTTTGATGATGGTGGTTGAGGTTGAAGACATTTTGGGTGCAAATGGAAAATGTTTTGCAGGTAATCTTCTAGTTTTTTTTTACAAGGTCTTCCTCTCTCTATGTACACAAAATATATATATTCATTCAAATATAGCCGTGTTGTGAATTAGTCCTTTACATGTATTAAAATAAGAAAAAAGCAAACTTTTCATTTTGATAGAGAGTAGAGGAATGAATGTTAGGGATAATTTTATCTACTAGAACTAGCTATTAAGTAATGGAGTATATGGATGGATCCGGGGATGCAGCAAGATCACTGCATAGTAGTCGGGATGTAGATGTGGGAAATGATTGTAAAATTGAGTGGGGCCACAAAACAGCTGTTTTGCTCATAGTACCAAACTGTGGTAGCAATCAATCCAGTTGGAGCCAATCTGTCAATATTAGTGCCCAAACATTATTGGACCTACTTGCTGCAACCAGTGCTACAAGGTTAGAGGACCTGGAACGGCCTCCTGAAGGGTTTTTTTTTTTTTTTTTTTTTTACAACGTTCCCATGAATGAACGGTTGTGATTTTGCTACATTTACTTTTGTTAATGGTCAATATTAATTTGAAAGATGTAGATCCATTATATATTGAAAAGGGGAGGAGGTGTGGACAATTAACAACTCTCCGCAAGATTGCATGAACAAACCTCCAGCAGGAGGAGGCGTGGGCAATTAACAAATCCGCGCAGGATTGCATGAACAAAGCTCCTGCGGGCGGGAGGAGGTGTGGACAATTAACAACTCTCCGCATTACTCAGTTAGGAAAATATGTTATGCCACTATAAATTGATACCGTACTAAGTTTCGGAGAAAGAAAGACGAGGTTGGCTCAACAGAGCAATGCTGCTGCTGGAATCACGCGAAATCCCGTTGTGATCACTGCATGACTTTGAGGCCCGAACCTTGAACCGGTGAATGTTTAGTCATTTTTCTACCCTCCTTTTACACATTGCATGAGGGGGAAAAATAAATAGTAGTGACTCCATCATCTTAAAAATGAATGTTTATTTTCGATAAAAATAAACAAAAATAGATATTCACTAGGTTTCATTTTCGGGTGGAGACTTCCAAAAAGAAATAGTCTCTCCGTCCAGGGGCGGAGCCAGGAATTGGCCGAGGGGGGGGGCAAGATTACACGGGGGTTCGGGGGCAGCGCCCCCGAATTTTTTTTTCGGATCGGACAAGTAAAAAATGGGTCGAATCCATGAAATACAATGTATTTTAGTTAACAAAAATGATAAAAGTAAATAATTCAAAGAACGGTTGAAATAATGTTGAAGTATTTAACGCAAACAATTTATTTAAATATATTACTCGTACAAAAAAGAAAATCAAATTTGCTAATTAAACTTGGGATAATAGGAAGAAAGACCAAAAACAAAAAAAATGGGAAAAGCCTAACTAATTAATTAAGATTGAAAAAATGTGAGGAAATTAGGAGAAAGAGAAAACAAAACTGTTAAGAGAAAAAATAGCAAAGATGAAAGACAAATAAAATTAATTGAAATGTAGGTAGTAGGGTTCGAACATGGATCAAAGGCTTTAACTTCACCCCTTCTACCACTGAACCGCACCACTCATTGATGTTAATCTTGAAGTTAATTATATATATACATATATAACAAAAATATGGGGGGGCAAAAAAAAAAATTTCCACTGCTTTTCCGCCGCTGGGGCGGGGGGGGGGGGGCGAGTGCCCCCTCCTGCCCCCCCTGGCTCCGCCCCTGTCTCCGTCTCAAAATACTTTATTTTTTGTTTCAAAATATTTGCAGTTTTTCATAAAATATTGACACGTTTTGCTTAACTATTCTTATTTATTATTAGGTATCGTCAAGGTTAAAGCATTCAATTTTTTAGGTGCTTGAAATATTCGAATTCTAAGGACAATTTAGTTAACTCAATTTTTTAGGCGCTTGAAATATTTAAAGAGCAATTTAGTATATTTGATATGTATTAATTGTTTTCTATGTGTGAAACTCTTAAAGCTATAAGTATTTTGAGATGGATGGAGTATTATTATTTCATCGGTTTCTAGGTTTCTAAACGAGTGACCATATTTCGGAATTTATTATTTTCTCCCTATCAAAATTAATGAACGGTATAAATCTAAGCACGAATATGGGCTAGTCCGGATAAGACCCAAATGGATTGGACCCTAAACATAATTCATCAGTCTCCGCTACAAGAAGAGACCTGGGTGTCCTCGTACCCTCCAGCTCGGCAATACATAGGCCGACCAAGGCCTAATAGACGAAATAACCAAGGCTCAACTCATGGGCCGAGGAGACTCCCCTCCAAGACCGAGATGCCCTCCCTTGGCGACGAGGAGGCCTTCTCGGCTACCCCATCATAGCTCCTTGGCAATACAACTGTCAGGAATTGGGCGTCCCCCATTCCTTCATATTTCCTCCCGGCTCATCATGAACTGATCAAGTGACGATGACGAGGAGGGACCTCCCCGGCTTACCGGCTTAATTACAACTTATACAGTCCTATCCCAACAATGACACTGAGCAGTTATAATCTTATCATGATTGTAACTTCCTCCTATATCAATTCAAGTCAAATAAGGACTCTCCAACACATATAATCCTCCTAGGATTATATTTTATCTCTTTACAATCTAAATTCAACATGGATTATACTTATCCATCACTATAAATACAAATCAGTATTTCCATATTCTGGTACGTTAATTCTTTGATTCGAAACTCTGTCAAATTATTTTCTCTCTCTATAAATCGTGAACTTACTCTCACGCCGGAGGGCCTTCGCCGGTGAAGTCCCGGCTTAGTTTGTCTTATTTTAAGGCTAAGCAATCGTCGGAGTATAACCGAAAAAAAAAAATTTGTATCAAAAATATTTACAGTTTTTCATAAAATATTGACACGTTTTCCGAGGGAGACTTCCGAAAAGAAATAGTCTCTCCGTCTCAAAATACTTTCAGAGAGATTTTTTGTTTCAAAATATTTACAGTTTTTCATAAAATATTGACACGTTTTGCCTAACTATTCTTATTTATAATTTGTTAATTGTCACTGTTAAAGCATTCAATTTTTTAGGTGCTTGAAATATTCAAAGGACGATTTAGTTAACTCAATTTTTTAGGTGATTGAAATATTCAAAGAACAATTTAGTATATTTGATATATATTAATTGTTTTTTTTTATGTGAAAACTCTTAAAATTACAAGTATTTTGAGACGGAGGAAGTATTATTTTTTCATCTGTTTCTAAACGAGTGACCATATTTCAGAATTTATTATTTTCTCCCTCTCAAAATTAATATTCTTTTTTTTTTTTTCAAATGCTAGAATATTTTCTTTTTAATATTTATGTTGATACGGAGGTAATAATATACTTTTAGTAATTATCATATTCGATTGTGCATGCAGTGAATATTGTTCAAGAACTCCTTCCTCGTCCCAGGTCTATGTGGGAACTGTTGAGTAACCTTACCAATATGGAGCAGATTCACGAATTTAGAAGAGGCAAATGTACCAAAAAAAATATGCAGAAAAAGTCAGTAACACTGATGAATAAGTTTTGAACTGAAAATTAATGTAAATGTCTGAATATTAAATAGTAAGAGAGATAGAAAATTTTGGCTCCTGCCTAACATATTGTTAAGAAAAGATATAAATTGAAATGCTTTTTTAGTTTTCATTGATATTGTAAGGCTCTATTTATACATAACAAAGGAAGTAAATATGGTACTAATACTAACTCTAATATGACAAGGAAAAGGAAATAGGAAACAAATATAATTACATATCTAAATCAACCAGGAAAGTAAATCACCTACAACTAGAGCTGTCAATTCGGAAATACGGGACGGAACGAAATTATGTTGTCCCACGACGGAAACGAGACAAAACGGGACGGGACTAAAATACTCCGTCCCATTTGCGGGACGCGGGATCCCGCGGGACAATGCGGGACCGTTGACCAAGAGGAATTAAGCGTTGACTAGGCGCCACGGTCACTAGCATCCTTATTATTATGAAATGCATTTTGGTTGCAACTAGAAATACGGAGTATATCCTAAGTCATGAAGAAGAAAACTGGATGTTTTTATTTCCATTTTTTTCACTGGAAGAAGTTATTTCGAGGGCATCTCATGTTAACGTGTAGATTCTGTAAAAACAGACTGAGTTTTTCTTTCACCAAAAAAACCTGGGACATTTGAAAAGTACTTGGAGGCATTGAATTTACCCAAGTACGGGGGAGGTTGTCTGGTGATAATTTTTCTTTTAATTGGTTTGGACTCTTCATGTTTCACTAAACTTCAGTTCATCTCATTGCAAGAGGAAACCAATACCAACAACCATTTTGCTCTATTTAAATTTGAGATGCCAGAGATGGATCTACCCTTGGTAAACCAACCATTTTACTATTGAGGTCATTGACTTAGCTGCACATATAAACAAATAACTCTACCAAATACTGCAATTCCTAACTAAGTTAGGCATGGAACGGGACTAAAATATTCCAGCAAGCATACACGGGACGGGACGGGATGGGCGGGACCGCCCTATGTTATCTCGCGACGGAAATGGGACGAGATGGGACGGGACTAAAATATTTCGTTAGCTTGGTGAGAGGTGAGGCGCCAGCCTCACTGGCAGAAGGTGAGGCGGATTGGCAGAAAGTGAGGCAGTCGCCTAGTGTTAAGTGAGGCGCCAGCCTCACCGGCAGTACGTTGTTTGCTGAAGCCGCAAGATGGACGACCGGAGGGAAAGACCAATCTTGGACATGAGTTCTTGATAACGCAAATGAGGAAGTGGTTTAGTTAGAGCATCTGCGAGTTGGTCATTTCCCGAAATATGGGACACATGTAACTGATGAGCTTGGACTTGTTCACGAACACAGTGGTAATCTAAAGCAAGGTGTTTCATCTTGAATGAAATTTAGGATTTGCTTCAACATAAGTGGCACCTAAGTTGTCACAATAGATAACCGGAATAGAGGTAGTCGCAACCTGAAGTTCACGTAATAAGTTTTGAATCCTTGCAACAACCCTGTACTCGGCTTCAGTGAATGATCTATCAAGCGTTTTCTACTTCCGAGAGCTCCAAGAAAGCATATTAGACTCAAGATAAACCAAGAAACCCGTTGTTAATACATATGTGTCCTTATTATCCCATATCCAATCTGCGTTGGTAAATTCATGAAGTGTAGAAGGAGAGTTGGAATGAAGAAGTAACCCATGAGAACTAGTACCAACCAAGTAACAAAGTAATATTTTAAGAGCAGTCCAATGGATATCTGTCGGTTGTTACATAAACTGTAATAACCGATTGACCATAAACGAAACATCAACCCGAGTGAGAGATAGGTATTGAAGTGTACCCACAATAGATCGGTACTCACTAGGATTCGACAAAGGTGTCTCATTGCCAACTGAAAGTGTCAAGCCTGGTGTCATTGGAGTCGGTACAAGATTGGCATCCATCATCTTGGTACGAGATCGTAGATCTTGAATGTATTTGTGTTAGCTGAGGAAGAGTCCATTGGGATGGTGAATAACCTCCACACCAAGGAAGTAAGACAAATCTCCAAGATCTTTCAAAGAGAATCGAGACGAGAAAGTAGTGATGAAGTCGCTTAGAAAAGATGAGTTGGGACCTGTGATTATAATGTCATCCACGTAGACAAGTAGAATGATAGTGCCAAGATTGTGACAAAGTATAAACAAGGACGCATCCGACACACTGTTCTTGAAGCCAATAGATAGCAGATAATTCTTAAGTTCATTATACCAGGCTCGGGGAGCCTGTTTGAGGCCATAAAGGGCTTGTCGTAACTTGCAAACATGAGATGGATGAGATGTGCTAACAAAACCAGGAGGTTGAATCATAAAAACATCCTCATTAAGTGTGCCTTGGAGAAACGCATTGTTTATGTCAACCTGACAGAGGGGCCAATTGTTTGTAACCGCTAAGGAGAGAACTGTGCGGATTATGGCAGGGTTAACAATCGGACTAAATGTCTCAGAATAGTCTATACCAGGGTATTGATGGAAACCCTTGGCAACGAGACGAGCTTTATGGCGATCAATCGTGCCATCTGACTTATACTTGGTGCGAAAAATCCATTTGCACCCAACTAAGTTTTGAGATGGTGATGGAGGTACTAAATCCCAAGTTCTATTTTTCACAAGGGCATTGTATTCCATCTCCATAGCCGCACGCCAGACAGTTATTTTGAGAGCTTGGATGAAGTTGGTTGGTTCAAGTCTGGGGTTGGGAACGGAAACATTTAAGTTGAGTTTGTAGATAGGTTTATGGATATTATTTTGTGCTCGAGTTACAGGCTTATGAATAGGGGTGTTTGGGGGGCTGTTGAAGAGAGATTTCAAGAAGGTTCGGTAGGGGAGGGTGGGTTGGTGGCAGAGATTGCAGAAGGAGGAGAGGAGGGGATAGTAGCCGAGGGTGTGGTTGAGGCCGAGGGTGTGGTGATGGGTGATGCTGAGGCAGTGGAGGTAGCCGAGTGGGAGGGTAGTTTAGGGGCAGGTGAGGGTGATGGTGGGAGGACAGTGAGGGTAGAGTTACACCATTCATTGACAGAGGGAGATGATGATGATGGTTCGGATAGAGAGGAGAAGGGAAAAAGATGTTCCACAAATTTGACATGCCGAGAAACAAAGATTTTAGATGTTTTAGGATTTAAACAATAAAAGGTACTTTGAGTTGGAGAATAGCTTACGAATACAAAAGGGGAGGACTTAGGATTCAGTTTGTAGTTTGTATAGGGAAGGAGCCAATGATAGCACAAACAACCAAAACTTCTAAGTTTCGAGTAATTGGGAGGATGACCAAAGAGTTTGAGAAACGGAGATTGAAAATTCAGAGTATTTGTTGGCATTCGATTGATGAGATAACATGTCATGACGAATGCAAGTGGCCAATACTTGCGAGGCAAGCTAGAGTGAGTAAGAAGAGAGAGGCCCGTCTTAACGATGTGACAATGTCATCGTTCGGAGTACCCATTGTGTTCGGGAGTATGAGGGGGAGATGTAAGATGATTGATTTCAAGAGATATGAGGAGGGGACGAGACCAATATACTCACTGCCATTGTCACTAAAAATAGTGATAATTGAGCTATGACAGAATTTTTCCACAATGTTTTTGAAGTTGGTAAACACATGAGTAACATCATTTTTATGTTTGAGTGGGTAAA
Organism: Adenophora triphylla var. japonica; assembly: GCA_022495995.1. Classification (NCBI taxonomy): domain Eukaryota; kingdom Viridiplantae; phylum Streptophyta; class Magnoliopsida; order Asterales; family Campanulaceae; genus Adenophora; species Adenophora triphylla. The sequence goes on along the minus strand of JAFEMH010002024.1, from coordinate 227,907 downwards.
GCCAAGTGCACTTGGTGAAGTGATCAACAAACACAATATAATATATGTAACCATCATAAGTTAAAAGAGGAGACGTCCAAACATCACTATATATCAAATCAAGAGGTCCAGTAGAAGAAAGAGAATTTTCATTAAAAGCTAATTTATGACTTTTATTGCAATCACAAGCATTGAAGTGAAAAGTAGATGTCCTAGGATTATCCAAAGCGATTCTGTCGAGATGTGGGTTGGATGGGCCTCCCACATTTCGTACAGTAGCTCCCTCGGTCCTTATTTCCAATGGGGGTCGTCGTTGTCTCTCAGGAACGGGCCTTTTTTCCCTCCTCCTTGCAGTTGGAAGGCCAATGCCATCTACCACACCGTGTGACCTTGTAACCCTCAGATTAGGGTTCCTAGGTTGAGGTGAGGGAGTGCAGGGTTTTCTGTTGGCACCTTGAGGAAGGCGGCGGCTGCATCTGGGTTGATTTGCTAGCTGTGTGTCCGTCTGACACCATCTCCAGGTTATCCGGTTGTTTTAACTTGGTTGAAGATCACTGATGAACGATTCCCGGCAATGGAACCAAACTGATGAAGCAGGAAAGCGTTCGGGCTCAGCTCTAGGTCCAGCTAATGATTTGGGCTGACTTCTGATCTGCACAACACGAGAAATGAACCGTGAACTGCGCCGGGGCTTGTCCGGCAAGGCCCTCCGACGTGAGAATCAGTATTTGGGCTGGAGAAAGGTGATAAAGATATGGTGGGTGTGTGTATACGTGAATATTGAAATATGCATTACCTTAACCCAAGAAACTGTTCTCATATTTATAGAGGATGAAATGGAACTAGGGTTTCCATCTGGACCGTTGGATGTAATTATTGCCAACCGTTGGATTAGCTTTATTCCCTATACGTACACGTGGCGTATTGGGATTGTTCCGCCTAAGTAAGGACACTGCTGTGTCTGACACGGATAATTTGTTTGTCCCATAATAGAAAGTCAACCTGTACACTTTTGGCGCTACTACTGGTTCCGTGTTTGCACGCGCAGAATGGCCCAGTGGTAGGACTGACTTTATCCCAAAATGGCTTGTTGGGCAAGCTTATTGAGCATGCTAGATGAATGGGCGACTTGGGGCCGTTCGCCTAACGAGGTCGTCATTGGGTAGATGACTCGACGAGCGAGTGCACGAGTGAATCATCTCGTCTTTGGATGAGCCTGGTAGCTCAATGGCGATGACGGTCATTCTTCGTAAGACGGGCTCCGACCTAAGGATGTAATGGCTCGTCACTTGGATGGGCTTGATCGCTCAGTGGCGACGACCGCCATCCATTGTTCGACGGGCCACAACCCGAACCTTGAGTTGGCTCTTTGGGCTTGATTCCTTGGTGGGCCTGCTGGGCCCATGACTCGTAGGGAACGACTTGGGCTAGGCCCATCACGAAATATTCCGTTCAATGAACATTCTGAAAATGTTAAAAAATATAAATATTATCGTTATTCATTTTAAAATATATATATATATATATATATATATATATATATATATATATATATATATATATATATATATATATATATATATATATATATACTAATGAAACATGGAAGAAAAAAAATTGATAAAAAACATTTAAGAACAAAATTATTTAGAAATAACTTTCAATTTGAGAAAAAATTATCTAATAACTAACTAACTGGAGAATCGTAAAATCTAGGGAGAAACGCGTTTCTCCATAAGTTATGGAGAAACGGGTTACGGATATCCAGAACCTTTTGAAAGGATATCCAGAAACTTTTTGTATTGGCCATGACCTTGTCCCATAGTTACTTCTGGATATCAGTCTCAAGGTTACGGATATCCAACCCTTTGAAAGGATATCCGAGAAGCTTATGAAAGTGATATCCGAGAAACCTTCAAAATGATATCGAGAAACTTTCAAAATGTTTACGGATATTCATTGATGGTTTACGGATATACATTGAAGGTTTACGGATATCGAAAACCTTCAATAAGCAATTTACGGTCTTGGCCTTGGATTTGACTTCAAATCTATTTTTTCTGGATATCCGCCCAAAGGCTTCTGGATATCCATTCCAAAGGTTCTGGATATCCAGAACCCTTTGAGACTGATATCCAGAAATTTTCTTCTGGTTATCAAACGTATAGCTTCTGGCTATTAAAAACGCGTTTTTCCATAGTTATGGAGAAACGCGTTTCTCAGCAGACCTACTCCTGGAGAATAGTTTTAGGACGGAAGTAATAATACACTACCCTCCACCACATAAGTTTACGAATTAGAAATTAAATATGATGATCCCATATTAATCGCTATCAAATTATCAATATGATAATAATATATAAAAAAACATAAATTTAGCACAAAATCTGGGAAGAAATGCGTTTCTCCGTAACTTATGGAGAAACGGGCCCGACTTGTCGCGCGACAATGCAGGCCAAGGCTTCTGGATATCCAGAAGCTTATGAAAGTGATATCCAGAAACCTTCAAAATGAATATCCAGAAACTTTCAAAATGTTTCTGGATATTCATTTGATGGTTTCTGGATATACATTTGAAGGTTTCTGAATATCCAGAAACCTTCAAAATGAATATCCAGAAACTTTCAAAATGTTTCTGGATATTCATTTGATGGTTTCTGGATATACATTTGAAGGTTTCTGGATATCCAGAAACCTTCAATAAGCAATTTCTGGTATTGGCCTTGAATTTGGCTTCAAATCTATTTTTTCTGGATATCCGTCCCAAAGGCTTCTGGATATCCGTTCCAAAGCTTCTGGATATCCAGAACCCTTTGAGACTGATATCTAAAAATTTTTTTCTGGTTATCAAACGCATAGATTCTGGCTATTAAAAACACGTTTCTCCATAGTTATGGAGAAACGCGTTTCTCAGCAGACCTACTCTAAATTTAGGCAGTAGAGTTGAGAGCAATAATCTATATTATAATAAAGCTCAAAATATTTTTTTTTAATTTTAGACATAAAAAAGTACGGATTAATTCATAACCACTCTCAATCTACGGCTATTATTAAACGATTTTATTTATTTTTAATTACAATCATTGAATTATTTATCAGTAACTCTAATATAATGAATGACAATGGTCGGTTTCCATTTATTCACTCCTTTTTTAATTTATTTATATAATTCACCCCCTCACACTTTATTTTAATATAGGTCCTTTCTATTCTTAAAGAAAGATCATGTACCCGAATTAAGTGATTTGGCATGAGATTGTGATGACAATTTCGGCATCTTTAATCACTTATCTTGCCAAAATTTATGAGTCAAATGATTTCATAAATATGATCATTTAATTCAACAGTGACGTTAGTTAAAAGTGATAAATTATTCAAATATAATATTTTCGAGATGAAGGAGGAGTAATTTCAATTAATTAAGTAAAACCTAACTGTGTAGTCATGCTACGTGCTTACCGACATGGGTTTAGTAAGGTACAATAATTGTCAATAAAATCAATTATTTGGGATGCAGCTGAGCCGACCATTGACCACATGGCTACGGTCCATATTTTATTACTGTAGAATGTTCTTAACATTATTTAGAGTTTGGAGAAGAAGTCCAATTTCTCTCCCTTTTTTTTCTTTCTATAATTAAATGATCGGATCTGATGGGGAGGATTATGAGAGAGACATGAATGCTTAATATATTGTTTGGATTCTACTAATTTTTTATTTCATCAAATTCAGCTTCATTTTTTATTTATTTTTGACAAAGCTCCATTTTTATTTGAATAACATAAGTTTAATTTCATGAGGCTTTCTCTCCCCGAATCATTATTCATAAAAGTTCATGCGAGATTTAAAATTTCACACACTATTAAAGGTCGAGATAAAAATCCCATTAAACCCCTTTCCCGTCGCCATTCCAGTGCAGCACAGTCGTTTCTCATATTAAGCACGGGCGTGCACGCTATTGCCGAATCTGATCATCATCAACTCTTATATCTTAAGGTATAAGAGTTATTTTTTTCACAATTTGAAGGAAACAAATGACTCTTATATTTGGATATAAGAATAATTCTAGTCTTCTAACCTTATGTATATGAGTGGATTTTATTATTTTTTAAGAAAATATGAAAAATTGTGAAAAAAATACTTTTATACCTAATTATAAATAGTCTTATCTCTTTAGGTATAGGAAGGTATATGAGAAAATTGTTCAATAAAATATGAGTCTTGTATTATTATTTTTAAGAAAAGATGAAAAAAAAACTCTTATTCATATGTTTGAGAGTATTTTTAGTCTTATAACTTTTGGTATAAAAGCGACGAGGAAGGGATTTATGTGAGCATGAAGTTATGTAAAATTTTGCATTTCGTTTGAAATTTTATACTTTTTACATCTCGCCCACGGACCTAGGGTCCTCAGCCCAATAACATATGATCAATTAAGCGTTTGTTTTTAGGGGCTTTGACCAATAAACTCCTGAACCAAATGAAATCGATCAATAAATACAAACATTTTCAAAACTCGTCAATAAGTCTCTGCAAAATATGTGGATAAAAATATCCCTAACTGCAATTCCTGCACGTACCAGCGCCTTATACGCTTGATGGGTGAAGATTAGGATCCGATGCTTCGCACTCCCTATGCATTCTCCCTCCCTCTTTCTCTCTTTTTTTTCCCAGTTAATAAAAACACCAACAACTGTGAAATTTGTCCTACAGTTGTTCTAAAAGAATGACATAAATAACTGAGAAATCTACAACACAGTTATAACATAAATCAACTCTAATCATGAACAACTGTGAAAACCCATAAAACATTAATGTGAAATAGAATTCTCAGTTTATAACATAAACCAACACAGTTATAATATAAACCAATTCTATTTCACAGTTATTTAAATAACTGTGAAATAAAATTCACAGTTATTTACACCAAAATTTGTGTCCAAATTTCATGAGAAATATTAGTTGTTCACAAAACTCTAACCAAAATAACTGTGAAATACACATTACAGTTCAAAAATTTATCTGTTATTTAAGCAAAATAACTGTGAAATACACATCACAGTTATTTCACAAACAATGCATAAGGATGAACAACTGTGAAAACCTATAAAACATTAATGTGAAATAGAATTCTAAGTTTGTAACATAAACCAACACAATTATAACATAAATCAATTCCATTTCACAGTTATTTAAATAACTGTGAAATAAAATTTACAGTTTTTTACACAAAAATTTGTGTCTAAATTTCATGAGAAATATGAGTTATTCACTAAATTCTAACAAAAATAACTGTGAAATACACATCACAGCTCAAAAATTTATCAAGATAATATAATGTGAAGAACAATCAGTAACATCATTCGTTCAAGCATTTATTATCTTTAACTAGATAGGTTGTGTAAATACTTAAATATTCATAACCGATTAACAAAAAGAAGATATGGTCAAATATTTTGATATAGCAACTTTGAACATATAGTTCAATAATTAGAAGGTTTGTTACAAAAATTGGTTTCAAGTATGCTTTTTGGTACAATTTTATCAATTTTAAGCATGACAAAAACTTTTTGTACTACATACTCCCTCCGTCTCACATTAGTGTGAACTTATTTTCTTTTTGGTCCGTCCCAGATTAGTGTGGACTATCCAAAATGGCAAACAATCTTTACTATTCCACCCACCCATTCTCTCTCCTACTTTACTTTTACACTCACAACACCAATCAACTTACTATTCCTCCAACTCATTCTCTCTCCTATTTAATTTTTCATAATCACAAACACCTCCTTCTACTATTTGTCACTTTTACTTTTTCTTAATTTGTGTGTCCAAATATTTGGTCCACACTAATATGGGACGAAGGGAGTATATGAATTCTAATGGTAGAATTCGGCCCGAGTTGGTCTTATAAAAAACGCGTTTTTTCTGGCACTTAGAAAAAACGTGTTTTGTGTTTTCCCGTTTGTGCCAGTTCCAGTTTAACAAAGTGTCAGTGTGACAAAGTGCCAGTGCATGTGTAACAAAGTGCCAGTGAAAAAAGTGTCAGTACCAGTTTAACAAAGTGCCAGTATAAACTGACACTGGCACTTTGTTAACTGGTACTGACGCTTTTTATACGGGCACTTTTATATACATGAACTGGCACTCTTCACACTGACACTCTGTTACACTAACACTGGCACTTTGTTACACTAACATGTTTGCTGGCTCTCAAAAACACAAGCACTGGCATTCAAAAACACATGAACTGGCATTCAAAAACACATGCACTGGCACTCAAAAACACATGCACTGGCACTCAAAAATACTGGTAATAATTTTTGCTGGCTCTCAAAAATACAAGCACTGGCACTCATAAACACATGGACTGGCACTCCAAAACACATGGACTGGCACTCCAAAACACATACACTGGCATCCAAGATGAAGCACAAAAAACAGAGAGCAACTGTGTTGTGTGTAACTGGAAAAAGCAAACTAGAGAGAGAAAGAAAAAGGGCTTCCGTTTACTGCATTCTACAATCCCCAATCCCTAAACCCCTCACTATTTTCAATCAAATTCATCATCATGTTGTTCTTCACATAATTCTGATCCTGATGATCTCCTTAAACTGCATTATTTTCAGTTAATTTCCTCTAATTTTGCACCTGAGTTTGTAATTTCAAGCTCTCTGCAATGGCGACTCGACAACAATCATCATCGTCGGCCAAACCGAAGAAATCGATTTTTTCAAGAGCGGTGAGCTCAGTGTCGACTTCTAATAAAACGACTTCTTCTAAATAGCCTTAAATCATCATCCCGCCGTTCAGAGCGAGGAGGTTCGCCATGGACGCAAATTGTTCGACTTGGAGTTGAAGAAATCGTCTTTGCGTTTAGAGAGAGAGCGAGAGAGTAGTGAGAGTGAGCGTAAAACATGTTTTTTTAAGCTCACAAAAAACTCGTTTTTTACAAGTTTTTGGCATTCGGCCCCCACTAATAAAAATATATGGATCGAAAAAATATATATATATATATATGTACTCCCTCGGTCCCACACCAATTGATACTTATTTCCTTTTTGGTCCGTCCCACACCAATTGATACTTACCCAAAATGGAAAGGAATCTTCACTATTTACCCCACTCATTCTCTCTCCTATTTTACTTTTTCACTCACAACATTCTCTTTCCTAACTATTCCTCTCACTCATTCTCTCTCCTATTTTACTTTTACACTCACAACATTCCCTCTCTACTTTTTATCTCTCTTACCTTTCCTTAATCCGCGTGCCCAAAATTTTGGTATCTATTATTGGTGTGGGACGGAAAGAGTATATATATACTCCCTCCGTCCCATTAGTAGCAACACACTTACTATTCATGCGTAGATTAAGAAAAAAAATAATGATATAAATGTTGTGAGTGTAAAAGTAAAATAGGAGAGAGAATGAGTGGAGGGAATAGTAAATTATAATGGTGTTGTGAGTATTAAAATAATGTAGGAGAGGGAATGAGTGGAGGGAATAGTGATAAAAACTTTTCTTTTTAGGAAATGTGTGATTTGTAGTGGAACGCCTAAAAAGAAAAGTGTGTGGCTTGTAATGAGACAGAGGGAGGGAGTATATATACTCCCTCCGTCCACTTACATACTTCACACTTTCTATTTTGGGCGTCCAATTACATACTTCACACTTTATTTCTTTACCCAAAATGGAAAGTTTTTATTATTAAAAAATTAACCCTATCCCACTCATTCTCTCTCCTACATTATTTTAATACTCACAACACCATTATAATTTATTATTCCCTCCACTCATTCTCTCTCCTATTTTATTTTTACACTCACAACATTTATATCATTATTTTTTTTCTTAATTCACGCGTGAACAGTAACTGTGAACTATGTAAGTGGACGGAGGGACTATATATAAACTAATAAAATAAGTAAAGATGACTCATCTAGACTTCAAAGTAAATATGCTTGGTGGACAAGAAGTCTTCTCCTTCTCCGTGAAGAATATGGTGAGTCAACATGATATTGGTGCACCACGTGTACTCTTATTTTCTTTGAGGGCAGGATTCTTGGTCACCAACTATGGACATAAAATTGCTCAGTTTTATCTATAGTATAAATGAAGACCGGGTGGAATAGTAGTTTGAACAGTACCAACGGCTAAAATTTCTATTTTGCCTTCACTATTTTGTTCATTTTCCAATAGTTCTTAAAAAAAAAAAATTTAAGTTAAAAAAAAAAAACACCCGTGTCCTTAGATACGGGCATGTACTAGTCTCTTTATATAATAAGGCTTTGGGTGCAAGACTTATTAGAGTAGTATAAATATTTCTCCTAGTGACAGAAAAGAAAAGAAAGAAACTGAGAAATAAAAGAGTCTTTCTCAATTAAAGGGAAAAGAAATTAAGGTAAATCCTCTATCCATTATCCATCAGGAGGTACTTAAAGGCTAAGGCAAGAAAGAAAATATCATTACCAAAGTCAATAGCATGGATCAAGGTACACATTTATTTTGTCTTTGTAATAAATTATTTAAAGTATTGATTTATTATGTGTTTCAAGATTTTGAGCAATAAAATAATGTCATAAATTTAAATTAAAGTCCGCATTTAAAGTTGATTATTAAATCTATATATATATATATATATACTAGTATATGTTTTCTAACTTCACTTAAAGCCTGTAAATATTTTCTAGAGTTTTTCAGTTTTTAACTTTCGACAATGCTTTTAACTGTTGTTATAAGAGAGGCTAACAAATAGCTAACCAAAAATTAAACTACCTCAAGGGGGCCATGCCTAACTATCCAAACTTATTTTTTTTTTTCAAATGCATAAATTTTGGTTCAGGTCTCTGGCTCTAAAAGGGAGCAGGGTGAGGTTTTGCTCAGGTCTCTATTTTAGCATGAATTTATTGACGAGTTTTGAAAATGTCTGTCTTTATTGATAAATTCATCTTATCTCAAGGTTTTATTGATAAAAATTCCTATTTTTTTTCAGTAAAGTATAAGTAAATTATTATCATTACAAATTTAAAGTAGATCAAGTCATAATATACATGTTTCCATTAGTGGCCGTAATTAAAGTATACTTTCAAAATAATCATGCCATTTTTTTATTTTATTTTTGTCTTAAAATAAATGCAACATTAATTTTTTTTTTTCTAAACAAAGATTTACTTTTAAACAAATCTGAGGCAAATTGAAAAGTTTACTGGGAAATTTTGGGTATGATGTCATGTGACCTTTTTAAATCCAACTTTTCAGTTGATTTCTCTCAAAAAAAAAAAAAAAAAAAAGAAACTTTTCAGCTGATTTGAATTTCACTTCGAAAGTGACCATCTGATTCAGGTTAGAATGAGATCATCAAACTTTATATTATTGTTTTCCCCAGCATTTTCTTTTGTTATTTAATTGAATTATCGATTCTGGATCTTATTGGCTAATTTATACTCAGTATTCATGTAATTGTTGAGCTGAATTAACTTCTGGGTCTTCCTGGTTATTGAATCTGTATTCGCTGTAATTTCATGGGCATTATTTCCATTGGTAAATTCATTTTTTCTAGCTGCAATTTGCTTCAATCTGAATTTTTAATTCGCCTGTTATTCAAATGAAATGGTTTCTATCTTTCAATTGAATTATCAGTATTGATAAATGGACAACCAGTTATTGCACTCCATGTGTTTGAGTTAATGTGTAGTATATCTTTTGATTATGTTTCTGGATTATGTCAAAGGGCTAATCTTGATTTGTACTCCTCCGTCCCATATGAATATCAAAAAAATTTCAAATTTGCTCTTAATCCCAAATGAATATCAAAAAAAATTCAAATTTGCTCTTAACGGAGAGCGAATTTGAATTATTATTTTATTGGACATTCGTTTTGGAATGGAAGGAGTAGTTTCGTTATAAACTCTTTGATTAATGTATTAATGTGATTGAAAATTGAAATTTGTCTTGAATATACTGGATCATTTTTTCCATTTCAGGGCATATAAAGATTTGTTCTCCCTTACTAAAACTGTGATGAACCTGCAAAGGAGTACCAGAGGGTAAATTTTCAATAGTCTGAAGGAAATAGGAAATAGAAAATAGTAAATAGACCCCCCAAAAATTAGACATAAAAATGGCCATGGCATCGAGTGTTAAAGTGATACTAGGCTCTATAGCCTTTGCTATCTTCTGGGTATTAGCAGTTTTTCCTGCAGTACCATTCCTGCCTATAGGAAGAACAGCAGGTTCTCTCCTTGGAGCCATGCTAATGGTCCTTTTTCGGGTTATTACCCCTGATCAAGCTTATGCTGCCATTGATCTTCAGATCCTTGGCCTTCTCTTTGGGACAATGGTTGTCAGTATCTATCTAGAAAGAGCAGATATGTTCAAGTATTTGGGCAAATTATTGTCATGGAAAAGCATGGGAGCAAAGGATTTACTTTGTCGAATCTGCTTGGTTTCTGCTATTTCCAGTGCTTTTTTCACTAACGACACATCATGTGTTGTCTTGACTGAGTTTGTATTGAAAATAGCAAGGCAACAAAATCTCCCACCCCACCCTTTTCTACTAGCTGTAGCTTCGAGTGCAAATATAGGTTCTTCAGCAACACCTATTGGTAACCCTCAAAACCTTGTGATAGTGGTTCAAAGCAAGATCTCTTTTGGGTATTTCTTGACGGGAATTCTCCCTGCAATGCTTGTGGGTGTTTGTGTAAATGCCTTGATCCTTTTGTGCATGTTTTGGAAGTTATTATCAGTACAAAAAGATGAAGAAGATCCTCAAATGGGGACGGTTGCAGAAGAAGATGTTGGTTCTCATAGGTTTTCCCCTGCAACAATGTCCCATGCTGCATCCTTAAATTCACAGGAACTAATATCCAATCCAGAGGGGAGTCCAAGTCAAATTGATACTCTTAGGAATCGAAAAGTTCCAAATGGGACGGAAATCCATGGAGAACATATTGGGAAGCTCGAGTCTCCAAGGAACTCGAGTGCATCTAAAGAAGTGGCAAAGGAGGAACATGTTCTTTCTAGGGTGTCGTCGATTAATGGATACACAGAAGGAAGTTCTGCTGTGTCTATGGAAGAAAAGGAGGAGAAATCGGCAAAATGGAAAAAAGGATTATGGAAAACTTGTGTTTATCTTGTTACCATTGGAATGTTGATTTCGTTCCTTGTGGGGTTGAATCTGTCGTGGACTGCAATTACCGCTGCACTTGCAATGGTTGTTCTTGATTTCAAAGATGCTCGCCCATCCTTAGAGAAGGTACAATCTATGTCCTCTCTTTCATACTTTTTTGTTTTTATCAAAGGGTAAGTTTCACTTTTAGCTGGGTCAAATTTGCTCTTTCGTGAGCAAGCCTGGGCGCAAAGCAGTGTCTTGTATGGTTGCTTTGTCTTGGCCTTGATATCCAGTTTACAAAACATAGTGTTGCAGGCATGAGAATGCCTACATTAGACCATTTTCAGACGTTCAATTTCTGGGGCCTTGTGCACCAGATTGTTATTCTCCATCCGTTCTCAAATGAATGTCTAATCACAATCTAAAAATATTTACTTTTTGAAAAATTATATGTCAAAGATGCATAAATATTCTTGTTATTCACTTTCTAAACTTTTAGTTTTGCTAGTTGTGGAATTGTGGTACGTTTGAGAAATTTATCTTCCAGATCATTAGAGGTTTGGTAAAGTTGAATTTTGAAGTTCTTGCTTCTGGGTTTCTGACTTGCTGTGAATCTCAAGTGTTTGGTAAAAATGGGTCAGTCATGTGACTTCTGTGGGGAGCAAAGATCCATGGTGTATTGCGGTCCGATGCAGCATACTTATGTTTGTCCTGTGACCGGAACATTCATTCTGCAAATGCACTTTCCAAGCGTCACTCGAGGACCCTAGTGTGTGAGAGGTGTAGTTCTCAGCCTGCAACCATCAGATGCATTGAGGAGAAGGTGTCACTCTGTCAAAACTGTGACTGGAGTGGGCATACAGGCTCCTGTTCTGGTTCAGTACACAAGAAACAAACCATCAATTGTTATTTTTTTTCCGTATTTTTATTAATTTTATACAGTTCATCTTGGTGGTTGTTGGTGCTAGAGGATTGTAGAAGATTTTTAGGACTTTAACTGTATTTTTGGAAGTTTAGGGATCAAAGTAAAAAGAAAAAAAAAAATAAAATAGTTTTGCTAGTATATGATCAATAGTGGATAAATTTTGGTAAAATATTATTTAGGAACAAGGTACCTCAGAAAAAAATAATCTTTTTGGGACAAAAAATTCTAGAAAATAGACATTCATTTAGGACATGGGGAGTGCTATATAAACTTGTTTACCAAAAGTAATAAAGTTTGATTCTGTTTCCATCATCCAGGTGTCTTATTCGCTTTTGATATTCTTTTGCGGAATGTTCATCACCGTAGATGGTTTTAACAAGACAGGAATTCCTAGCACGCTATGGGATTTCATGGAACCTCATGCACAAATTGATCACATTGGTGGGGTAGCAGTTCTTGCAGTTGTCATACTTGTTCTGTCAAACGTAGCTTCAAATGTACCAACAGGTCCGTTATCTTTAATTATTTATTTTAGTTTTGAATTCCATTTTTGAAAAGTGTTAAAGACTTTAAGTTGACCCTTGAATCGATCTCAGTCCTATTGCTTGGAGCCAGAGTTGCAGCAGCAGCAGGAACTATATCTCCAGCTAAAGAGAAGACGGCCTGGTTAATCTTGGCCTGGGTTAGCACTGTAGCAGGGAACCTATCGCTACTGGGATCAGCAGCCAACCTGATTGTGTGTGAACAAGCTCGTCGAGCTCCACATATGGGGTACAATCTTTCTTTCTGGAGCCATCTTAAATTTGGTGTTCCTTCCACTATTATAGTAACAGCTATTGGGTTGACACTTATAAGAGGATAAACACCCTGTTGCAATTTGTTTTTGTTAGCATGAAAATGGTTGAAGATTTTCATAATTATTGTTGATAGTTTATGTATGATTTTTTAAAATTACTCCCTCTCTTCGTCCCAATAAATCTTCAAAAATATTGATTTTGAAACGGAGGAAATAATAAGAAAGTATTAAATCTAATTATTATTTAATTGTATCATATGTAAAGGTAGATAAGCAATAATTATTTTGAAAATATTATTGGTCCAAAATTAAATATTTTGCGCTGGAGGGAGTAATAGATCTATAATGAAATGCTTAAAGATACCAAGCCTAGATTTAAGAAAAGTAGTGGCCCAGTGGGTCTTGAGCCCAACTCTTGGCTCAGTGACATTCTTCACCTTACCTCTCAAGAGAAGGAAGACAATCATTATTTGAGCAAAAAAGCATTTAAAAAAAAAAAAAACCGTTATTTCTTACTCCCTTCGTCCCTAAAAGATTGTCCTGTTGTAAATTTTGCAATTATTAAGGAAGAGCTTTACCTTCTTGTACCTTAGTAGATTTGCACTAACATTCGTACCTAAGTTTAGAAATGAGACATACTTTTTGGGACAAGTCAAAATGACAAATGGGACAATCTTTCAGGGACGGAGGGAGTATAATGCGGATAATCCCCCTAGTTTTATATTTGGGCAAACACTGCTCACTTCGTTTCAAAATAATTTTCTCACTTTTTTTTTGAAATTATTGTTCAATAATGTATATTGAACAATAATTTTAGATTAATTTAAGTATTCTAATGAAAATTTTAAACTTGTTATTAATACACCATAATACTATTAATAACAATATCAATAACAATTTTATACGAACATTTAATTAATTTAATAACCTAAAATTATTTTTCAAAATAACTTTGTTTCATTCAAATTAACATGATGATGTGGGATCACAGTTATCATCTTATAAAAAATTGTTGAACGATGTACAATCTCACATTCCAAAATCAAGCAAGCATGTAACACATACTATTATGTTTAATTTAGATGATTAATATTTGCAACTATGGGTTACTTCCTCCGTCCCATTACAAAATGGATTTTTTGTTTGTCTTACATCAAAACATCAAAACGTACTTTCTAAAATACTTTCTAAAATGACAAAAGTTTTATACTTTTATATTTAATGGGATTCACTTATCATTTTCTCTATTATTTTACTTTTCATAATCACAACACCTCTTTCCACTCATTCAGTTTCTTAGTTTTCATAAATATTGTGTCTATTCGATTTGAGGCAGAGGAATATATACTCCCTCCGACTGACGTAAATGCAAACCAACTTTTTGGGTGTGAAAATTAAGGAAAAGTAGGAGAGAGAAATAGGTGGAAGAGGTGTTTGTGAGTATGAAAAATTAAATTGGAGAGAGAATGAGTGGGAGGAATAGTTAGGAGAGAGAATGTTGTGAGTGTAAAAGTGAAGTAGGAGAGAGAATGAGTGGGTGGAATAGTGAATATTTATTTCCATTTTGGACAGTCCACATTTACGTGAAATTGATCAAAATGAAAATAAGTTCGCATTTACGTGGGACAGAGAGGGGAGGGAGTATTTAATATAGAATCAGAGAGGTTATCCACATAATAGAGAAATGATTGGACTATTCATATTTTATGCTCTAATTATTTTGAGGATTGTATATTTCTCCTTCCTAGTAAATTTGCCAATGACTTACCATAACCATCAAAACATATCATTCTTATATGAACCATAACAGTAACACTCTGACATTTCAAAAATATGGTTTCATATTATTTTTAATGGTTAACCAATGATCTATGTTGATTTAATTTTCATATTGTAAGTTCAAAATTTGTTATTAATAGTTTTTTCAATGATAGTAATAATAATAGAGGGATTTACCATATAATTCTTATAACAAAGCAATACTATCTCATAGGGATGGCAACGGGGCGGATACGGGACGGGTTTGACCAAAACCATACCCACCCCTCAAAGAACCCCCCTAGTACCGAACCCGCCCCGCCCCGCCAACTGTAGAACCCGCATCCGCCCCACCCCGCACCACATGGTCCAAACTAGAAGTTTCCAGTAATCAAAATGAAACCCGGTTGATTGGGATTACGTTCATCATTACAGAGAACATGAGAATCAATCCAGATAACGATTTGGGAAAAAAATAATAATAAGAAATTAAATCCCAGATCATTAAATCGACATAGAGAGAGAGAGAGAGAGATTTACTTACCCCATTCTAACCGGAGGAAGATCTGGACGCGGTGGCCGGAGGAAGACGTAGAAGCGGCGGTCGGAGGAGGTCGTGGAAGCGGCGGCGGCGGAGTGGAAGTCGCCTAAGAGAGAAGCCGGCGTGGGTTGGGTATCGATCTAGCGCCGCATCCTCTAAGGCTCTAACCCTAGAAATCGATTTGAGATTGAGATGATGAGAGAGAGAGAGTGAAGCCGCGTATAGGTTAATGCGCATAGAAAATAGGGGACTGGGAGTCTGGGGGTACGGGTAAGGGTAATAATTAAAATGGGGGAGGGGTATTATAGTAATTAAATATATATAATAGTATGCGAGGCGGGGCGGGGCGGGGCCCCGCGGGTTGAGGGGTGAAACCGAACCCGCCCCGTGACCCGTCGGGTTTTCAAAAAATGCTACCAAACCCGCCCCGCTACGGTGCGAATCGTCCCGAATACAGATCGGGTTCGGACAAATTGCCATCCCTACTATCTCATAAGACAAGTTGTATTTTGCTTAACCAAATAGCCCCTGTAATTCAAATGACACCCGTGTCTATGTTCTTTCGTTTATATTTCAATTTTGCCATTGCTAATTAAACGGCACGTGTAAGCGACATGGGTGAATATTACTACATTTTCATTCGCCAAAACAACAAAAGGCGTCTTCTAGAGCTTCTCTCTCTACGCCTCCCTCTTTCTAGAAACCGCCATTGTTGAAGCTTAGAAAATCCGTATTTTCGTCAATTTCTTTATCACATTCATTATCAATCAAAAGGTAATGCATCAACTCTCAAAAAATTTAAGTTCTCTGATTTTTTTTTATCCAGATTTCATAAGATTCTTAATATTTTTTTTATTATTAAGTAAATGATTTGAAATGTTACTTATTCTCGGTTATTGGAAGTATATTATTTATATTTCGAGTGTTTTTTGTGAATAAATTTTCAAATATTAGTGAGAAATGACTAGACCTAGTTTATTCTCAGTTATTTTGTTTTAAAATACATTTTGGTCATAAATGTAAGAGTATTTATTTAATATTGTGTATGAGTTCTCAAATGTTTTCAGATGTTTTTCTCAGTTATTTGTTGTTAAAATCATTATATGATTTTGTAGTTATAAGTTCTCAGTTGTTTTGTTATATTTGTAAGATCTCAGTTGTTTTCTCAATTTTTTTTTTAGGAAAAAGTCTAATTTCTTCATAAAAAAATGAGAACTAGTAAGTTCTCAACAGTTTTTATGAATTAATCAATAGTTTTATAAGTTCTCAATTATTTTTATAGTTTTCATGAGGAAAAAGTCTGATTTCTTCATAAAAATAATGAGAACTAGTAAGTTCTCAATAGTTTTTATGAATTAATCAATAGTTTTATAAGTTCTCAATTGTTTTTTATAGTTTTTATGAGGAAAAAGTCTGATTTCTTCATAAAAATAATGAGAACTAGTAAGTTCTCAATTTTTTTGAATTCTCTATTGTTTTCATTAGTAAAAGCTTATTTGGTGTTTTTAGTGATTTTGTTTTATATTAGTGTCTTTTATTAATAAGTTCTCAACTGTTTTCTCAGTTTTTAATGTGAATTTAGACACTGTTTCACATTGATGTTTGTATGATGTGATGATCATCTCACACACTATCACGCACAAAGAACCATTGATATCACACTAATGATGGCATAGGCTAAGTGTGTTGCCTTGATTTGCCTAGGTGTGGTGCTGTGAAGCTTTGGCATAATAGTGTGTCACAAATTGTCCACTTCACACACAAATATCAGTAAAAATATTATAAGTTCTCAATTATATTCTGTTAAATTCACTTATTAAGTGAAAGTTCTCAATTATCTTCAGTTATTGTTGTGTTCTATTTGTATGATCTCAGTTGTTTTGGTTGTTTTAGTAATTTTGTTATATATTAGTGGCTTTTATGCATAAGTTTTCAATTGTTTTCTCAATTTTTATGAGGAAAAGTCTGATCAGACTTTTCCTCATAAAAATAATTGTGAACTAGTAAGTTCTTAATTTTTTTATAATTTTGTTATATATTAGTGGCTTTTATACATAAGTTCTCAATATTTTTATAAGTTCTCAATTGTTTTTATAGTTTTTATGAGGAAAAAGTTTGGTTTCTTCATAAAAATAATGAGAACGAGTAAGTTTTCAAATTTTTTTTTGAATTCTCTATTGTTTTCATTAGTAAAAGCTTATTTTGGTATTTTTAGTGATTTTGTTTTATATTAGTGTCTTTTATGCATAAATTCTCAACTGTTTTCTCAGTTTTAATGTGAATTCAGACACTGTTTCACATTGATGTTTGTATGATGTGTTGATCTCACGCACTATCACGCACAAAGAACCATTGATATCACACTAATGATGTCATAGGCTAAGTGTGTTGCCTTGATTTGCCTAGGTGTGATGTTGTGGAACTTTGGCATAATAGTGTGTCACAGATTGTCTACTTCACACAAATATCAGTAAGAAACATTATAAGTTCTCAATTATATTCTGTTAAATTCACTTATTAAGTGAAAGTTCTCAATTATCTTCAGTTATTGTTGTGTTCTATTTGTATGATCTTAGTTGTTTGGGTTGTTTTAGTAATTTTGTTATATATTAGTGGCTTTTATGCATAAGTTCTCAATCGTTTTCTCAATTTTTATGAGGAAAAGTCTGGTTTCCTCGTAAAAACAATTGAGAACTAGTAAGTTCTCAATTTTTTTTTATGAATTCTTCAATTGTTTTTATTAGTAAAAGTTATTTTTGAGAATTTGTTTGATTTTTTTTTTCTAATAGATGACAATAAAACATGCTGCAAAGAAGCAAAAAAAAAAAAACATAAGCTTTCAAGACATCATCAAAGAAAGGGAAACATAGCAAAAAGGATAAAAAGGTCAAGCATGCTACAACCTTTACATATAGGTCAAACCTTGAGGCTAGTTTTTCGTTAATGAAGCAAGCAAATTTGGGACCCAAACATATGAGAATGTTGAAGAAGTCACCCTTCTTCAATAAGTTCAATGCTTTGAATAACAACAGTGATATAACTATCTGGAAATCAGATCTTGTCCTTAGGGATATCATTAAGTGTTACAGAATTGCCACCCAAAGTTTCAAATGATTGAGCTAGCTTCGGATCTGCACAGCACAAGAAATAAAGGGTGAAACTGCGCCGGGGTCCTCCGGCAAGCCCCTCCGGCGTGAGAGTAAGATTATGGTATGGAAATATGGTGCAAATAATGCAGAGTGTGTGAGTATGGAAAATATGCAGAAAAGCATTACCTTATTCCACGTTATTACTCTCTTATTTATAGTAGGAAAGGTGGTATTAGGGTTTTCATCAGGACCGTTGGATTGGATTGATGCCAGCCGTAGGATCAGCTCCATCTCCTAGGTGTACACGTGTCGCGCCGGCATTGGTCCGTCTATGTAAGGACACTGCAACACCTGACATCTGATAAGTAGTTTGCCTTATAAGGGAAAGTCAACCTCTGTACCTTTTGTAGTTATTACTGAATGCGTGAATGCACATATAACAAGGCACTGTAGCAGGTCTGTCATTATCCCAAATTAGCTAATTAACCAAGCTTGTTGAGGAAGCTTAATAGAGGAGACGACCTGGAGCTGTACGTCCAGTTGGGTCGTCTCCTTGAGGTATGACTCGTCGAGAGAGAGAGTTGGCCGTTCAATGACGACGAGCCGTTCAATGACGACGAGCCGTTCAATGACGACGCTTGCTCTTGGATGAGTGCCAGTTGGGGTCGAAGGAAGATTCGTCCAGTCGAAGGACGTGCACTAATTGGTGTGACGACGGGCTGGAAGTTAGCCCTTCCATTAATGGTCTGATGGCTCGTCGTTTGGAAGGACTTGGTCGCTCAGTGGCGACGACGGCCAACCGGTGTTAGACGGGCTAAGGCCCAAGGCTTTGATCTGATTCTTTGTGGTTGGTCTCTTGGTGGGCCTATTGGGCCCCCAGGCTCGTAGTAAACGTTGGGCTCGGCCCATCACAGATTATTCCGTTCAGTGGCCCCCAACTCATGGTCGTCTCGACGAGCCGGGAGTTGTTATTTTCCCTCCAGAGCAACCCGTACGACCGTCAATTTGAATTTTGAATTATGGTGACGTCAGCATAGGTGACGTGGGCGGCTGAGATCTCTTCTTCAATTGCCACGTGTCCTCTGATGGGACAAGTGCCTTGGAAGTTGCAGAGGGTATTTAATGCCCCTACTCATTGCGCCGTTTGGTTTCCCAGAATGAACCGTTCATCTTCCCCCAATATAAAAACCTTCTTTTTTCCTCATTTCAAACTTTCCAAACCTTGATCAGTGAGAGCAACATAAGAGAGGCGATTTCCGACCACCGTGCACACGTTTTCCGGCGATATTGACTGTCCTGGCTTCACCACCGTTAGATAATCCGGCAGCTTGGATTAGGAGTTTCTTCGATCTACCACCGGCGAACTCATCGGAAAAACCATCTTCAAGCCCAGAAACAGGTAATTTCTTCATCTGTTCTTCATTTTCTGGGTTTTTTCATTGGGTTTGTAGAGGTTAGTTAAATGGGACCAAGGACCATCAGTTTCGAGAGAGGTGTCAAGTTTGGCTTTTGGTTGAATCAAAGGGTTTATAAGTGTGCTAAGGGGATTTGGAGGGAAATTCCCTTGTCTGAGTGTTCTTCAATCCTGGGGAAGTTTAACTTTGAGGATGAGCCCTTGGGATTCCCAGAGGGAGAAATCCTAGGGGATTTTGAGGACGGTGACCCAATGGTAACTCCTTTCAGGTCAATGAATGACTTGCCCACCCATATCAGAACCCACTACTCTTTGTCCCGTCGTGATTCAACTAGGGCTTTGGTCGTAGGGGAATCTAGGTCGCCACTAGGTAGGTCGTTGCCTACGGATGTTAGGACTGATTCCCCTCTTTTACCCCCTTGTTTTGTAGAGATGGATCACGACGGGCGTCCTGAACAGCCGGCCCCAGAAGCCAACGAGCCGAGCACGAGTGCAAGGGGCAAACAGGCAGCCTTAGCCTATCACACATTTGTACAAGTCGGATCAGACGACGATGAGTTTGGAGGTGGAGCAAGAGGAAGATGGGCCGTGCCTAAGATCGAACTCAGGAAACAAGATGTCGGGAAACAAATGATCGACGCCCTACGGGGATCGTTTAGGGTCCAGGCTTCGACCTATAAGTTGGAGCATCTTAGTTTGGCAGAGTATGAGCCCCGTCGTCATTCCTTAGTGACCATTAAGGAGAAGGTGGGCTTCTTTTATAAGCAGTTTGAGTTCGGTCTAAGACTGCCTTTAGACCCCTTCATCAACGAATTCTTGGAGGACTCTGCTTGTGTGCCCATGGAAGTCAGTGCCAATACTGTCAGAATTTTATCTGGGTTTGCCGTCGTATGCAGATTCCTCGGCTACGAGCCATGCAACAAAGTGTTCCGTCGATACTATAGGACGACCCGGAATACAGCCAAAGGGAAGACGACTGTTAGTGTGTCTTCGATCAGGAACGCACGGAACTTCTTCCTGGATATTCCAAGTAAGGTGTATGGATGGGAGAACCACTTGATATTGGTGGAGAGCCGAGTAGGGTGGCAGTTTCCATTCCTGCAGGGCAACCATCCGGGCCAAAGGATAGGCATGTCTTCCAAGCTCCGTGGGCCGACGAGCTGAAGGGAAAGATTGACAATTTGTTAGACCTTGGATGGGTCTCATACAAAGACATAGAGGCCTCACAATGGAGATACATCCGAGCTGGCATGATGTCCAAGCCGTCTATAGGGCCTGATCCTTTAGTGAGGATTGATTTGGATGCCCGCTATCCCGACTGGGTCGTCCACCAGGAGTTTGTTTTTAAAGATAACTGTTTGAACTGTGCGACGGCACGAACTGGTCGTATTGAGGAGAGCTGCGACCACCTTGAAATGAACGGGGGTTGGGTTCCTGCTATCTTTTTAATTTTGCTCTTTGCTCGTCTCGTCGTTAGTAAAGACTAATCTCTTTTTCCTTGGTTGTTTTGCAGTACTTACCCAAGGAGACGTGAATAGAATTGAAGCAAGGATCATGGACGGAGCCATCAGAGCTAGTGATCGGGGTACCAAGAAGAAGGAGAGGGCTGCGACCCGTGCTATTCTCGATCGTCAAGAGAAGCAGACGACGAGGAACGAGCAACTTCCCAAGGACCCTTCTGGTGCTATCCCCATGATCGAGAGGGAGCCCGGCGTCGAAGGACTGAACACTGGAGGCCGTCAGGCCGTCGTTGATGCACCCGAGAGGGCAATTGGTATGGAGATTGATCCTCCAAGTGTGGAAACTGTTGGGGCTCAGATGGCCATTGCTGACGAGGCCGAGCGTATTGAAGTGGAGAGCACTGATTCAAATCCCGAGCTCCGTGAGGCCGACGCTCGTGCCTCCAAAAAGAGAAAAAGTCATTTCGTCGACCCTCCCAGCGCGTCGGACCCATCAACTCCAAGGGCTGATGCTCCAAGCTCGTCCACGGCGGTCCTGTCCAAGGCCAAGGCCAAAGAGATGGCGACCTCCATTGCCAAGGCCTCTCATATAACTGGGATCCCATATCTGCAGAGGAATGGCAATGCGCTCTTGCTGGGGACGGCTCTGACAAGGCGTGGACGGGACGTTGAGCTGACCCGTAGGATGAAGGATGCCAACCTTACTCCCGAAACCTTTCATGCCCGTCTTGGGCTAATCCAAACTGAGGTACTTCGTATTAAAGATGTAATTTTTCTCCGTCTCTTTATACTTGTGCTAATAACTTTAACCGTTGCAGCTATCGTCGATGATGGACGCCATGACGGCGGGCTATAGGGAGTGTCTGGACGCCGAGCTTCGAGGCAACGAACAGCTAATGAAGGCCGTCGGCGATAAGGGGACGGCCGAGCAAAAACTGAAGGAGGCGGAGACCAATGTTGGGGAGCTCACTCTTGCCCATGAGCTTTTGGTTAATGAAAAAGATAACCTTCTCAAGGAGATAGATGCCTTGAAGGAAGGGAAAACCAAAGCCGAGGCCGA
Organism: Adenophora triphylla var. japonica; assembly: GCA_022495995.1. Lineage (NCBI taxonomy): Eukaryota > Viridiplantae > Streptophyta > Magnoliopsida > Asterales > Campanulaceae > Adenophora > Adenophora triphylla. Next base: position 205,773 of record JAFEMH010002024.1, on the reverse strand, counting down.
CTCTAAGGTGCTCTCCGACGGTCTCGCGTGCAAAACCGCCGAAGGCTCGACGGCCCAGATTGAAACGATGAAGGCAAGCCGTGATGCCGAGCTGGCCCAAGCCAGGCTTGATGCCGTCGACGACTTCAAGAAGAGTGCTGAGTGTCTTCAAATGGTCACCACTCATGCTAGTGGGTTCTTCAAAGATGGGGCTAAACACATGGCTAGGCGGCTTCTTCTGGACCCTGCAATAAAAGATCTTCTCTCCGTCCGGAAGTTGGCCGACCTTTGCACGGAGGAGGCTCACGACGACGAAGCACGCTCCGTCCATCCCCTTGTCCCCTATACTGCCAATGATTTTCTCATTATAAGGGAGGACGACGCCAAAGCTGGAAGAGACGAGTGGCCTATCCCTCCCGTCGTCCCGGGCAACTTCGATGCATATTACAAGTATTTTATTGAAGACGGCCCTGACCCTGACGCAGCTTCTTCAAACGCCGGTGGTGCCGACCCTCAGTGATTGACTTTTGAGATGTTTTGTAATGTTTCTAAACAATGTTTCATTTTACTTGGTTGTGGTTCCCAAACATCGTCCCAAAACAATTTTTAATTTTCGCAATGTAGTTTGACCTGTTTCCTCGTTGTTTAGAGGGGGTCGTACAATGTTTGTTTCATGTTTAAGTTATTTAATGCCTTTGTTTTCTGTTTGTTAATCTGTGTTAACATAGATAGCACGTGATAACTTGTATTGAACGAGTGAGTTTGAGGACAAGTATGATTGGTCGTCGTTAGTGACGACCAGAATGTGGGTCGTCCTAATATGGTCGACCTTTGTTCAAACTTGTGTTTTCTCAACTTCTCAATGGCTCGTAGGAATAGTATGAAGGTCAATAGATTTTTGTTCGTAGACAAAGATCTATAGACGAGTCATCTATGCCGTTATAGCGATCGACGAAGTCTGGCTACGTCTAACCTTTATACTTGGTTAAAGTAGATGTATTCGACGAAGTCTGGCTTCGTCTAACCTTTATACTTGGTTAAAGTAGATGTGTACGATGAAGTCTGGCTTCATCTAACCTTTATACTTGGTTAAAGTGCTAGAGTTTGTGTAGTAGAAAATTAACAAAGCGACGATCTTTCATAAATAACTTTCTAGTAAATAACGAGCTACTGGGATTTATAGGTATCCCTTACAATTTCCCAAAAACTTCAAATTTCACAAAATTACATAAGGAACCACAAGGTAGGTGCCCTAAGGGCGCTGGATGCTGTCGACGACCTCAAAAGTAGTATTTCATTAGGTGGTTGGCGTGCCATGGATGCTTGAGACTTTCACCGTTCGGCTTTGCAAGGTGATAGGTTCCCTCTCTGACCACACTTGTGACAATGTATGGTCCTTCCCAATTGGGAGAGAGTTTGTTTTGACGGGCTTTGAGTCCCGTTGCTTCAATCTTTCTTAGTACATGGTCGCCGACCTTAAAGAACCTTCTCTTCACCTTCTTGTCGTGATAAGCCTTGGTTTTCTTTTTGTAGTTCTCCATCCTTAATTGGGCGTCCAATCTCCGTTCGTCTACGAGGTCCAGATCGACTTGTCGGTTGTGGATGTTCTTTTCTACCTCGTACAGAGCAACTCGGTCCGTCGGCAGCTGAAGCTCGGGGGCCACGGCCTCTCGAGCCATAAGCCAAAGCAAATGGGGTTTCCCCGTAGGCCCCTGGTGGTTGTGCGGACAGCCCTGCAGAGCCGAGGGTAGTCCGTCCAACCATCTTGTGTCTCTTCCTTCCGCATTTTTGCACAAGGCGATAAGACGAGTTTATTGCCGCCTGCCTGCCCGTTGCCTCGGGGGTAGGCGACGGACGACTTGGAATGTTTGACGCCCATCCCTGTTCAATTCCTCGTTCGAATTTTCTTGAGAACTGTAGGCCGTTGTCTGAAACGATCACCCTTGGGATTCCGAAGCGACACCATATTGAGTCATGAATGAAGCTTAGGGCGTTGTTTTCTGTAATCTTGTTCAAGGCCTTGGCCTCTACCCACTTTGAAAAGTAATCAACCGCTACGATCACATATTTGACTCCTCCTCGTCGGCGGAAAAGGCCCGATCAAATCAACACCCCACATATCAAACGGCCAGGCAGCCAAGACAGGGGTTTGCTCAGTTGTAGGCAGCTTGGGAAGGTCGGCGAAACGTTGGCAGGTGTCACACTTTTTCACAAACTGTTTAGCGTCTTCACGAAGGTGGGGCCAGTAGTATCCCATGGTTATGATTTTATCACCGGTACGGGCCCTGTGGTGGCCTCCACATTCTCCTTGATGCACTTCGAACAAAGAATCGAACAACCTTGTCTCGGATGAACGCACTTCAACAATGGCCGGGTAATGGATCGTCTGTAGAGCTCTCCTTCGACGACCGTAACCGGGCCGACTTCCTCTTTACTTGTCTTGCCGAGACCTCGTCCGTCGGCAACTCCTCCCGTTCAATGAACGCCTTTAGTTCGTCGATCCAACATTTTGGGCCGTCTCCTACGCAAAGGATCTTCACCCGTTCATAAGCCGGCTGGTCCAAATAGGCCAAGTGATGGCCATGCTCGTCCTCAGGGAGTTGGTCCGTAGCTAGCTTTGAAAGTAGGTCGGCGTGCTCGTTGTTTTCTCGAGCGATTCTCTCAGTATGGCCCAAAATTCTAAACCTTGTATCAATTCTCCGACCAACAGTGGTACTTCGTAGGGTGGAATCGACGACTCCGATAATCTCCTCTCACTTGGTTCACGATCAATTGAGAATCACAATAAGCCGCAATTTTTGTAGCTCCAAAACACTTTGCATATTCAATGGCCGCTACGAGTGCCTCGTACTCGGCCCGGTTGTTTCGATGCTTGAAACTTGAACCTCGTAACCTCTTCAAAACCGTCCCGCTTTCCGGCTCAACAAGAACGATCCTCGCTCCGCTCGTATTCTTGGTGGTGACCCGTCGGAAAAGATTTTCCAACATCCTACGGGCAAAACTAACTCCGCTTGCTGTTCAGCGACCTCCTTCCCTTTGCTCGATGGTTGCGACTTCCTTTGATCGTCGTCAATGGTGAATGATGTTTCAACCAGGAAGTCCGCCAATGATTGAGCTTGCAGGGTCTTCCTCGTCCTGTACTCTATGTCGAACTCAGTCAGCTCAATACTCCAGTTGAGAAGACGACCGGAGCTTTCAGGACGATGCAATATTTTGCGCAGCGGGGCATTTGTATATACGACGATGGGATGAGCGGAGAAGTATGCTCGTAGCTTTCGTGCTGTAATGACGAGAGCGTAAGCGATCTTTTCCGCGTTAAAGTAAGGGGTTTCCACATCCGACAAGGCTTTGCCGACGTAATAAACCGGCCTCTCGTGTTCCTCCCTCCTCCCTTACCAATACGGCGGCGACAGCTTTATCACTCGCCGAAAGATAAACATAAAGGTCTTCCCCCGCTATGGGGCTTTGGAGGAGCGGTGGGAGCCAAGATATTCTTTTCAACTATTTGAACGACCGGGAACACTCGTCCGTCCATTGGAAGTCTTTTGCACTTCTGGAGAGCTTTAAAAACGGGAGTGATCTCTCGCAGACTTGGCGATAAAACGACCTAAGGCCGCTACTCGTCCATTTAGGCGCCGAACCTCCTTGATGCTCGTAGGTTCGGCCATATCCATCAAAGCCTTGATTTTCTCAGATTGGCTTCAATCCCCGCCGAGATAGCATAAACCCTAGGAACTTGCCCGCAAAGAACTCCGAAAACGCATTCGGCCGGCCGAGGACCATGTTGTTGGCTCGTAGGTTGGTGAATGTTTGTTCTAGGTCGTCGACGTGCTTCCTCTTTTTTGATTTGACGACCATATCATCAACGTATGCCTCCGCATTGTCGCCGATCCGGTCCTCAACACCTTATTTATCATCCTTTCGTACGTGGCACCGGCGTTTTGAGCCCAAAAGGCATCTTCGTGTAAACGTAAGTTCCCCCGCCGCTGAAAAGTCAAGTTTTTGAATGTCCTCCTCACCCATCTTGATTTGGTGATAGCCTGAGTAGGCATCAAGAAAGCTTAGAGTAGTATGGCCGGCCACGTAATCGACGAGCTTATCAATTCTTGGCAGGGATAACCGTCCTGGGACACGCCATGTTCAGATCGCAAAGTCAACACACAATCTCCACTTCCCATTAGGTTTCTTCACAAGAACCACATTGGCTAACCAAAGTTGTGAACCCAAAGATTCACGATGATTCCAAAGACTTAGCAATTTCTCGATCTCTTGCTTTATGGCAATCTCCTTTTCGCTGAAAAACACGACACCTCTCGTTCCTTGAATTTCATAGTAGGATTCACCCCAAGCCTCGCGAACCGCCACGTCATCTATAATGCCTTTCATATCTTCTACTTTCCAAGCGAAAACGTCGAGGTTTTGTTTCGAAAGTAGGGAGATTATCTCTTCCTCTCCTCGCCGCACAACCGAGACCCCGCTTTATTTTCGCTCGGGATAGTCGGGTGGATGACTAGTTCGAGTAGCTCGTCCGCCGGCTTCATCTCGGGCGTCGTCCCTAAAATCCATGGACTCAATGACGATCTCCTTAATTTTCCTTTTCGCTTCGGTGTTAGATCCGGTACTCGTCGTCAATCGCCTTGTCCAAAGTCGGCCCCGATTCTTGGGCGGCCAAAGGTTGTGTTTCGCAGCCTTTGTCGCTCAAGAATACTTCGTCCAAAATTTACGGATCTTCGACGCATTTGATCGTTGAGACATTGGCGTACGAGGTCGTCGTTTCTTTGATGGATTTTGAGAGCTTCACATTGTGATTTGGGTCGTCGATTTCGATAGTCCGTTTCGCCTTCAAAGACGTGCTCCAGAATTCTGGGCCGTCCCCAACACACATCCGACCCCGCCGTGAAGGAAATTTAACTGCTGGTGGGAACCGAGGCGACGATCCCCAAAGCCGATCGACCTTGGCCGGCCAAGGATGGCATGATAATCACCGACGACGTCGATCACAATGAAGGTTACGGTCTTGATCGTTCTCAAGGGGTGTTCTCCGATATCAACCGAGAGGCTAATTTGGCCTTTCGCATCTACCCGATGATTGGTGAATCCTCTAGCACGACCTAAGTATGGACTTAGGCGACCGTCGTAGACCCATTCGTTGGTAGACATTGTAAAACAAGATATCCTCGTCGCTCCAAAGATCAATCAATATTCTCCGCGACTCGCAATTATCAATGAAACCAGGTATGACTAAGGTTTGCTTGACGAGCTAGCTGGGTTGGGCCGGAAGCTCGTAGGGAAAGAAACTTATGACGTCGTTCGGAACTTCGCTTCGGGGACGTGCGGGCCTTCTTTAAATGGTAGATGGCGCTCTTAATCTGGTTCTTGCTCGTCTCCTCGAGATCACGTGACCATTCTTGGGTTCCTTTGGGGTGCGTCGTCGTTAGTAGTCCGGTTGTGGCCAGCCTGATGGTCCTTCCTTATATACTCCTCCAGTCGCCCGACGTCTATCCATCTTTGAATGATCTTTTTCAAACTAAAACATTCCTCGGTGTCGTGCCCCTTGTCTCGTGGTATTCACAATACTTGTTCATGTTCTTCTTTCCCTTCCCGTTAGTGGTTCATCTTCTGCGGGCCGAAATCAACGTTGCTCAAAATTTACGCTGCCTGAAACGGTGAGTGGAGTGTACGACTCGAACTTTTTCCGCTTTCGCTTTGTTCTTTCCTTTTTCCCGCCCTTATCCTTTTTGGACTTCGTCGCTTCAGCCTCGTCCACAGACTTTCCCTCTCTTTGTAACTTTCTTTCTTCGGCCTCGGCGACGGCGTACGCCTTGGCATAGAGGTCTTTGCGAGATTTGGCCGGGTGGACTTGGAGCTCGTAGTCCAGGGTAGAGGAAAGGACGCCATGTCTGAAGCAATTTATTATTTCTCTATCGGTTAGATCCTCATCAATTTGATCTACCAATTTCTTAAACCTTTTTGAAGTAGTTCATTGAGCTTTCGGTAGTTCCTTGGGATATGTTGCTGAGGTCGTTGACTGTCTTACGACGCTCTCCCGCCGTAGCAAACCTTCCTAAAAACTTCTTCCTCATCTGTTTCCAAGATTCAATACTCCCTTGGTAGGCCTCTAAACCACCTCAAAGCAGAGTCGACCAACGTACTTGTAGAGCCTTGCACACGACGTCGTCGTGGCCAGAAGCTTTTGCCACCACGTACATCTGTGCCTCAAGGTGTAGTATGTGGTCCATGGCACTGGTGGAGCCGTCGTATTGCTTAAGATCGGGTAGTTTAAAGCCCGGTTCCGGGGGTCCAGTTTCCAACATCCAGGGAGCAAGGGGATTCATAGTGCCGCCGTCGTCATCAGAGTCATCGCTATCCACTTTATTCCTCTTGTTCCTCAACTCTTCCACTTGACGTTTCAACCTCAAAAATTCTCTCATGTCTACCTCTCCTGCCGGGCCAGTACAGGGGGATCCTATCTTGACGGGGCCCCAGGGTAACGGTATTAGGGCCGTTGCCTCTCGGTGGGGAAGCAGCCGTCGTGAGATGGATCGTCCCCTATACCGGGAGGTGGAGACGACCTATAAGATCCGGAAGCCTCTCGGTCATGACGTGGAGATCGAGTTCTCTCTCTTTGGCTCCTGAGCTCGTTCATTTCTTAATGACGGAGTCTCGTAGACGACCCCTGACGACTTGATTCCCGATAGCTTCAAGATTTTCGACGACGAGCTCCCCGCGAGGCTCTACCTCGGCTCGGCCATTTGTTGTGATCGGGCTCCTTGGCTCCGTCTTTCATTGATGTGCTCCCTTAGGTCAAGCCGGGCACAACTTGCTCGTTTCCACGGGGCAAATTCCCTTCACGACGACCAAAGCATTCTCTCTCTCGGTTCCTTCTCCTCCTTCCCGACGAGATTGTTTGACGGGATGCCCGGGGAGCTTGAGGAGCGGCCATATGGATTAGCTCGTCCCGGATTTGTAAGAACTCCCGAGTGGCGTTAGCTCTCTCGACGAGGAAAGCCGCTCCGTCGAGATTAGGGTTAGAGGGACCTCCCCGTATACCTTGCGGCCGTCTCAGGCCTCCTTTCTACAGTGAGGTCTCCTCTCGGCGCCAGCCAGCAGCCCCTTTTCTCTTCTTCTAGTTGCTTGAAGGCTCGTATCATCAACCATCCTCAGCTGACTCCGGTAACCCTTAAGTTAGGGTTCCTAAAGTGGTGAGGGTGGCCTCAGATTTTCTTGCCGAGGTGGTACGCCCCATCTCCGGTTGATTTATCGGGCCGTATGACCATCTGACACCATTTTTCCAAATCACTCCGCTGTATTTCGTAGCCGAAGATCACTAACACGTTTCCAAAGAATGGAACCAATCTCGATCGCGCAGAAAGCGTGCAAAGCTCGCTTCTTGTGTCCAAAGAAATGATCGAGCTAGCTTCGGATCGCACAAAGACAAGAAATAAAGGGTGAAATCTACAGCCGGGGTCCTCCTAAGCAAGTTTCCTCCTAAGGTGAGAGTAAGATTATGGTATGGAAATATGGTGCAAATAATGCAGAGTGTGTGAGTATGGAAAATATGCGTAAAAGCATTACCTTATTCCACGTTATTACTCTCTTATTTATAGTAGGAAAGGTGGTATTAGTGGTTTTCATCAGACCGCTGGATTGGATTGATGCCAAACGTAGGATCGCTCCATCTCCTAGGTGTACACGTGTCGCGCCGGCATTGGTCCGTCTATGTAAGGACACCGCAACACCCGACATCTCGATAAGTAGTTTGCCTTATAAGGGAAAGTCAACCTCTCGTACCTTTGTAGTTATTACGAATGCGTGAACGCACATATAACAAGGCACCGTAGACAGTCCGTCATTATCCCAAATTAGCTAATTAACCAAGCTTGTTGAGGAAGCTTAATAGAGGAGACGACCTGGAGCTGTACGTCCAGTTGGGTCGTCTCCTTGAGGTATGACTCGTCGAGAGAGAGAGTTGGCCGTTCAATGACGACGAGCCGTTCAATGACGACGAGCCGTTCAATGACGACGCTTGCTCTTGGATGAGTGCCAGTTGGGGTCGAAGGAAGATTCGTCCAGTCGAAGGACGTGCACTAATTGGTGTGACGACGGGCTGGAAGTTAGCCCTTTCATTAATGGTCTGATGGCTCGTCGTTTGGATGGACCTGGTCGCTCAGTGGCGACGACGGTCAACCAGTGTTAGACGGGCTATGGCCCAAGGCCTTGATCTGATTCTTTGTAGTTGGTCTCTTGGTGGGCCTATTGGGCCCCCAGGCTCGTAGTAAACGTTGGGCTCGGCCCATCACAGATTATTCCGTTCAATAAGCTTTCAAGACATCATCAAAGAAAGGGAAACATAGCAAAAAGGATAAAAAGGTCAAGCATGCTACAACCTTTACATATAGGTCAAACCTTGAGGCTAGTTTTTCGTTAATGAAGCAAGCAAATTTGGGACCCAAACATATGAGAATGTTGAAGAAGTCACCCTTCTTCAATAAGTTCAATGCTTTGAATAACAACAGTGATATAACTATCTGGAAATCAGATCTTGTCCTTAGGGATATCATTAAGTGTTACAGAATTGCCACCCAAAGTTTCAAATTAGGAGAGAAATACGCCAACTTCACTCCAAATGACGTCAAAATTATAATTGGGATAGCAACTGGGGAGGAGGTTCTTGATTTGACGTCAAGAGGGAGTTTGTTTGCGTCAAGTTTGGTGAAACGGAGATTTTCAGACGAACAAAAAAAAAGAATTTCTAAAGTCAAGAAAATGATTTTGGAACTTAAAGATAGTGAAGAAGATCAAGATGTGGAGGATGTAGTAAGATTGATGACTCTATATGCAATTGGCTCATTTTTTTTGCATCCACGGGAGATATAATCCCAAATGTGTTTTTCTATTATGCTGAGGATGTAAACAAATTGAAAATTCACAACTGGGCAACTGCAATACATGGGAGGCTTATACAATCAATCTGACAAAACTCTGGAAATCCTACTGGTGTTACAGGATGTGCAGCAACACTTTCTGTAAGTTTTTTTTTTGTAATATTTTCTTTATCTATTATCTTAATACTATATACAATGTTCATAACATGTTTTATTTTGTAGTATTGGTTTCATGAGCATGTAAAGGATGGAGACGCTCCAACAAGGTCGATGATCCCAAGGTTTATGAAATGGGGATTGCTATTAAAGCTATACAAGTTCAAGGAGTTAAAAATTGATAAACTAAAAGTTGCTGATGTAAGTTCTCTCTCCTACCTCACTTTTTATGCTTACAAACACTTGCACATTTTCTTAATTCCTGTGTAAAAACCATTTGTGAGAACTTTTATGGGACTGAGTAAGTACTTTAAAAACAATTGAGAACTAGTAAGTTCTCAATTGTTTTTATGAGGAAACCCATCTTTTCCTAAAAAACAATTGAGAACTAGTAAGTTCTCAATTGTTTTTATGAGGAAACCCAACTTTTCCTCATATGAATTCTCAATTGTTTTTAACAGTAAAAGCTTATTTGGAAATAATTTTAGTGATTTTGTTTTTTTAAATATTTCTTAAATAGGTTTCTGATAAAGAGTTAACTATAACAACCGAAGAAATTCAAATGTTTGAGGAAAGTGAATTTGTTGAGAAAAATCAAGAGAGGAATGAACAAGGTAGAGAAGAAGTGAGAGAAGAAGAGAGAGAAAAACAAAGAGAAGAATTGAGAAAAGAAAAAGAAGTCTTGGATGATGTAGATCAAATAGAGCATAGAAATAAAGGGGAATTTGTTGTGGAAAAGGTAGATATTGATGTGGAGGAGGATGTTTACTCCGATAGAAGACCTCAGCACAGTTTTCACACTCCAAATTCTGCATTTTTCAATATCATTGTTGAAGCTGAAACTATTCCCTTTGAGACTTCAGAAAAATACGAAAATGAAATCAGGGATCTTACAAATGAAAAGGAAAAATTGGTTGGTGAGATTGAGGAGATTTTTACTTCAAAGGTTGAACTCGAGAAGAAATGGTCCGATATTTTAAATTTGAGAAAAAAATGGAAGATGCTTAAAAAGAATTGTAGGTTTGGAGAAGGAGATGAAGGAAAAGGAAATCCAAAAGGAAAGAGAGATGAATGAGTTGAGGATTGTTCATGAAGAACGGGTTCAGAATGTGGAAAAAAAATTATGCAGAATTAAGCAATGATGAGAAGTTGAAAGCTGCTAATGAAGAGATAAAATTTCTGAAGGATTTGAACACAGACCGGAAATTTACATTTTTTGCAGAAAAAGAAGAAATGAAAAAAGATTTTGAAAAACAATTGAAAGAATTTCAAGAAAAAGTAGAGAGGCTTGAAAAGGAAAATGAGGATTTGAAGTGTGAACTTAAAAAAAAGATGATTGTTGGTGTTTCTGTGGAAAAAGAAGCTGCAAAAGACAGTGTTTCTTCTCGGATTCTAAGAGTGAGAGCAAGGAAGAGAACAGCAAAGGAGGTAAATGAAGACTTTGAGTTTGGAGATGCGAGAAAAAAAAAAAGAAAGCTGGTGAGGAAAAAAAGGAACCCGCAAAAAAGAAAATGAAAATTATTGCGGAGAAGAAACAACCAGCACAAAAGAAAAAAATTGTTGAGAAGAAAAAACCAACTGAAAAAGCAGTTGATGAATACGATAATTTTTAGGTTGACAAGCCTGCAGTCCCAGTCCTGTTTTTGATGTGAATCACAACTTGACAACAAAAACAATCAATGAAGCAAGTTCTCAACTTTTTGTGCAACTTGTTAGAGAGAAAGAATTAAGGTAAGTATACAAGTATAAGTTCTCAATTATATTCTGTTAAAATTTATTATTATTTGGAGGTTCTTAGTTTTTTTCAGTTATTGTTATGTATTCTGTGTAACATCTCATTTTTTTTTTGTAAGTTCTCAATTATCTTTTAGAATCTAAGTATAGACAAGTTCTCAGTTATCTTTTTGAAATATATTTTTGTAGTATTTAAAGTTAAATATTATTATATATATAATTTCATTTAAATTATGTTACAGTGGCCTTGTGTGGGAAAAGTTTGGAGAGGGTGCAGGGGGGAGTACAAATATGATTCATATCGGCCTTCAACAATTGAAAGAGATAGCATATGACATGGAAACAGAAGATTCTGTAAGTTCTCATTTATATTTTTTTTTTGGTATTGTTCTATAAGTTGTAATATAATTTAAATTAAAAATGTTTTATTAATTTTGTTTTAACAGGTCATGAATGGTTATTTGGATATTTTGGAGAGAATATACAAGAACAACAATGTTGAATTGACCTTTGGAATCATTAGAGAAAATGGGACGGTATGATACATAATAATTGTTAGCTATTCAAGTCTGTTAATAACAATTTATATGCCCTATAGGAATACTTTAATTGAGATCTTATTAAACTATGCAGGAGTTTGACCAATCTTGTTTTTAATGAGGATTACAAAAAGTCCAAATTGCAGATCCTTTCTTGAAGTTAATAGGTGAAAGAACAAAGTTTATCATTTTTCCAATTCATACACCATTAACCGGTAAAACTGTTCGACATTGGAATCTGCTGGTGCTGGACACGGAGGAAGGAAAATACAGATATTACAACTGCTTGCGTATAAACAGAAAAAATGCAAACGACAAGTATGTTGTTGATGCAAGAAAGATGGTACATATTTAAATGCATTGCAATTAATTTTAAAAACTATTTCCAAATTACAGTTTTCTAATTTTTATTTAATTTTTTCAATTTGAATTTACAAAGACCTTGGTACCAGAATCTTTCTCTTGCTCTGTTGAACCTTTGGAATTTGTTGAAGTAAAGGATACACCACAACAACGCAAGGGAAGTGATGATTGCAGGATAATAGTGCTGAAGAAAGTGGAGGAACTTCTTCAAACTGGACTCATCAGTACAAAATATAACACAAATGATGTCTATCTCTATAGAGCAAAGATGTTTGAATATTTTCTGAAAGACAAGTTTACTTTGTTGTGATGGTTTTTATTTGAAATTTGTAAACATTTACAAAGTTATGGTTCTTATGGTTAAACTTCTTGGTAAAGTTGGTAAATGGTTTTTGGTTGAAGGTTAGGAAGAATAGTTGGTGAAGGTTCAGATATGGTTTTGTTGGTTTAAACATTAGAAAGTTCAGTTGGTTTTGTTTGATGAAGTGATGTTAGAAAGTGTATTGATACAGTTAATGGGTTTAGTTTAACATTTTAATGTTTTTGTTTTAAAATTGTAACTGATGTTCATGAATGGAAGTGGTGTTAAAGGTGGTTGTTCAAAATATGTCGTATATAATTTTGTTATCTAAATTAGAATTTGAGCAGTTTCATATAAATAAAAGGCATGTTCTAGAATTTCCTGACAATTGAGAACTTATATTAGTAACTGTGTATAACGTGCGCTTGATCATGATTATGTGTCAATTATCACAACTGATGTCTTAAGTTATCAATTACAATAACAAAAAAAAAAGAGAGAAAAAAGTGTTTTTAAAACAATTGAGAACTAATGTTTACATTAGTTTGGGATTGTACATAATAACGTCTTCTGACTTTTCATTGAAACGATTGAGAACTTATTTTATAAAGTATTCAAAAAATCTAATAATTTTTCATATCTTCAAACTGTAAAAATCAAAGCCTAATAACATAGTACTGTTAAAACATGAAATAAAAAAAAAACCATTATTACAAAGAAACCTTGCATGTCTTCCTATTATGATTTATTACTCTTAAGAAACGACCACATTTCATTTTTCTTTTAAAAACTACCTCTTCTCTTGAAGCTATGCAATTCTTTTTTGTTCTTCCCGGTTGACGCTTGGATGATGGAGGAAGTATCACCGTCTCTTCATCTGCTGCAACAATTGACAATTCACCTCCAAATGAAACATGAGGTTGTATTTGAAGTTCATAGCAACTTCTATAGCTACTAGTGTGAAAGTATTTATCAATAAATTCAAAAGAGTCTTTGTTGCATTTAGACAACTGTAGCGATGCGCGAATTTTTTAAATAACAGAGTCGCCACTTATTATTTATTTAGGAAAACAATAAGAAAAACCTTTTTTTTAAAGAGATTTGAGGGTTCGGGGGTTAAGTTATGGAATGGAAAGGTCGAGGAGCACCCATTCCACCCAATTCGAAGATCGGTTCTTGCCAATTGAGTATTATCAATCTTTTTAATATAATAATTAAAGAATAAGAAAACCCTAATCAATTTCTTGATTAGGAATGTCGGATTGTATGCTTCGAGATCACCTCCATGAATTGAAGGGACTCTAGGCTAATCCTTTTGATGGGATTACACCGCTCTAAAAGTCAATAGAGAGAGATTGAGAAGAAGAAGAGTAAAAAATATAGGAGTTTACCTTGTTTTAGGGAGTACTTGATTTAGAACGTGGTTCTAAGATGTCTTCTCGGTCGAGAAGTGATTTGGGCAGAGTTTCGACTCAATATGAGAGTCAAATCTTGATGCGGACAGAGCTTCGCCTCAATCCTTGATTCGGGCTTTGATGTTTGTTGATCAACAAGGTTGATAAACAAACTTTAGGTGATTTTTGGGGTTGTTTGTGAGTGATTTGAAGGGATCTTTCAGGGAGAGAAACCAACAAATTGTGTGTGTTGTGCGTTTTCGATCGTGGATCGGGGACCTCTTGATCTAAAACTGTAAGTCCGAAAATACTGAAAGTCATCAGGTATTTATAAGGTTTTAAGAGGTAGAGGTGGAGAGGTAAAACACTCCTAGGAAGGTTCCAGAACTCAGATTTGATTGGAGAACCGGATGGGATAAGATTTTATCAAGAAAGGAGTTTAAAACGGAGAAGAATTGTGATTCTGCATATTCTGTCGAGGGGATATCTCGCGCGAGACACGATATTCCGCGCGAGATAACTAGTCATTTGACTATTTTGTCCTCTTCAGTTTATTCCGTTAGTCAGTTAGGTCCAAAACTAACGAGGTTAGTTAGAAACTTAACGAAACATGACGAAACTGATATGCTTTCATCAAAACACAAAAGAGAGACGAAGAGTAGTGTAATCATGATTTATTGGTTCAGAATGGGGTGTCTACAACAACACAGCAGTTGCATGGACACATAGAAACCCTTCGTGCTGCCACTTTCCACAAGTGCATATAAATTCATCTATGTTAACAACCATTGATGGACTCGAATGAACTTTAAAAACATATTTAGAAGAGGAGTGAATAATGCAATATCAGCCCTTTTCTACATTATTTCTGTACCTTTTCTCTTGTGTCGGACATAAGAAAGATGACCAATTTAATGAATCTGCTCTATGACTAGACATCTGCCCCCATCAACTTCAAGCGAATTTGATCAATTAATTCACAAACAGGAAGTGAGTGAGCATCTTTAAATTGAGAATTAAAAGATTATGTCGCATTTGAAGTCATCTCGCCATATCTCTTTCCTTTAAAATATGCATTCGCATAATTCTCGTGAGGAAGGTTATCTAGAAAATCAGATACTTTATCCCCATCTTCATACTTCATTTCATCCAAAAGAGTGTGAAAAATTTCTTTCGTTGGAGCAGATGCACATTGACATAGTTTAAAAATCATTTTTCGCCGAAGGTCTGCAGTAAATCCCCTCATTTTATCCCTCAAATTGTTCCCCAAATAACATAAGCAGAAGGAATGAAAGCAGTGAGGCATAATACTCTTCACTGCTTAGATAATGCCTGGATGGTGGTTTGATATAAACGTAATTCTGCATTGTCCTATAAAAGGCTCCAATTGTTCAAAGAACCATGTCCAATTTTCTATATCCCTAGAAGCAACAACAGCATGAGCAATGTTAAAGAGACCTATAAATAAGAAGAATAAAAAAATATAAGTTGTATTACAAGAACTATGCATTATAGTAGAGATATACTCCCTCCGTCCCATAGAAATGTAGAATTTTTGACCCGACACGGAGATTAAGGAAAAAGTGATAAAGGTAATGTGTTGTGAGTGTAAAAGTAAAATAGGAGAGAGAATGAGTGGAGAGAATAGTAAATTTAAAAAGTATTATGAGTAGAGAGAAGTGGGTCCCATTTCCATTTTGAGAAAGTTATAGATTATTGTGGGACGCCCAAAATGGAAATTTTATAGATTATCGTGGGACGGAGGGAGTATACTGAGATGAAACTTTGTGAAACAACTGAGAACTTTTATAAAAAATGAGAATTAGTAAGTTCTCAATTGTTTTTATGAGGAAAAGTTGGGTTTCCTCATAAAAACATTTGAGAACTAATAAGTTCTCAATTGTTTGATTCAGCAAGAACAACATAGAAACATATTCCAAACATGCTAAAAAGTACTAAAAACGAAGAGATTAAGTGAATTACCATTGTTTCCATCTTTAGCTGTTGCAGCCAATAACACGCCCTTATACTTCCCCGCAAGTGCGCCCCATCAAGAAACAACAGAGGACGACAAGAATGAAAACCAAATAGACGAGCCCCAAACGAAACAAAACACCTCTTAAAGTGATGAGATACCGGGTCATAATCAAGAACGAAATGACTACTTGGGTCCAATTGCCTCATCTTATCAAAGTAAGATCTCAGCTTATCATAAGCAAACTCTGCTTTACCAAACACCACATCCCTTGCTTTCTCAACGGCAATCCAAACAACCCTGTAAGTAACAGAAATACCATAATCTGCCTTGAGAAAACGCAAAACTTCACCGGCACCTGTGGATGGCTTAGAACGAATTGCTTCAAGAATAATACTTGAAATAACCTCATAATTCAGCTTTTTTCTAATTCCATTCACGTAAACATCAAAACCAACAGCTGTGGCATATTTTCACAAAAAAATTCGAAACTCACTAACTCCACCTTCAAAAACCTGCCCAACACTTTGAATATTAGTAGCCCACTTTGCACTTTTCAACTGCTTATCTTGATGACGAAAAAAACTAATAAGCAAATCAACACTAGAGCACGTACTACGTTCAATATCAGATGATAATCCACTAACAATGGTCGATGAAGATGAATCAACAACATCCAAACTAGCACACTGTTTTACATCAATCTCATTAAGCTGAATTGAAAATCTCCGTACCATAAATCCCATGTTCACATAATCATCTTCATTCGTTAGTAGACAATTAGAATTACCAGGAAAAAATATGAAAAAATAAGACAATCTTTCTGCAGGCACGACCACCTCTTACATGCAAAGTCAACCAATGATTCAAAAGATGAATACTTAGTAATTCTATAAACTGTACTAACTCCACCAAACTTGAACAAAGCCATCACAACATCATCCATATTACTAATATAATTGATAATGAATCTGCAAATATAAACAAACAGCAAGGATCAACCATCATTTAACTGAGGCATACAACTGATTTCTTAAGTTCTAAATTGTTCAACAATAAAAAAAAAAATCAAGTTTGAAACCACAGATCGAGATACTCAAAAATACAACAAATATATATATATATATATATATAACAAAGTTAATCATCTGAATATCATGAAAAACAGCAGAATCACTTTGAAAACACAAATAAAAAACCAATAACAATAAGTCAATTAAAAATAAAACAACAACAACAATGGTGATACGAAATTCACCTCAAAACATATGAATAATGAGTTTCACTCGATTAAAAATCAATGAAACTTGAAACCGAATTGATTCAATTCAATGAATTGCTGAAATCGAAGTTGTGATATCTGATTTTGAATTGGATTTACATCGCAAGGCCAAATCGCCTTCGTCGCCAAACCCTAGGAACAACTGTGAATTGTGTTGAAAAATGGGATATGAGACTATTTATATGAGGGCATATTCGATATTTCCAAAATTTTAAAATAGGCGGGTGATTATATGGTAGGAGAAAATATTTTGTCAGATTGGGATGTAAATTAGGAAGTAGGCTGTCTAACGAGGTAGATTAGGTATTATTGAGAGACTATAACGTAATTTTCTCATAATAATAAATTTGTTATTAATTATTTATTAATAAATAATTAGATGCTGCGTTTGTAAGCCCCCAACATCCATTAATTCAACATTCCATAAATTTTGTTAATTTAATTTACTATAAAGTTAAATATATAGTGCAAAATTATTTTGTGATTTTTTTTTACCTCGCTAAAAAAAAATCTAAAATTAAGGATTTAGAGACGGAAAAACGGTAATTCCGTACGGGCGTTTATGTTACCTCCCACACCTAATTACTGTACTCCGACACACTCCAGTCTCCAACACACACACACACACACAAACTTTCTTTTCACAATCTCTCTCCTTCTTTCTCAGTTTGGTCTTCACGCGATCTCTTCAAAACCTCACAATTTAAATTCTCTCGTTTTTCTACGGGTTTAGTAAGTCCAACAGCCGGAATTGGAATTGTTTCTTCAATTTTTGACATTGAGATTATGAGGTTAGCTTTGTTGATTTTGAGCTGTTTTCGTCTGTTAATTGGCCGTTAATATGTTATTTCTGGCTTGATTTTCAATGGACGTGTAGATCCATGTGGAAATGCTTTGCTTTGAGTTAGTGGTAAGATCAAGCTGATAACTGACCTAAATTCTTGAAGATCATTTCAATTGTTTGCTAACGTTAGATTTTAAGGATTAGAAAAATAGACTGGGAAATTAAAACAAGTAAATTGATGATTGTGTAGAGTAAATTTGGTAAATATACTTGAATTGTAAGTTGATTGCAGACCTCAACTGTCAGTGATCATTCATGTTTGTTTGATAGGTATGCATTTGAGGGTTTGGGGGTGAAAGAAAGGAAAATTATGGAAGCAGAATGAAGTTTTACTTGTGAAATTATGATTTGTATTGGCTTGAATAGAGGAAATTTATGAGAATTTGTATGAATTTCTGTTTTACCTTGATTACTGCCATAAATTTGGGAATTTTTTGTTTTCAAATGTTAATATTAGGCTCCTTTTAATTTGAAAATGCAGGGCTGAGAAGTTTTGAAGTAGTGTTTTTAATTTTTCTTACTAGATCTAATTGACTAATTCCATCATTTTAAGTATTTTGACTATTTCCATTTTGGAGTCTGAACGGGGTAGAAGAAGAGGTTAGAAAGACATACATCTCCTGTGAAGACTAGTTTTCTGAATTTTCTTGCCTCAATTGCACGATAGTCTCTGAACAGCTTGGGCACAGCCCATGTGACCTTCCACATTATTCTTCTGCTATTTAATCACCTTATTATTAGAGGGTGACTTCTCTTAGAAGTAGAGAAGGGTCAGAAGTAGAGAGAGGCCCAAGGATGGGCTAGAACTGGACCGGACCGGTAGTAGACTATATTGGATGTTCAACCTTAAAAACAATTGGTGCCCAGGGAAGTGGCCCATGATCTTTATATGTTATAGACAAGGTTTGACAATTGATGTAGGATAATGTCTATAACATGCCCCCTCACGTATGACCCGGAGAGAAGGTTGGAGGGTCGAGCACGCGGAGTCGTGGACCTTATAGAAGGTAGGAGATAACGGGCCTTGTATATGAGAGTAGACATAGGGCCTATGTAGAAACAACGGAAGCGATCAAACCACCATAAATCGGTGGCTCTGATACCATCTTGGAATTAGAGAAGGGTCCGGAGTAGAGAGAGGCCCAAGGATGGGCTAGAATTGGACCGGATCGGTAGTAGACTAATTGGAGGTTCCACCTTAAAACCAATCGGTGTCAATGGGAGTGACCCAGGATCTTTATATGGTATAGACAAGGTTCGTCAATTCCCGATGTGGGATAATGTGACCGTACTCCCCAGGCGGAGTGTTTCACGACTTCCGACATTGATTAACATCCCGATAGACAATTCCCTTGAGTTGCATGCATAGCTCCTAGCTTAAAACTCTATTTTTGTAACTCTTTGTGAACGATGAATGCATGTAGACAGTTGATACAACTGTAAATATTATTTTTTCTTCTACTCTAGCCAATGTATCAATGATGAGTTGTTGATGCTTCTCTGCTTACCATGCCATGATTCTGTTAGGCTTATTAAGTATGCCATGTAGCCCGTTCTTACATTATGAGGAATGCTAGGTAACTCATAATAGTCATCCTCGCTTTGCCTCCTAGATTATGTGTTAGAATATGGCGATTACTTGGTGAGCCCCACTAGCTAGTGGTTTGGTATCTGTTCATGACCAATCACTCCTTGACATTTGGTTGAGATTTATTAACTGGAATGGTTATATGGATGCTGCATACGTGCTGTTGTTGCAAGTTATTAACTGCGGTCATCTTCTTCCTGGCATTTGGAAATGTACTTTTAGCATTGGAAGCTCATTTTGAAAATTGTGATTGTTTGACTGCAGGCTGGAACAATCACTCAAAAGTTGTAGCAGAGTCTGATCAAGGGTGTAGTTTCATGTGAAGTTTGGAGGTAAGTTGATTTGCACTGGGGCAATTGTTATCCATTGGTTCTACGTGTCTAAAAATATGCCTTCATGGTGGGGCAAGTCAGCATCAAAAGAACCAAAGAAGAAAGTAAGCAAAGAGAGTTTTATCGACACGTTACAGAGAAAATTTAAGATCCCATCTGAAAATAAATCAGCCAATAGATCATCAGGAGGGCCTCAAAGAGGCAGTGATACAATTTCCGAGAGGGGCTGTCTGTCCAGAGCAGAGTCAAGATCATCTTCACCTTCCAAAAATGTTTCAAGATGTCAGAGCTTTGCTCATAGGCCTCGGGCACAACCACTTCCACTTCCAGTCGGTCACCCAGCGAGAGTAGCTCGTACAGAGTCAGGAATCAATGTTTCAACAAAACCGAGGCACGAAAAGATCTCCAAACCATCATTATTTCTGCCTCTCCCTCAGCCTGCATGCATTCAAAACAGGCCAGACCCTGCGGATTTGGATGGAGATTTAGCCGATTCTGTTTTTAGTGAATGCTCCATTGATAGTGATGATCCAGCTGACTCAAGGCAGCGCAGTCCCCTGGCATCTGATTATGAAACAGGGAGTAGAACGACAGCTGGTAGTCCTTCCAGGTGAGCCTGCATTTTGTCAAAACAAAACACAAACACATGAATACATGCTTATGTTTGCTACAATCTCCCCCTCCCCCTCCCCTCTCGATTTATGTCAGTCTCTTACTGGCCCGTTAAGTGTGCTCGAGTGTGTATGGAAGATTTTGACTTCTTTATTTTGAACTCTTTTTTTATCCCCAACTGATTAACCTTTTTTGTGCTGTAGCGTGATGGTTAAGGATCTATCTCCTGTTACCCCAATAAATTTGAAGGATGCACAAAAACCAACTAATCATTTGTTAAGTAATCATATCTCTTCATCACCTCCTAGACGGAGGCCTCTAGGCAGTCATGTACCAAATCTTCAGGTTCCTTACAATGGTGCGAGTGCTCCAGACAGCTCCTTGTCAAGTCCTTCTAGAAGTCCGCTAAGAGCATTTGGCACTGAGCAAGTTATGAATTCTACATTCTGGACTGGAAAGCAATACCCAGATATCTGTTTACTGGGATCTGGTCACTGCTCCAGCCCTGGCTCAGGTCAGAATTCTGGGCATAATTCCTTGGGAGGTGATATGTCGGGGCAATTTTTTTGGCAGCCCAGCAGGGGAAGTCCCGAGTATTCCCCACTTCCTAGTCCCAGAATGACTAGCCCTGGCCCCAGCTCTAGAATTCAGAGTGGCGCTGTCACCCCACTTCATCCAAGAGCTGGAGGTGCTGCCACTGAATCACAGAATAGCTGGCCTGATGATGGTAAACAACAGAGTCACAGGTTGCCACTTCCTCCGGTAACAATTTCACATTCTTCTCCATTCTCTCAACCAAGTTCTGCGGCAACATCACCTTCTGTACCAAGAAGTCCAGCAAGAACAGAGAATTTAACCAGTCCTGGCTCACGCTGGAAAAAGGGGAAATTGCTGGGACGAGGCTCATTTGGTCATGTTTATGTCGGTTTCAACAGGTGCTTCCCTTCCCCCCCCCCCTCTCTCTCTTTCTCTTTCTCTCTTTGTTTTATATTATTTCCTATTGTTAATAAAACTAAGCATGTTGTACACATGTGTTTGGTATGAGAATTGTTGTGATTTCTACGAGTTATTGTTCCTAGATGTTATAAAGCTATATTTTTACTGGAGTTCGGTTATTAATCTGAATCATTGCTTCTGTTGACTTGCATCTTTTGTTCAGTGAAAGTGGCGAAATGTGTGCTATGAAGGAGGTGACATTGTTCTCTGATGATGCAAAATCAAAGGAAAGTTCAAAACAGCTGGGACAAGTGAGTATACTTGCCATTAGATCTATCAAGGCATTAAAATGTGTTGGCTGAGGATTTTTCGCGTTTCTAATTGATCTGTTTTGGAGTTCTATGAGGAAGTTTTTATGTTTCTGTGCTGTGGCAGGAAATTGCTTTGCTGAGCCGTTTACGCCATCCAAATATTGTGCAGTATTATGGAACTGAGACGGTATTGTACCTATTTTGTAAGACTAAGTACTAAGTAGCATACCCTCACTTACCCCCCGCCGTTACACACATTCATAGGGAAAAGGAACAAAAGAAGAAAAAAACCTGCATATATTTTCCTTGGTATTTATATATGTATATGCACTTTGACAGTTCCTGCAATCATTTTGTACTTTCTGAATGTATGGCTATTGATCAGGTTGATGACAAACTTTATATTTATTTGGAGTACGTCTCTGGGGTTCCATCTATAAGCTTCTTCGGACTACGGGCAATTTGGTGAATCAGCAATTCGTAGTTATACTAAACAAATCTTGTCGGGACTTGCATTTCTACATGCAAAAAATACCATCCACAGGTGAGTTATATACGTGTTTTGTAGGAAAGTAAAATAGGGGAAGTTTTTACAGTTTTTTAAGCAAAAGAAAAAAAGTAGTGCTGGTAGCTTATGATCTAGATAGTTTAGTATTTTTTTTAAATATAAACATGGAACAACTATTTGATGTTTGTTTTATGTTGCGTGCAGGGATATTAAAGGGGCAAATATCCTTGTGGACCCAAATGGCCGTGTCAAGTTGGCAGATTTTGGAATGGCTAAACATGTGAGTTTATGCATATAGTCCTTATGGGATTAAATTGGGAGAGTAGTTGTGTATCAAACTGATGCGTCATAACTGGATAATAACTTTTTAAATTATCGAGCTCGTCATTGAAGACTTTTTTTTGGCATCGAATATTATGCATCTATGTACTTACAAAAAAAATTCAGCTTTCAAATTTTCTAAACCTCATGGGTTTTTACAATGCGTGAAAACGATGGAACGGATTTTTCATGGATATGCATCCAACATTATGCACCTAGGAAGTTTGCCCATCTGTTGCATTGTACATCAGGATCATCTTCCAGCTCACATCAAACTTCTAGCGGTGGATCATTCCTTACATGGGCGGACATAGTAAGGTGCAAGGGGGGCCAGTTGGCCCTGCTTGTTTTTTTTTTTTTTTTTTTTTTTTTTTTTACACTAAACGATGTAGTATCGTACATAGTATAAATAAATCTTCGGCGAATAGAATTAAAATAACAAAAAGAGAAAATTAAAGGATTGTATCTGAGACTCAAGACGGAACGACGAACGATGGAAATGTCACCACCGGTAATAGAGGCTGAACGGTTGCAACATTTACAATATATAAATGTCATCTCCATTGGAAATCTTTTGAAGCCAAAAGGACTAGTGTGTTTGATCGTCTCATTCAGATGATTGGTTCAGCAATAGAGATAATTTTATGGCATTATGTAAAAAAAAAAGGTATGTAGTTAGCTTGTTGCTTAGATTATTTTAGTTGCACTAAAGTTGTATTACATGTGGAAAAAATTGCCAAAAAAAAAAAATTCGGGGGCGCTGCCCCCGAACCCCCATCTTCAATCCTTTGCTCCAAAAAATCTTGGCCCACCTTCCTTAATTTCCTGCGTCCGCCACTGATTCCTTAGATGCTTAAGCATATAGTATGTGTCCCTGATAATGGTCAAGAAGGATGTCTTTGGGTACTCCGTGAAGTTGTCTTCGCAGGTGAGCACAGGTCATGCTCTTAGGTTTTAGGAGCTACAGTGTCACTCTGGCATGTATAAATTTCGTGAATAAATCTTTCGGAATGATAGTCACATCTAGACTAAAACAGTGTCCTTTACAATGTTGATAATCAGCTAATGTATTTATTGATTGCCGGACCTAAATGGCAAAATAATGCCCTTGATTCAGTGTAATCCACTTCTCCATTTCAACTTCCTTCTCCAGCCATCATATACTCTCTTTTTACCCAAGGTTTTCTTTGGTGCTGTGAAAAAATCTACACCAGGCTTTCATATAAAAATTAATTCTTTTAGGCCTAAATATTATTATTATTATTATTTTGTAAAAATAAATAACAATAAATTAAGTCTGAAGTTGGGTATCATTGGAAAGTATCACACTGTATACTCCTCCGTGACATCTTCTATGTGAAGGTAAGAAGCCGAATAGATGTCATCAAGCAGAAAACTCAAACATCCCTGATTGGGTTAAAGTTGTCTAGTTTCTTGAAGAATTCAAGGGTTCTCAAGCTCCAGAATTTCTAGTAAAAGGAGATAGTCTCTAGTGGTTTTTGGTGTTACCAGTAAAATTGGTTTTAGTTGAAAGGGCTTAAAGTGCCATCTAATGGCATGATTGGCGATACGTGTTCCACCCACAAGGAAACTGATAATACGACAATAAACAGGTCCCCCATCAAACTCTAAAACAATCATCAGGCATTCTATCGGTGGCTAATATAAAACTTTTACCTGCTAGACCTGTCTTCTTTTCTTTTTTTTTTTTCTTTTTTTTTTTTTTTAGTGCATGGAAGGAGCAAATGCAGTTCTCTTCAGCATTAGGTGCTTTCCAAACCTTTTTGGAGTATTTTGACCTTCTACAGAGATGGATGTATCCTAATTTTAATGCCATAGCTAAAACAAAGTATTTGATCACTATGTTCAACTTTGAGAAAAAAATGCTTGTAGGCACACGCTTAAACTTTCTTTATTTGAGGTCTTAGAGGGTGGCCAAGACCTATGATGCTCGGACTCGGGTACGACACGGGTACGGATTCGAGTGTCCGATCCTCCAAAAAATTAAGAAATTACACCAAATTTAGTGTAAAATAGCCACACCCATAGTCCCATACCCACACCCACACCCACACCCACACCCACACCCACACCCACACCCATGTCTTATCCTTTGGAAACGGGTACTTTGGCAATATAGAAGGGTCTGAGCATCACAGGCCAAGACTACTTGAAAGAAGAAGAATAAGATTGCCTTGTGGCAGCATAGCTATCCAATGGCAACATAAAGTTTGACATATATTCCAGTAGCAACTATTTTGTAATGTCAACAAATCTTTAACCTTGGCCATGAGGTTTGTTTTAATTTTCAGCCACTACTTACTAATTGCATTAGTCTCATATTGCAGATCACAGGGGCATCATGCCCATTATCGTTTAAAGGAAGCCCTTATTGGATGGCACCTGAGGTTATAAAGAACACAAGTGGGAGCAACCTTGCTGTTGACATTTGGAGTCTTGGATGCACTGTTTTGGAGATGGCTACAACAAAACCACCTTGGAGCCAGTATGAAGGGGTCAGTATCTGGAAAATTGGATTGAAATTTGAATTTGTGTGTGCATGTGTTTACTATGTACTCCCTCTATCCCAAAATGAATGACCATTTTATTTGAAGTCATTTTGAAAATGTTGATTTTTAATAGAAAAAAAAAAAAACTATAAACATTCTTGCTATTCACTTTCAAAATTTAGTGCTGCAAATATATAATGAACCATGAAAAAAATTGAAAAAAAAAATCATTTAGGAAAAAGATTTTTTATGATGTCATTCATTTGGGGACAAAAATGGTCTTTCAATTTGGGACAGGTGTAGTATATGTTTGTCTGATCTGGTCAATTCTTCGCTCGTGCAATAACTCAGATATAATTCTTATTTTTTGCATGTTATGTCTTGAAGGTTCCTGCCATGTTTAAGATTGGTAACAGCAAGGAACTCCCTACCATTCCTGATCACCTCTCAGAGGAGGGAAAGGATTTTGTCAAGCTATGCTTGCAACGGAATCCGCTACATCGTCCTACCGCTGCTCAGCTTTTGGATCACAGTTTTGTTAAAAATGCTGGACCACTGGAAAAACCTATTGCATGTCCTGAACCTTTAGATGCTCCTAGTCCTGGTGTTACAAATGGAGTGAGATCTGTGGTATTAATTTTATCCCTAAATAGATTTAGTCTAATGCAACTTTAGTTTCATTTGTTGTGCGTGAAAAAGAAATTTATCCTTTTCAATGATTCTGAGTTATGTAAACATTAAATAAATATTCTAGATTTCTATGATAAGATATATTGTTCATCCTACAAATCTGGAATATTCTTCAGTTATGGCCAATTTAGGATGACTGATATGGTAATTTGATCTGTCTTTTCAGGGCATTGGACAGGCCAGAAATCTTCCAACCTTGGATTCTGACAGACTCACTATCCATTCCTCTAGGGTGTCGAAACGGGGTTTTATTACCAGGTTTCTCCTCAATTTATGCAGTTGTTTACAGACAGTTTAATAGCATTATAGTTGCTTTTACTTATTTCTAAATTTCTTGGTTTGCAGCGATCTCCAAATTCCCAGAAACAATATATCATGCCCCGACCTGAACGGAAGGTTATCTGCGTCCCCCATATCTAGCCCTCGTACCACTTCAGGGTCATCCACCCCTCTGACCAGCAGCGGTGGCTCACTCTCGTTTCAACATGTTAATCAGTTTGTTTATTTGCAAGAAATTTCAAAGTCCCCCCACAGTTCCTATGGCAATGGCAGCCCTTATCACGATACTAATCCTGATATTTTTCGAGCAATGCAATCAGGGGGGCCCACCGCTTTTTCTCCCGGAAAGCAATTTGGAAGACCAACTCAAGGAGAACTGACTGATTGTGTATCTCACCAACTCCTGAGGGATCATGTGAACTTGAAACCATCCCTCAATCTCAGCCCTTTTCCATCGCCTGGCCACATGAACGGTTAAGATCAACGTTATTTTATCATGGTTTCGAAAAGATGGAAATCGACTATGGAAAAGTGATGGCTTGGGGAGGTAAATGGCTCGATGAAGAGATTTTGTTTATTTGAAGGCGAAACTTGCATTTTGTAGACCATTTGCAAAGTTTCTTGTGCAGATTTTTCTTGCATATAATGCCACAATGGCTTGTACATTTGAGTTATGAAGCCTTCATCGGAAGCTTGACTGACCCAAGAGAAGGGAAGAGAGAAAAGTCCGCATAGCTGGCCGGAATGGTAGAGCTTCTTCCGGCGATTGATTGTATTAACAAACCTTTCACTAAGAAACTTGATGGTGTATAAAAAAGAGTTTTACATTTTATACCATCACATAGAAGAGAAAAAAAGGTGCAAGTCATGGCAATAAAATAGGCTTAGGATTTAGGACTAAATTTCTTTAAGGTCTGAAACTGCTGTACAGAAAATGGGTAATCAAGAGATTGTGCCCAGCAGTTGCACTTTTGCAGATGCTGGCTCAGATTTGGTTGGGCTCCGGACTTACCACTTCGTTGCCTAGGATCCGTGAACAAACCAATGCAAAATAAAATGCAATAGACAGAATATTAATAACAATTTAAAAATAAGAACTGAATTTAATAAACTAAAAAATAAATAGTAGTATAAGAGATTTGGCTCAGGCCCAAATATCATTTTTATATCGAAAATCAGTCACAATTCAAGGCACCGATCCAAAGTGTTACTGTGCAATTGTAAGTAGTACAGCAGTCCCAAAAACAATTACAGAACCCCAAAATTCAACCTATATAGATCAGTTTCTGACAGTCTAACCTCAAGAAAACCGAAGCCTACACCCTCAGTATGCCTCGCCAAACAATACACACAAAAAACTCAACTGAAAACCCAATTAATAACACACAACAAAATCGAATTCAGCCCTAAATTGAGAGAGAGATAACCCTAATCATCAGACAAACAGAGATAGATCTCACAATTTGAAATATACCCTCAACAAGCACAAAGTTAATCCAACAATTAATCTCTCAATCTCTTTAAAAGCATCAGAAATAAACCCTTACAACGGTGTGTGAAAGTCCTCGTATGTTTGCCTATGTTGTTGACTGCAGAAGAGAGGATAGGGGGTTTAAATAGGGGCTGAAACGAATGAGGATAAGGGAGAAACTGGAGAAGATCAGGAGAAAAAAGGATCAAACTTACCGGATAATCCAAAAAACCCGACAATGGCGCAGCTTGGAGCAATAAAACGAGAGAAAGCGCGAGGGTGAAAGACCTCGTCAAACACACGTTTTGTTAATAAGGGTAAGAGGGCTGAGAATAAAATAGTTAACTGGGTCAGACTTGGGCTGCTTATTTGGGCCTTGACCCAAACTAAAATACAACATTCTCCACCTTGTATCAAGTGCCGGTTCGTGACAAACCAATTCAATTCACGATACACTCATATGATACACTTACTGGGCGTAATCGTCATCGCCTTAGCCTTAATCACTTGATCCAACACATAGTCAGAACAAAGTACGTTGGCAAAATTTAGTTTGTTTCTACCACGAAGAAAGAAAAGTAACTAGACACCCCAACTTACACAAATTTAAGAAAATGATTTTTGGGATAAAATAACACAAGAATCAATACGAAATATCAAAATTCAAAATTTTCAAACAATTTAAAATTTTTGAAACATGCAAACATTTAGTTCCCATATCAGGAGGATTAAAATTGGTGTCAATTTTTTCAAGATAAACAACATTTTTAACAATCACATCAGGAATGAAATGGTATCTAACATGTACTGTATATGTTTAGTTCTATCATGAAAAACAAGATTATTACCCAACGGAATGCCAGATTGACTATCAGAAAATACTGTCACTTTGTCATTTAGAAAATCAATTTCAGAAATTAAACCTTGGTCATATGGCCTTTTTTTATAGCCTCGGTTATAGCCACATATTCAGATTTTGTCGTGCACAAAGCCACAATTGGCTGTAACTGAGATTTCCAACTAATACAAGAGCCACATAACGTAAAAACATATGAAGTGGTAGATTTTATATTGTCCCTATCATTGGCATAATTAGAATCAACATAACCAACCAATTTTATACCATCATCACACTTAGCAAACTTCAAACCATAACTTACCGAATGATTTAAGTACCTCAACAACCATTTGAAAGCTTGCCAATTGGGCAATCCTGGCTTTGACATATAACAGCTTAAACACGAAATAATATAAGCAATATCGGGACGGGTACTAACCATTAGGTACATAACATAACCAACAACATTCGAGTAGGAGTTGTTTTTCATTTGATCTAGCTCAAAGTCATTTTGGGGTCACTGCTCTTTACTAATCACAAATTGTGAAGCAAGAGGGGTATTTACAGACTTAGCATATTTCATAGAAAATTTACTTAAAATATTTTCAACATATGAAACTTGGTTTAAGTAAATAACAGATAAATCACGATCCCTGATTATATTCATGCCAAGTATCTTATTAGCATCGCCGAGGTATTTCACGTCAAATTTAGCACTTAAGCAGTTTCTAACACTCTCCACATATTTAGAGAAAAAGGCTAATAAGAATCATGTAATCAACATATATAAGCAAGAAAACAGGCATACTTGTATTATTCTTGATATACAAACAATGATCAAACGCACTCCACTGGAATTTTAAATCTAGCATACATTTATTAAAAGTCAAATTTCACATACGAGAAGACTGTTTAAGCCCATATAACGACTTTTTAAGAAAACACACATAATTAGGGCAAGTATTATCAATATAACCCTCAGGTTGCTTCATATAAATCTTTTCATCAAGATCACCATGAAAAAAAAAACAGTTTTAATGTCCATTTGTTTCATTTCCCAATTAAACTAAGCTACCAAAATAAGCATAATCCTAACAGTTGTGAATTTAACAACAGGAGCAAATATTTCAATGTGATATATACCTTCTTTCTGAGTAAAACCTTTTGCTACAAGTCTAGCTTTAAATCTAACAAAGTCTGATTCATTCTTGACTTTATGGAGGCACTTATAAGAAACAATTGAACAGTTTTTTGGTCTAGGCACTAAAGTTCAAGTATCATTAACATGCAAAGAATTCATTTCATCATTCATAGCATCAATTCACTCATTCTTGTTAGCAGAATTTAAAGCTTCATTATAGGTTTTAGGCTCAGTATTATCAATAGATTCAAACACGCTAAACACAAATGAAATCATATCAAAATCATGAAAATGTGCGGGTTGCCTAGGTATGCGTCTAGGTTTATCATGACTGAGTTGGAACTCAGTCAAATCAGGCAACTCATTATGATCATTTTCAACATCAACATTTTGCTCATTCACAACAATAGGATCATCAACAAGAGTAGTCTCATTTTCAGTTGGTGCAACAAGCTCATTAACAATAGCAGGAATAGGCACATAAGAGTGTTCCACCGTGTTTAGAGTAGGGAGAGCGGGAGGCACATTATTCAAGCAAGGAAATTTACTTTCATTAAACACAACATCACGGCTAATGATCACTTTGAAACTCGGTTCCTCCCTTACCCATAATATATATACTCCTTAACACCCTCCGGGTATCCCAAGAAAATGCACCTCACAGTCCGAGGTTCAAGTTTATCATTTTTTTCTATGGGCATATGCAGCACAACCAAAAATTCTCAAATTAGCATAATCAACAGGTTTTTAAAAAAACAGCTTCAGGAGATCTACCATTTAAGGGAACACAGGGCAACCTATTTATAAGATAGACGGCATTCATTACTGCCTCACCCCAAAAACGTTTGGACAAACCAGAAGTAGCAAGCATGATTCTAACTCTTGCTAAAAGAATTTTATTCATACGTTCAGCAACACCATTTTATTGCGGTGTATAAGGCACAATCTTATGCCTTTTAATCCCATTATCAAGGCAAAAGTTATCAAACTCATGATTGCAAAATTCAAGTCCATTATCAGTCCTAAACACTTTAATTTTTTACCTGTTTGATTTTCAATCATGACTTTCCAAGTTTTGAAATTATCAAAACAGCAGATTTGTGTTTCATTAAAAACACCCAAGTTTTTCTCGAAAAGTCATCAATTATAGATAAGAAATATCTATTACCACCTTGAGTGGCCTCACCAGTAGAGACCCACACATCAGCATGCAAATACTCAAGAATTTTTTTACTAGTGGAATGATTTGGATTAGGGGGATTAAGAAAAGACACTCTATGTTATTTACCCATCACACAAGAGTCACAGAAAGGCATAGAAGAAACTTAATCTCTATCAAAAACACCATTTTTGTCTAAGATATCTAAGCCTTTACCACTCATGTGTCCTAGTCATTTATGCCATAAATCAGTTTTATCTTCATTAGCCATATTAGCATAATCAGACATAGATTCAGCACTACAAACATACAAGTTTATAATCTTTTCAGCTTTGAAAATCAATAAACACCCCTTTAAGATTTTCATACACCCACTACCACATTTACCCTCAAACCCATCGTTTTCCTAATAAGCATATGATATTAGATTGTTAGGATTTTCATACACCCACTATCCCATTTACCCTCAAACCCATCGTTTTCCAAATATGCATATGATATTAGATTGTTAAATCAGGCACATGTCGTACATCTTTCAGAGTTAAGGAAAACTCATAATCAAATTTGAGACAAAACCAGCAATTTGACACTTTTTATCATTAGCTAAAGAAACAGATCCAGTTTTCATTTCAGTATATGTATGAAACAAGTTTTTATCAGGTATTATTTGAAACGTGCATGTAGAATATAACAACCATTCATTTTTCACATAATTAACCACAGTTTCAGTGACCATAAAAACAACATGATCGTCAATTTGCAGATCATGATTCACGGTCCTTTTCTTAGGATTAGGACATTATTTCCAATAATGACCCGTTTTCCCACAGTTATAACATTTTCTGTTACTTTTACCATATCTAGACTTGCTTTTTCTCTCTCATTATTCTTGTTTGATTCAGCATTATCATGTTGCTTATTCTGATTATTAGTCCTATGAGTCAATCGTTCTCTCACAATATTAACCTCACCAACAGTTGATTTACCCTTATTAACTCTTAATTCCAACTATTTAATTTTAATTCCGTTAATCACAGTATCAAGCAGAATATCATTCCTACCATACTTAATAGCATATCTAACATCAGTACAAAAGTCAGGTATATCATTTAAGAGCACAATAGGAGTGTATTCATCAATGTTTTTATCCCCGATTTGCTTAATATCTTGCACACGTTTAGTAAATTGATCAATGTTATCATACATGTCTTTGTTCAAGTCTAATTTAAACTGAAAGAACTTCTCAAGCAAATACATCTTGCTAGGTAACGATTTCTTCCAGTTTATCCCAAAGAGCTTTAGCACTATCATGTTTACCAATTTTTTTAAAAACATCGCTAAATAAGTTCAAAATAATTGAATAATAAGCACATTCATCCTTTTCAATCCTTAATTCTTGTTTATCTGATTCAGCATATTGTTGAATTACAGCTTTGAAAACTTTTTCTTTAATCAAAATGTCTTTCATTTTTTGTTACCAAATCGAAAAATCACCTTTGCCATTGAATGGCTCCATCATATAAGCATAAATATTAGCAGCCATACAAAGCAATAATTTTCAATTCTCAAAAAAAGAGACATAATATCTAAAATAAAACAAGTATCAAAGCACGAAAACACAAAAAAAAAAAATAAGAATTCAAAAACTAAACTCAAGAAGAAAAAAAAATATGCGTTTTTATTTTCCTAACCCAATAAACCTTGTACTAGGTTTCTTATTTACCGTTCACCGTTCTCGAATTAACCAGGCTCTAATACCACTGTTGAGCGGACTTACCACTCAGTTGCCTAGGATCCGCGAACAAACCAATGCAAAAGACGGAATATTAGTAACAAATCAAAAATAAGAACCGAATGTAATAAACTAAAAAATAAAGAGAGTAGTATAAGATATTCAGCTCAGGCCCAAGGATCATTTTTCTACCGAAAATCAGTCACAATCCAAGGCACCGATCCAAAGTGTTACTGTGCAATTGTAGGCAGTACAGCAATCCCAAAAACATAGTTACAGAACCCCAAAATCCAACCTATGTAGGTCACTTTCTAACAGCCTAACCTCAAGAAAACCGAAGCCCACACCCTCGGTCTGTCTCGCCAAACAACACACACATAGCTCAACTGAAAACCCAATTAATCACACACAACAAAATTGAATTCAGCCCTAATTTTTTTTTTTTAGGCGAAAAGGGCAATGCCCCCTAAATTTTATAAAAATAAAAATTCAAAAGTACAATAATTAAAGAAAGACAGAAAAATAAATAAGTAAAAAGGTCAATCAAATCGCCTTATAGGATTCCAAGGCCTTTTAGGCTTGATGTTTTTTGATTTAGCTTTTGATCCAGATTTTCCTCGTTTCCCTTTAACCTTTTGAAATCCATCTTCTTCATCGTAATAATCTTCAAAATTATCGCCGTCACCCATTGGAGCCCTCGGATCAACATGAACTCCGCCAACAATACCCCCATAAGTGCGAGCATCATGAGACCCTCAATCTAAAATAGACACTCAAAACAGACAAAAACAAACAGAGATAAATCTCACAATCTAAAATAGACCCTCAACAATTATAAAGCTAATCCAACAATTAATCTCTCAATCTCTATAAAAGCACTAGAAATAAACACTCAAAACAGTGTGTGAAGTGCTCGTGTGTTTGCCTGTGTTGTTGACTACAGAAGAGAGGATGGGGGTTTAAATAGGGGCTAAAACGGAGGAGTATAAGGGAGAAACCGGAGAAGATCAAGAGAAGAAATGATCAAACTTACCGGATAATCCAAAAAACTTGACAGTGGCGCAGCTTAGAGCAACAGAACGAGAGAAAGCGACGAGGGTGAAAGACCTCATCAAACACACGTTTTGTTAATAAGAGTAAGGGGGCGTTTGTTTTCTTATTTTAAGTCTTATTTGCCTCTTAACACTTATTCATTAAGAGGATTAGAGAAATAAGTGTGTTTGTTTTTTTTTTTGAAATAAGGCTTGTTAGGCTCTTAAAGTCCTCTTAATTTTAAGAGGTTAAAATGTTGCTGAATTGCCTCTGAAAGCCTCTGAAAGCCACTGTTTCATATTTGGTTTTGGGTAATTTTTTTTTTTAACTGTTTACTGTTTCATAATGCATTTATGGTTTTTTTTTTTTTAATTTTTTTTAATTTTTTTTAACTGTTTCAGATAATGAATTCAGATACAAAATCAAACAACTTATCCAATTCAGAATTCAGTTTTCAGTTGCTGTCTCTTAATCATTCAGCCATTTTCAGAACTGAAATCAGATTTCAGCACTTATCACTTAAAAAAAACAAAAACCCCCTAAGAGGGCTGAGAATAAAATAGTTAACTGGGTCAGACTTGGGTTGCTTATTTGAGTCTTTGGGTCTTGACCCAAACTAAAATACAACAGGTTGTCAGTGAGTGTTTATCTGTCTCTCTGATTTGCTGTCTGTATTTTCTTCACAGTAACATTTCTAGTATGAATCAATGGAAAGAAATCATGCAGTTCACTCCCTTTGGACACACTTACCTGCTTTCGGTACCTCTTTTTTTTTTTTTTTCTCTTTTCCTTCCCGTGTTTGTGGTTTCTTGCAGTTTGTGGATGACATTATCATAATTCAGCGTTAACGATTGTAAGACGTTGGATCAATTGAGTGTGACAAGCAGTGGTACAAACAAAAATCTGGTGTCATTCTAGGGTACACGATAATGTATATTTGAGTGTATCTTTACGCGGTGAGATTCAACTTTACAGCTTCCTTTCATGTAGATCTTAATCTGGGTAGGTTTAGAAACACAATGAGGCGATTTAACATACTGGTAAGAATAACTATGGATTCCTGGAATGTTTACTGATCAAAGTAGCGGTGAAATCCCATAATGTCTTTGCAAAATCAGCATCATTAGCTAGTGAACTCGCTTCAGCCAAATTAGAGTCTGCGAAATATTTGCCGCTTTCCCCCTCAACTTGTGGATGCAATGCTGCATAGCATGTAGTCGCTGCCCCCTGCAACCAAAACAAACTGAAATATGAATTAACGTGATGTAACTTTGAGATAATTTGTGGCAAATTTTATGTCGACTAACTAAAGTCTCCAGCCATTCCGACACTATTAACTAGTCCTTCGTTATTAATTTTTATTTATTTACTATGGGAACGGAAGATGTGAAATATGATGGGCTAAGAACATGAGTTCTATTGAGCGTAAATTTTACCTGTTGCACATTTTTTAAGACGCATCTACCGATGATATCAACAAGACCTGCATTAAAACCAGGCATGACCCATTTTAAGGAGCAGACAAATTGATACATAACTAAAACCTTAGAAAAGAATTATTGGAAAAGGCATTTGTATTAAACGACATTACCATTAATTAAGCTGTTATGCCGGAAAAGATTGGTCGCAATAGCTCCTGGATGAAGTGAATTTGCTGTTATCTCCAACACCTCTTCTTCCTATCGAGCAAAACCATCATTGACGCGAAATTGTTAGCAAAGTACGCATATGCTTTTACTACTGTTTAGAAAATTAATAGAGATCACAGGGAATTCATAAAGTAGACCACTACAAAATACTCTCTCCGTTCCAGCTAAATTTACACTTTTGCATTGTACACGGGCATTAAGAAAAAGTGTAAGTGGTGCATGTTGTAAGTATGAAAAGTGAAGTAGGAGGGAGAAGGTGGGGTGGAGAATAGTAAATGGTTAGCTGATGTGAGTATGCAAGTGGGTTCCATTGAAAAAAGAAGTATTAAAAAGTTTCCATTTTGAGAAATGTGAAATTTTAGTTGGGTCAACCAAATTGGCAGAAAGTGTAAATTTAGCCGGGATGGAAGGAGTATGCAACTTGATAATTCACATTTGCATACCTTGAGGCGCCTTGCAAGTTCATTAGCATGCAGCACATTTGCCAGCTTTGACTGGCCATATGCAGAGAAGCTGTTGTACCTGTAAAATGTATTAAGTATAAACATGTATGAAAACAAATCTTAAGTAAAGACATTCCAACGATCATTAAATTAACATATTTTGAGTTTGAAAATATAATACAAAAGAAAATATATTAGAATTTACTCAATTTTGTAAATTCGGCCAAGAGTTATTTACAAGAGAACTGACTTTTCGAAGCACTGACTGTGAAAAGACTTAACAGGTCATGAGCCAAGATCCATAACTTTTGGCCTCTTAAAATCAGTTTAACTATGCATACTAATTGAATACTGGCGATATCAAATAATAAATCTACTGTAAACTATGTTTCGCAATAAAAATTGGTTACTATCAAGTGAGATAGAGAAAAAGAGAGGAGGGAATATGATGAGTGAGATCATTTTACCCTGATTGATCATTAATTTTGTCAAAGCGAATCCCTTCGCGGTAAGAAAACTGGTGTCTTCGAGATGAGACATTCACAATCCTTCCTTCTCTCCTACTTTGTTTTGCTGTTTTCTTCATGGTTTCCAGTAATAGATTTGTCAAAAGAAAATGGCCTGCAAGACAATAAGGTTCCATAAAAACCAACCCTTAAATTCTGAACTGACTGCATCAATGTAATAAACCCAGTTTATAGCTTAATGATTGTATTTGGGACACGGAAAGAGAAAGGTAAACCTACAACAAGATGCACATAAAGGATTATGTTACGCATCTTACTTACCCACATGGTTTGTTGCAAATTGTAACTCGATGTTGTCCTTCGAAAGCGTGAAGGGAGTAGCCATAATTCCAGCATTATTTCTGAGAAGAGCACAAACTATTTTGATACTTCTAGAGATTTTCTTATGATTTGCAGTGTTTTTTCACGCTTTTATCAAAATGAAATAGGCTAACTTTAATACTTTATGTATGAGTAGGGCAACAACAAATCATCAATTAAATGCAACAAAGCATAGCTCTACTTCGCGTACACTAAACCATATACTCCCTTCGTCCCATAAAGATAGTCCCACTTTTTTAGTGGTTGATTTGATTGAACTTTGACAAAACATTTAGGAAAGACTAATTATCCAGAAGAAAATCTGAAAACTATTACCGGTAGTACTTTTAACGGTGTATCGATAACAAATTTTAGAATTTCATTTGGATATTAAGTATTTTCAAAGATCAATCAAATCAACCACTAAAAAAGTGGGAATCTCTTTATGGGACGGAGGGAGTATTATGAACCATACGTAACTATATAGATGGTATAAACTAAAAACAAATGTGAAAGAGAATCATCTTGATTATACCTATTTCCCATATATCTTACATGAGGATATTCAAAGGAAGAGCCAAGGAATTGAAGTTAGCTGCAAAGTTCTTGACGGAAGCAATTGAACTGAGATCCAACTCCATGGCATCAATTTTGGCAGTTGGGATTTGGTTTATAATTTCTTCTTTGACATCTTTCCCGATGGACATATTTCTAACACCCATAACAACATGAACACCACGCAATGCAAGCACCCGTGTCGTTTCTTTGCCAATGCCACTTGAAGCTCCTATAATACCATGAGTCAACCAAAAAAAGAAGAAAATTCATTTGGAACTTTCATCGATAAGGTTAAGAACATGTCCAATTCCATCATGAAAACAGTATGAATAAGATCCTTTGAGATAAATCAATTGAACTGAATTTGTAAATAGACCAATGAATCGATTAAGAAGAACTGAATCAAACGAAATTGGAGATAAAGGTTGAAGAGCGGACCTGTGACAATGGCGGTAAGAGCAGAGGCGTCAATGCCATGAGTAACTTCCTCGGCGGTAGAATTAGCTGAGAATCCCGACGGCCCATTTCTGCTGAAGAAGAAGAAGCTCCACATTTCTATCTCGTCTCTGCTGCCAATTAACTCATCATAATTGAGTTTGGTGATCATGTGCGTGTATGTGTGTTTCTAGGTTCACAATGTTTTGAAAATAATTTAATTTAATTCAAAGCAAAGTTTCATAATTAAATTGAAAGTTAATTCATATTTAAATTTGTGAACACAATTCATCCAAAATGAAAAATGCAAATAAATTTTTAAGCATCCCAAAAATATATGTGGACTATTATTCACGTGAACCTGAATTGAGCGAGTAAAATTTGATGTATGCAGTTGAAATGCTCAGCAGTTTCCTTCATCCGTCCTACTTTTAAATTCATGACTTTTTTTATAAGTGGAAATGACTATGAGGTTAAAAATAACAATCATATCAATGAAAAAATCCAATAGATCGAAACTGGACTATCCTGCATTACTTTGGGGATCGGGAACTGCACTTGCGAGCTGAGCTTTGCAACGAGCCGTTGCCCTACTATCCGTGTCACTCCTCTCCCTTTTACTATGGTCGTGATCAATTTGGTTAACGTACCCACTTGATACAAAATGCATTTTATAAGTCAAGTTGCGAAGCAGAAAAATGTGATCAAATCTTAACTGTCGAGCCTGCTCACATAAGTGAGGCAAACCCCCTTACTAAGACCTATAAGTGAGGCAAACCCCCTTACTAAGACCTGCCCGCGTAAGAGTAATACAAAATCCAATTTTTTTATAACTGTACCGCCCTCAAATCCATTTCCACCAACCTAGTGATGCAAATCCAATTTTTTTTTAAGATTGTACTGCCCTCGAATGCATTTCCATCAACCTATATTTACGGTTTTACTGCCTCGAATCCATTTTCACTAACCTACATTTAAGATTGTACTGCCCTCGAATCCATTTCCACCAACCTACACGCGAGGGATCCATTTCCACCAACCTACATGATGCGAGGGATCCATTTCCACCAACCTACATGATCCGACGTAGCCATGCCAAAAACTAATTTAAACTAACAAGAACATAGAGATTTGAGAGATTTAAGCCCAATTTTCACTCCCTCAATTTCGTTTGCAGATTGTTAGCAGAACCAAACTCATTGAACAGAAATCATTGAGAAATTGGCAATTCCAACATAGATCACTACAGTCAATACCAGCTCAGAAGCTTTCTTGCACAAAAAACAAAAAAAAAAAAAAAAAACAGAAGTTTTCTACCGACAATTACAACAACAAAACCTTATTCCCAAAATATATCTCACGACAATTATATCATTAAAAGTTATTTCAAAACTGAGGCACTTGTAAAGATATATCATTTGTGAGAACTTCTCAAAATTTCAAAGACATGTTTATTTAACCAAATCGGTGCTAAAATCCCAGAGTCTCTTTGCCAGCTCTACGTCTTGAGCTAGTGCCGTTCTTTTGGCCAAATTGCTGTCCGAGAAGTATTCGCCACTTACCCCTTTCACTTGTGGATGCAAAGCAACATAGCATGTTGTTGCTGCCCCCTACAATCACAATTCAACACAGACAAACAAACAAGGGGGAAATGAACCCTAGAAAATTCTTAATCTTGCAGAGATTACCACAGCTTAATTAAACAAGTACCAATTTTAGACACGCGCTCAGTATGTAAACTTACCTGCTGAACATTTTTTAGCACCAATGAACTGAGCCTACCAACAAAACCTGCAATGAAAAATAAAAATAAAATTCATTGTACTCCCTCTTTCCCTAAATGAATGTCGAAAAAAATCAAATTTGCTCTTGCTCAAGAGAAAATTTGAAACTTTTTTCGACATTCATTTAGGGTCGGATGGAGTATAGAAATGAGGAATGATTTCATTTATTGTACTAAAACCCTTGCAATTTCAAAAATATTTGGCGAAACTTGCACTAGTAATATTTTTGTTGTTTAAATCAAATGGGGGAAGCTGCACTAGTAATATTTTTGTTGTTTAAATCAAATGGAGGAAGCTCCCCCAATAGCTTGTGGGTGGATCTGCCCCCTGCATTTGAGGATATATAGTCCCATCAACAACAACAACAAAGCCTTAGTCCTAAAATAATTTGGGGTCGGCAAACATGAATCCTCATATGTCATCGTGGAAAAAAAACAAAAAAACATCAACCCCCTTCACCCACATGAATTTTTGCCCAACACTCCTCCCTCTTCAACGCCATATTTTCATCCAATTAGCTTTTGAGAACCGGGGTGGGGACTATTGAAACTCACATGAATAATTAGCTTTTGAGAACGGATTTGACGGAAATTTGTCAAGTGTTATACATATACTGCACTAAGACGGCAACTGGCTTCTAGAATTGGAGTGCCTTGTGGAGGAGACAGAGAACAAAGCACCAACAACATTCTAAGAGAGAAGCAAGAGACACCAATAGAGGTTTTGACAAACGACACGTTAATTCAAACTCTACTATAAATTGAACAAGAAATAATTGATCATCATTGGTGTCATAGGATGAGGCAAGAAGCATATCTCGCACATTATCTATAATAGGATTATTCAGGGTGGAGCAACAATACCTTCAAGAAAGCTGTCACGAGGTAGAAGATGTCGGAACAAATTGGTGGTAATCGTTCCAGGATGTAATGAGTTTGCAGTAAGTTCTGCCCCTTCTTCCTGTTACATTAATGAGCACCACAACAATTTTTATGTCGGTCTTCTCTTTCAGTTCTTATGAGTAGTATAGTACCAAAAACGGAAAGAGTGTCTACTTCCTTAAGTTCATTATTATCTTACATTGCATCAACTTGGATTAATACCATGGAAAATACAGAAATTGTATTAGAACATATACCTTTAACCGTCGTGCAAGCTCATTAGCATGCAAAATATTAGCAAGCTTTGATTGGCCATATGCAGATAGTTTGTTGTACCTGCACCGCTGCACTTAGTAAGTTCAAGGCCAGAGGGAAAAAAGTATAAAACCTGACATCAAACATGAATAATTTATAGAAGAAATAACAAACGAGATACAATCACACAATAATAGTTGAATCACAAGAATCATCCAGAGATAATGTTTACGAAAACTAACATACCCTTCTTGATCATTGATTTTATCAAAACGAATGCCTTCCTTGTAAGGAAATCGGTGAGCCTCTGATGATACATTAACAATTCTCCCCTCCCTCTTACTTTTACGCGCTGTTTTCTTCATGGTGTCGATCAACAAACTAGTCAACAGAAAGTGACCTGCAAGTAGAAAAAACACCCAATGAAATTAAGAGAAAAACAGTATTAAGAGCTTACACTCTCAACATTACATTCAGGGGTAGTTTCACATACTACAGCTTAAGGGGAGGGGGGGGGTTACTTTCTGCTTTAGGATGTTTTTGTTCAAGACTCTTTTTTGAAAAGAATAAGTAAGCTAAGAAAATTTATGTGAATCTCCAAATTATGCTTATCACATTAAACATAAAAATTACTCGAGAGAAACAATTTTAAGCATTTTAAATAAGGTACATATGTGACCTATTACAACAATGAAGTACAACTCACCTAAGTGGTTTGTAGCAAACTGTAATTCAATGTTGTCTTTAGACAGCATAAATGGAGTTGCCATCACTCCTGCATTATTTCTTAATATATGAAAGACAAAAGTTTAATATAGTAAAAGCTGCAAAAGCAAAACTGTATTTTCTTCCATAATATTCTCTCTTTTTTTATAAGATCTTCCATAATATTCTTACATTAGAAGATTCAATGGCTGACCAGACGAATTGAAATCAGACGCAAATTTTCTAACTGATGCCAACGAACTGAGATCCAACTCCATAGTATCAACTTTGGCAGCAGGAATTTCCTTCACTATTGCCTCTTTAACCTCTTTGCCTGCAGCCAAATTCCTGACACCCATGAAAACGTGCACGCCTCTCAATGCAAGAACGCGGGCGGTTTCACTGCCAATACCACTTGAGGCTCCTGTGATTGGAAAGAATATTACATTAGTAAGATTATGCCTCTCAATGAACAAGAGTCGATGACGAAGGGAAACTGAACACTAGCATATTCATTTGCCTAAATATTTTACTCCCTCCGTCCGAAAAATGAATGTCCAAAAAAATTCAGATTTGTTCTCGATCAAGATCAAATTTGATTTTTTTTTTTTTTTTGGACATTCATTTTGTGATAGAGTTAGTGATTAGATAAGCATATTGTAAAGTGAGAAGCTTGCAGGCAACATCAAGACCTCGACCGAATCTAAACTGACGCACATTGAGTACGTATACAAGCTTCTGAACAGTAATTTGAACTCCAACTGATAAATGCAACAGAAACACATTCTAGCGAATGGTAAAAGGAGGCTTCATTGTATCTAGGTAACCATTGTTAGAACAATTTAAAATTTCAATATGATCATCATATATACTCCTCCCTCCGTCCCCCGGTTTAAGGTTATTACTTTTCTTTTTTAGTCCGTCTCAGTTTAAGGTTCTTATTACTTGCTTTATTTATTTAAATGGACAATGAGACTCACTTATTACCCTTACAATAACAATCCGCTTACTATTTCCTACCAACTTTCCATCTCCTACTTTACTTCATACTTAAAACATTTAATTTTTTCTTAATCTCCATGCAAAATCAAGCTAACAACATTAAATTGGAACTGAAAGAGTATGTAAATTCTAATCTAATGAACCCCAAGCGTACACATACAAAGAAATTACATAGCGAAATCAATGGTTGCGCTAAGCGTTTGATTAGAGAGAAAAGAAGGTAGAATATGAAATTGGGGAGGGAGGAATGAGACCTGTGACAATGGCTGTGAGGCCGGAGGCGTCAATTCCATTGGTAACATCAACGGCGGTGGAGGAGTAGGAGAATCCAGATGGGCCTTTCCTTCCAAAAAGCCACATTTTTCTTTCTGAATATCAATCGATCGATTAAAAAAAATAGGGCTACTATTTCTTCCGTAATAGGATTGGAAAGTGCAGAAGTCGTTAGTGGAGTTCGTTTTGACACCGAATCACTTACCTTCGGATTCTGATCAGTGTGGATATTGGGACTAAGTTTAGTTTAACTAACTAATTGCATTTTGGGCCCCAACATTTACGGGATGTTCATAATGTTGGCCTATTCTTTCACTATTATTAATTTGGGTTTCAAAGTTGTTATTTTTTGTCATATTAGAAATTTTAACGAGTTTTGTTCGAAAATTCTGTTAAATAATCACAAGCAAGTAACTTGTTATTTAACGAAATTTGTTTTTGAACAAAAACTCTTTCATTGTTATTTTAACGCAAATTGAATGAAAATTAATAGACAACTAAAATTTTTTATTATCCCTCATTCTCCTTCCTTTCCACATGACCCAACCCCAAACGACAGTGATGTCGGAACGTTGTGTCGAAATGGTGGTGTTAAACGGTGGTGATTGGTGGTTAGCAACGGTAATTGGCAGTGATGGGTGAATGGAAGGTAGTGGTGGGTGTTAGTTACTTGGTTATAGTCTTGTAGAGGTGGGTTTGTTGCAAGAAAGTACAAACTTGATGTTAAAATTAAGAAATAGATAAATATTGTAAAAAAAAAACACCCAAATTTAGTCATAATTAATCAAAAGAAAGAATAAAATATTATAACAAGATTCAAACCTAAAACCATAAGCACTATTGAACTTTAAGCTTGTCACTAAAATCACTAGGCTAAGAATTAATTTTATTACTATTTCAGGGTCTTGTTAATATATAAAAATGCTAGAAATTTGGCATATATCTTATTAGAAGTGGGACAAATATGAGACCCTATACAATTTTGGCTCTAGACAATTGAGCTCTTTGCACACCCTCAAATCAAATCTGTACCTAGTAGCTCACAAAGCCCAAACAAGGTCAAATTAATAGTTTGGTCAGTAAATTATTGCTCAATTTCTAATATTTTCATTGTTCTTTTGCTTAATTGATTGTCCTCGCTAAACTTTTTAACATTATCAATATCACCACCTCGTCAAGTATATTGTCAAAAATCTAATACGAGTT
Organism: Adenophora triphylla var. japonica; assembly: GCA_022495995.1. NCBI lineage: Eukaryota > Viridiplantae > Streptophyta > Magnoliopsida > Asterales > Campanulaceae > Adenophora > Adenophora triphylla. The sequence continues at coordinate 162,843 of JAFEMH010002024.1, read as the reverse complement.
AGTTCCCCAAGCTTACATAATTAATTTAGGTTAAGTTTTTGATGACTTAACTTATGCTTATGTAGGGTTTAGGGGAGAAAGAAACCCCCACCATTTTACATGCATGTGGGTTTCACATGTCCAACCTAACCTAATAAAGTCGTCAACAACTTAACCTAAGTTAGTCATGTGAAGTCATGTGGCTAATTTTTGTTAGATTTTTTACGATTTATTGAACATAACGGCGGTGACTTGAAAAATGTGAAAATTTTTAGTTTGGACAATGAGAAAAGAAAAAGAACAGTGAGAATATTAGAAATTGGCTTATAGTTCAATGACCATAATATTATTGTCGCTTCCAAAGTCCAAACAATGACATCTCTTATTACTTACTCTTCAAACGTGGTTAAATATTATATTGATTTTATGAGTTAAAATCACTAGTTGATTAACTGTTTTTCACACATGCCTAACTAAAATCTAAAAAATAATGACCTATCACCCTTTTAACCCATTATATTATGATGAAACTCTATTTTTAAAACACCCCTAGGCCATCTCATCCTATCAACTCAATGCATTTGGCCAATGTCATATTTAAATTTTTTGAATATCATTATTTTTTTGCAAATTCTTGTTATTCTTGTCAAGTTTTATTGACGAAAAATAAATTTTTTGGATGCCGTTAGTTAGGGGATACGATGAAATCGAGTTGCATAGATATAGGATGATGGTTAAAATTGCTAAAAAAAATAGGGACATTTGCCAAAAATTCCTTTCTACAAATGAATACTACTCCCTCCGCCCCAGATCAAGGATTCATCTTTTCCTTTTGGTCCGTCCCAGATCAAGGATTCATTTTCATAAATGGCAAGATTTTTAATATATTTATACCCTTATCATCTCCATATATTTACAAAAAAATCATTCATTAAACCCTTATACATTCTCTCTCCTATTCCCTACCACACATTTAACTACTATTCCTCCCACTCATTCTCTCTCCTATTAAATATTTTTAACTTTTACATTCTCTCTCCTATTCCCTACCACATATTTAACTTTTACATTCTCTCTCCTATTTCATACCACACATTTAACTACTATTTCATATTTTACATTTAACTTTTATTCATTTTTAAAAAAAATTCTTAAAAAGCGTGAAATCTACTCCATATACCCATGGTCTGAGACGGAGGGAGTACAAAAATACGCACAAATTGAAAACTAACAAAAAAGTTCTTGATATATCGAATGGACAAAAATGCCCCAACTTCAACTACTCTTGAGCGCACACTGTTGCGCCAGAACTTTGATGGAGATAAAGATCTGCTACTTCACGCACCCCTCTCCGGCCCACTCTCTCTTCTCTCTCTCTTTTTTCCCCCCCAAAAAAAATTTAAAATACAATATCTTAAAATCTATAGATTAAAAAAATATCTGAAATCACCGTTTTAATCGTATCGTCAAAACGAATCAAATAAATATATTCAACAAATAGTTTAAAACTTAGACATACAACATTTTAATTTTCACTTGTAAAAATTCAATAAAATCATTTTTTTATTTGTTCACACCTGAGTATAGAACTGTTAAATTAATTTCGCATTTGTTCATATTTGAGTATAAAATTGTTAAATTCTTTTCTCAAAGTTTCAATTGTTGAAAAATCAATTTACTAGTTGTTTAAAAGTTATTTAGCTAAATTGATTTTATGATTGTGTAATTTCACCATTGTGTGATGTTATATATCATTTCAGCAGTTGATAAATCAATTTATCAGTTGTTTAAAACTAAATATTTAGGTTGTGTGATTTTATAGTTGTGTGATGTCATATGCCCTTTCAACAGTTAGGAGATCAATTTACAAGTTGTTTAAAGCTAAATATTTAGTTAACAAATGCATTGTCACATCTCTTTAAGCAATTGATAACCCTATTTATCATGTAAATGTGTTATCTTTTCTTTATGAACAACTGATAACTGAATTTCTCAATTTTTAAAGTAAAATATGAATATTTTCTCATATACCCTTCATAAATGATAAATTAATTATCTAATTTTTAAATTTTTTAACAATTGAAAAAATATTGACTTGAGAAATTTATTTCTTTCTTACATTTGAGAAGCATGTGTTTACATTATGTTATCATAAAAATATGCAAAATGTTAACAATAAAGGGGATTGGCACAATGGTTTAATGAAATACTTAAGACATGGGAGGTCTAGGGTACAATGGCTGGTGGTGGTGACATGTGGGTGAGAGAAGGGATTGGGGATATTCTTGCCATTTAGAACTAGGTAATAATTTTTTAAAAAAAATATCTATAGTATAAATGAGGGAGGGCTTTGCTACAGTGGTATGAACAGTTTCAAGCGACGAAATTTCCATTTTGCCTTTAAAAAAAAATTAAAAAAAAAATCACGTGACCTTGAACACGGACATATACTAGTGTACTTATATAAAAAGACTTTCTGGTAGAGTAAGAAGCCCCACAACAGTATATGGATGGATAAAATAGGAGCTACGTGATAATATGGTGGGTAAACAGAAGAAGGTGATATAGCTATGAACTATAGGACCATTGACGATAGAACAAACCCTTAAATAATTAAATTAAATCCTCACTTCAAATTAGTAATTTCATAATTTCATAGAAACTCGCACTCAACATTATTCGTATCGATCTATTCATATACTCAAATATATTAGTATATAATTACTCTTATACCTAATTATAAGGAGTTGTTCTTGTGTGAAACTAGTTCTAGGATAAGCAATCCTAAAATCTATTTTGCTAAAGTGTCTTTTATAGTACAATAAAGTGCATATTGCAATATAAACAAAGTGCCTGTTCTATTATGACACTAATAAACATATTTAAATCGGTTGTAATGTTAAATAATGCGTTGATGCTGTTGAAAAATAGTGCATATTGTAGTGTTAAAAAGTGTCTGTTGTAGTATTGAAAAGTGCCTCTTGTAGTATTGAAAAATGTCTGTTGTAATATTGAAAAGTGTCAAAGTAAATTAAAAAATACATGCCTGTTATAGTGTTAAAATATGCCTCTTGTAGTATTCAGAAGTGCCTTCTGCAGTATCAAAAAGTGTCAGGTGAGTTTTGATTATTTATTATAAAAAAAATGTGTCTGTTGTTGTGTAGAAAACTGCCTCTTATAAGTTTCAATTATTTACAAAAATGCCACTGCACATTTTGAGAAGTTCTATTTATTTACAAAAATGCCACCACGCTTATTTAAAAACACGTTCTACGCTCAGACGAGCGTAGAACACGTTTTACAAGAGATTTTCACATTTATAAGAGTTATTTTTTCACATTTTTCAACTTTCTTAAAAAATAATAAAAAGTTTCATATTTTATTAAACACTTTGTTCCTATATCTAAAGGGTATAAAACTAGAAGTACTTTTATATTTAGATATAAGAGTATTTTTTCACAAAATTTCACATTTTTTTAAAAACAATATAATCCACTATGATATCTGACTAGAATTAATATTATACCTAAAATATAAGAGAGATCGTTAATTAATAAAAAAACCTCTTCTTCTAGAAGATCAAAATCAGTATTTTGAAAATAGGAGAACCGATCAAGAACAAGCTTCAAAACAAACGAAATAATTACAGTGATGTATAACAATTTGTGAAAGATAACAAAATGAAGATTCGTCTGGTTACAAAGCCAAGAAACTAAGAACAACCGAAAATTTCACTGACATTAGTTGTTGGAATATAAATTGCACAATAAGCAGATTAAGCAAATAATCACATATGGGCAATCATGTATTTGACAGTTTAATTGAAGCGATTGCAGTGAATCAACACAAAGTAACACAAGCATCTAAAATCAATCTTTACAGATTAAGAAATCAGAGAGATTTAGAAAAACTTATCGGATAGATCGAGTCGCCTTAGGAAGACTGTCCTAAGAGAAAATATTGCCCCCAATTGGTGCAACTCAGGTACAGGCAAATTCCTCCGAGGATAAAACGATCTCGGATTACACACCAAGAAAACTTAGCACACAGGTATTAATCACCGGCGGTCCTATCTCAGTCGCCTTGAATCTCACGAACTAATCTCTATGAACGGGAGTAATCAATCTATGAATTAAAGCAAGAGAATTTTGTTTCTCTTCAATATTCATCTCCTGAAAACGGCTGGGAGGAAGTTATAATTTATACTCATGTGATAAAATTAGGTTTAGGACTTAATTAATCCTAAAAATCCACAGAAATTCGGCCCAGGAAGGAAACACCCCGTCACTAGCGCAGCCGCCCTAAGGGCATGCGCGACCACGCTCAATGGCAGACCACTTGGGTGGAGTTACGGCGGACCAGCGCGGCCGCCCTTGGAGCGTAGCGCGGCCGCCCTCAACGGCAGTGTCTCCGACGTGAAATTTCTCCTTGCCAAATATCAGTTCAAGCCCAATGACACCCAAGGTCATATGCTATGAACTTTCATACCACAAATACAAAATTCCAACAATCCCCCACAAGTTCATAGAAATATGACGTGTACAGATTATCCATTGCCATGCTTTCAATAGTGGTACCTTCCGGCTTGAACCACTACCTATGTTATCCAACGCAAACCTCCACAGGACCAGATGAACGGGTGTCTTGAATCTGATGCCTTTGGATGTAGAGGCCTTTGCTGGTAACAAACACGACAAAAGCTATGATAGGCCCTCTATCGAACACTTGACGCTTATAAGCCATACGTCCCGATCCTCTATCATGAGTGCTTTCAAGGAATAACCCAAATTCCTCTAGTTGCGGCCAACAACAACACTCACTTAGCTGGGCATCTCAAAAGATGTACTGCTAACATCTTGTCTAAAAGACTTTGATCCCATTCAAAGTTTCAAACTTTTGCTTTATTTGCAGTAATGAGCACCATCCAGGTTATTCAGGGGATAGACTCAGATATGTAACATGTCAATCTATTTAAAGTGCTCCGATTCACCCCACAGCTTGTTATTACCACATTGAATCTTCTTTGTGGGATCTCCACTCAGATAGATTGGGTTGCTACTGCGTATGAATCAGTCGGGGTTCAGACCCATCCCCAATCTAGATATTATAAACAAGAACTAATTCAAGTTCTTTAGTTTTATAAGGTTAGTTGTGTTATCCTTGGTACCATCATAACTAACAACTATCACCTACAATCCCTTATAGATTTCAATCTAACTTGGATGTGCCAAGTGATTTCTTATTATTCATACACTTATAATTTTGACAATTTTGTCAAAACTATTAGAAGTAGATTTAGTTGATCATGGCTAAATACAGACTTTAAGTCAATTAGACCATTCAACTATATCCTACTAGCAAGTACTAATAATAAGAAGATCAACTCAATGAAACGAGTTTCATTCCAATAGATTTGTTCAACATATCTTCACACGACGGGCCCATCGTTCAAGATAACTAGAAGCAAATATATTCATTAATGATCATTACAACCATTAACCAATTTAGCTTATATTGAGATTAATCAATATATAGCAGAAGGAAAAACAATTTCCTTCAAGTATTTTGAAATACTTAAACAAGAGCTCCACCAAGAACTCTACTTGGTCGATTAATGTATCTTCATAATTTAATACAATTAGAGGCGCTACTCTAAAACAATTAAATCTCCAAGATACATCAAATCCCAAGATATCTGAGAATATCATCATTTAGATAAAATCACATTCTAATAGAAAGTTAATTAAGGAAACATATAACCTTTTAACGATTCTAATTTTCTCAAGTAATATGTAATTATCTTGTGAAAATTTACCACTTCAAATGATCAGTTTGAAGCCAAGAATCTCATTAATGGTTCTCATCCTTAATTCCAAACTTACTACTCAAGAATGACGGATAAACATTAATTTATCTCAATTAATTTTCAACCAAATGAATGCAAACAAGTTTACGCCATAGACAATACACTTATCAACAATATTTTGCAATAGATCAAGTTCACCAAAATTCATACATACAAAGCTAACAAGGAAATATTTCATGAGAATTATTTCACCACATGTAAAAAGGTTTAACAAGACAGCAAATTGCAACATGCCACTTATTAATTACAAAATTCATTGACTTTGACTGATCCGTATAAAATTATTTATTCTCTATATATAATAGAAGAAAAATAACATCCATTAGATGGATTTTCAAAACATATACTCAGTCAAATATTTTACACAAGAAAATTGCAATTAATAGTGACTCAAGAAAGTAGACGTTATCTATTTCTTATATTTGCTAGTACCTTTTCACAACCAACTAATCTTAAACATTATCATGGTTAAAAATCTTAACTAGATATAAACCTTCTCATTTAATCCATTCGTAGGTAATTAGAAGTGAGTCAACTAATTTGCATTTGCTCATATAGAGACCATACAAATTATCTTACTCTCGAAGCATCCTTAAATTTCAAACACGCACTTGATAGTCATTAAAAGCAATTTTTTAATTACTTTTCACTATCCTTAGCAATTTTAAATTTAATACTTCTTCTAAATTCATCTAACTTGCAAAGTTAGAACTTCATGGATTTACCCCCACATTTGACATCTTTGTATGATAACATAAAGATCAAATGTAAGAGTGAGACCGGTATCAACTCTAATTATATGAGAGAAACATCTTCTTAGAACATAGCATAGGAGAAAATTCACATGTTAGCCAATATACCAAGGATTTTAGAATTAAAATCTTTCAAGTACATTGCTATCACCCATCCTAAAAGGTTTTACTAATAGTAGTATTTCTACAATTTTAGCTTTTATCTTTTTATGTGAAATACGTACTCGCGAGAAGTACCCCCACATTGCAAAAGATAGTCAAGCTAAAACATCATCTTTTCAAAGTTTGAGTTACTACCACTCAAATACTTAAGATATATCCTTTCCGGAATAAGGCAAGCCAAATTCAAAGATTCTCTTAAAGTATTACTTTGGTAATTTCAAACTTTAAAGACAAACTACTACTGTAATCCTTTAAGTAGCAATTTTCTCATGCACCATCTCATAATAATTTTGAGTAATTGGAAAAATCTTACTATGAACTGATTCAAAGGCTTTTGAACAGATTCACATCAAAGTTAGACTTACATCCACTTCATGAGATTATAACAAATATAAGTTTCGTATTAGTTTTAACTGAGCTTTGTAACAAAATTTTATTTAGCACTTTAATTTACAATTAAATAGCTATAGAGAGGTCTTAGCTTGCAATCAATAAAGTGACAGTATATATTACATGTCAAGTATCGTACTATTAATAGTCACACAAATTAGCTAACAATGAGCAAGGTGATTCAATTTCATAAGAGAACACGTTCTCTTAACTAAGTTACAATTCACCTATTCATAGAAATTTGAGACTTTCAATTAATAGCATCATACACCAATTTAAATTACATATCCGTGATGGAAACATAATTTAAATCATATAAGGATCATAACCCAATTTAAATTAACTAAACATGATGAGACACAATTTAAATTATCTAGGTCATTATAACCAAATTTAAATTAATCATTCATGATAGATACATAATTTAAAACTTCATGGTTAACCTGCCGTTCACAAACGTTTTAGTCATCAAATCAAGATAATTAAACTTTATTCTCAGATAAATATCACATTCAACTACTAAGTTAATCACAGGCATCAGACAAGTACCGCAAGACAGCAAAATACAACTTCACAAGAAAAGCAACATTTGTTTTTCTTTACCTAACCACTCAAAATATTCTACAATTGAATATGAGTCATTTCAGAGATTTTATGACACTTAGAAATATAGTGATGCACTTACTACATTACACGAATGAGCACTAAAAACACTTTTAGATTCACACATTCGTTTATGAGTCTTGCAACAACACTTGATTTTTCTCATTGTCATTAATCTTCAATTTCAAGTTGTAAATATATGAAAGTGTTTGACTTCAAAGAGGTGCACTCTTACTCATATATTTACAAACTACTTAAGCGACTCATAAGTAATTATAAATTTTGAGATTAGTAAAGTAAACTACAATTTTTCCGTTCCGTCTCATGTATTTTACTTTGTCACTTTACTTATCAAGATAATTAACATTAGGTTGAATAAAAGTTTTCAGACAATTTTTCCTCAATTGTCACCAAGTTGGTCAAACGCAAGAAAAGCTACAAGAACGTTATTGTACAGTTCTAATTATCAATACTACAAAGGTGTCATACACTGAATATTCCAATTTAATGGAATAATCTCAAACAATATGACTGTACCGAATTTTCTTCAAAATTCTCTTGAAGTATTTATTAGAGTACAACAATAATGATCAAGACTTCTCTCATCCGCTTATTCAGTTATTGATTTTCTCAAGTAAATGAAATCATAACACGAAATTAGATAAACAATACTTTTCATAATAACATCGTTAATATAGTACTAATTTTCTAACTCATCAATTAGTGCGTTTAAATAATACTTCCCAAAAGATTTGGATGTATCCGAAATCTCATTCAACAAGGTTGAAACCAACGATTTTTCCGAACATTCAAATAACTTTTAGATCAATCAACAAATATGCAAATGGTAGTAGATCAGTTTTATGCTCATGATCTAAATAACTCAAAACTTGATCTCAATCAGCATGATGATCCATGAGATATTTTGTTCATATATAAAAATTAGTAGGATTCATATTTCATGAACCTTTACAACTAATTTTTACTACGACAGCACAAAATTAACAATCTAGAGCACCAATTATAAAATTTTATTTGATTAGCCCAATTATTTACTTGCGCTAATTTTCACCGTTTCATGTTACCTAGAATCATCAATTACAAGCATAAGAGATTTGGCCACATATAATAATCATTACAATTTGACATATTCTTCAAATATATTAAATTACTTGTACAAAGAATTAATCTTTCAAGTTCAATGATTATACGGACAAATCTGGATCATATCGAATCAACTACAATCAACAAATAACATGATTACTATTTTCTCTTAGACTGTTGGAATATAAATTGCACAACAAGCAGATTAAGCAAATAATCACATAGGGGCAATCATGTATTTGACAGTTTAATTGAAGCGATTGCAGTTAATCAACACAAAGTAACACAAGCATCTAAAATTAATCTTTACAGATTAAGAAATCAGAGAGATTTAGAAAAACTTATCGGGTAGATCGAGTCGCCTTAGGAAGACTGTCCTAAGAGAAAATATTGCCCCCAATTGGTGCAACTCAGTATGTGCAAATTCCTCCGAGGATAAAACGATCTCGGATTACACACCAAGAAAACTTAGCACACAGGTATGTAATCACCGGCGGTCCTATCTCAGTCGCCTTGAATCTCACGAACTAATCTCTATGAACGGGAGTAATCAATCTATGAATTAAAGCAAGAGAATTTTGTTTCTCTTCAATATTCATCTCCTGAAAACGGCTGGGAGGAAGTTATAATTTATACTCATGTGATAAAATTAGGTTTAGAACTTAATTAATCCTAAAAACCCACAGAAATTCGGCCCAGGAAGGAAACACCCCGTCACTAGCGCGGCCGCCCTAAGGGCATGCGCGACCGCGCTCAATGGCAGACCACTTGGGTGGAGTTACGGCGGACCAGCGCGGCCGCCCTTGGAGCGTAGCGCGGCCGCCCTCAACGGCAGTGTCTCCGACGTGAAATTTCTCCTTGCCAAATATCAGTTCAAGCCCAATGACACCCAAGGTCATATGCTATGAACTTTCATACCACATTTACAAAATTCCAACATTAGTCACAATTGAAACAATCCCCAATTACTATGGTATAAGCACATCTAAATTACCCAAATTAAGGCTCCGTTTGTTTTGTTTGTTGTAAAATGCTTTTTGAAAAACGTTTTCCAATTATTTTATGTTTAGTAAGCGCTAAAAAATGAGAAAAATATTTTTCGGAAAATGTTTTCCACCTTTTTCACCGTAAAATGATTTACGAATTTTCCCGAAGTAAAATATTTTCCGAAAAATGACAACACTCTCACACACCTAACTTTTCATACACCCCACGTTACCCACTCCACTCACCACTACCACTCCCACCCCACTCACCACTACCACCCACTGCCCCCACCACCACCCCACCCCCTGAACGAATTAATCAACCTGCATAAAGTAAGAAATAAAAGAAGAGGAATGGAAGAAAGAAAAATACTCTACTGAAGTTAAAGGAGAAGAAAGACACGAGGGAAGGAGAGAAAGGAAGACCAACCTGCTTACTTTGGTTTCCGGTCATTTGACTCATTTTCCTTTATATGGTTATTTACAATCCTATTTCTATGGAGAGATTACAATCACCTACTAAACTATCTCTATCACACTCCATAATTCATGGGATATTTATATAGAATAATAGTGAAAGGATATACCATAATATTTACAATGTCAACTATATCATGCTTGATTTGAGGAACACATTTCTTTGCTTTCACCCCCCCTCCCTCAAGCGAAGTGTCGTGGAACTAAGCTGAGGCTTGTTGGAGAGAAGTTGGAAACGGGGTGCTGCAAGGCTCTTTGTAAAATGTCAGCCACTTGATCTGATGAAGAAATATTATGTAAGCTTAGAAATCCTTGAAGATGAAGTTCGCGAACAAAGTGAAGGTCGATCTTAATATAACGAGTACGGGCATGGAACACCGGATTTTTCGACATGTGTAGTGCCAAAATATTGTCACACAGGAGAAGAGGTGGGTTGAGAGGAATGCCAGGCTCTCGAAAAAGGTAACATATTGAAGCCCGCCAACCATGCTACGGTAAAGAGTAGCATCGGGAAGTGGGTCTCCGTCATGAGCAGTGAGGTGAATACCAGGAGCAAGTGGTGTTGGCGCCGGTTTGCTTAAGTGCATATTAAACTTATGAAGGAGATCCGAAGCATATCTCGTCCACATACACTAATCATCTACTTTCAAAAGCAACACAAATGGAGTCAATTACTTTGTTTACCACAGAAGAGTTAGAACCAGTAACCAATATGTCATCCACATACACTAAAATAGCAACGGTGGTGTCATGTTGATGACGAACAAATAAGGAAGAATCTGCACGGCTATTTAAGAAGCCCAAAGTAATAAGAAAATCATGTAGTCTACGGAACCAAGCACGAGGGGACTGCTTTAGTCCATGGAGAGGACGATTGAGCTGACATACATGAGTGGGATGTTGTGGATTCGTAAATCCCGGTGGTTGAGCCATATATACTTCCTCTGAAAGAATCCCATTCAAAAACGCATTCCGAACATCAAGTTGTTCAATCGACCATTTACGAGAATGAGCAATGAAGAGTATGGAACAGATAGTTGCGGGTTTGATGACCGGACTAAACATTTCATCATAATCAATCCCCTCTTGTTGCGTGTAACCCTGAGCTACAAGCCTCGCTTTATAGCGTTCAAGGGAACCATCAGCTTGTCGTTTCACTTTTTAAATCCATCTACTTCCCACAACATTATGATTAGGCGGACGGGGAACAAGAGACCAAGTGCCATTCTTACGGAGAGCTGTAATCTCTTCATATTATTGCTTGTTGCCATTGAGTCAAGGGCGCAACTTGTTTGAAAGTGCGAGGTTCGAAGAACTAAGATTCAACCAGTGTTGCACCAAGTGCAAATTTATGTTTGGGACGAAATACCCCAGCTTTGGCTCGAGTTATCATTGGATGATTTCCAAGTGCAGGTGTTGGGGAAGCACATGTTTCGGTTTGGGCAGAAGATTCAGGTTCATTAGACTGAATTTGAGAGGGAATGAGCTGAGCAGAAATTTTCGGTCCAGTCTCATCAGACTCGGCTTGATCCAGTGAGAAGTGGACTGGAGTAATGTGATCTTGAGACCTGGAGGAAGGGAGTGTTGGTGTAATGCCCTAGGCTATGGTTATGTTTGACTTGAACCGTTATGTATCATCTTTATCATTTATTATAGAGCGCGTTTATTCTGTTCATTATATGTTTGCATGTTTATTATATTTGAATCAAGGCCCCTAGTTGTTGTGACAACTAGTATAAGTTGATAATGGATAATCATGGAGATGATTATATGCATGGAGATGCACATGACACTTATGGATACTTGCTAGAGAACAAGTATCGACTTCGACCTACTTATGAGATTTATGACATGGTCTGTTGTCATGATTAAATCTCATGATAGTCGTGTTATCAATCCTTAGTACCTGAGATTATCATCGTCTTCCACATGACGAAGATCGTGTTTGATATAGTCTAACACTATCTTTAATCGGATAGCAATAAGGGCTATGTTAGCACGATTGAACTCATGTAGGGAAGAATGATAAGTCAAGACGGGATTTGTCCTTCTTATGAAGAGAGATGTTTGCTTGGGCCCCTCAATGAATGATGTTGATGAAATGTGTGGCCACACTCAAGTGATTTGATAGAGATCAAATGCATTTGGATTATCAACATACTCCCTCCGTCCCATGATAATACGCAAAAAGATACCTTTTGGTTGTCCCACAATAATCTGCAAAATCCCAAAATGGAAATGGGACACACTTGTCTCTACTCACAACAATTATCCACTTACTCCACTTTCTCTCTCCTACCCAACCATCTACACTCACAACACATCACCTTTTTCACCTTTTACCTTAATTCTCGTGTCAAGCAAAAATGTGCACATTTCTCCGGGACGGAGGGAGTATTCGGAATCGAGAAAGCATTGAACGGAATGAGTTGACATAGACCATAACTCATGTTCAATTGGACATCGTGGACAAAGGGATTATGAAATTGGATCTATCAAGGAATCAAACTTTGATGTTATATTTAATTGGGTGGACATAATGAGTCACTTATGCTTGTGAGGTTGATGCTTCAACTCACTACCAACATAAAATATAATTCCTAAAGGGTCACACACAAAAGAACGAATTTGATTCAAGCTGAAAAATTGGAGATTTTGAATTCTGGCACGACTCGTGATCAGGAGCACGACTCGTGCCCTGGGTCACGACTCGTGCCAATGGTTACGACTCGTGACAGGAGTTGAGAAACGACTTGTGTTTTTGTTTTTTTTGATCAGAACGAGTTGGAGCATGGAGAACGACTCGTGAGCACGAATGGAATGCAAAGGGCACGACTCGTGCCAATTGGCACGACTCGTGCCAACGCTGAATTCGTATCCGTACAATTTTTCTTTGCTTGAAAGGTTTTGGTGTTTGACAAGGTTTCTACCCTAATTGTTAGGGGATTTATATGGTATATAAATACAACCTTTGCAGCCATAATTTTCTATCTCTCACATCATAATTCTAGGTTTATGAAATTCTAAATTGATTTTGATTTTGAATCAAAGTCTCCCAAATTATTCCATAGTTTTTGGCTTTGATTATTGAATATTGATTCAATAATCAAGAGGATCATCTAGCAATCCAACAAGAAGGTGTTCTTGGTTCGTTCGCGTGTGAATTACTGATAGAGGGTGATAAGTTAATCACCAAGAGCTTGAAGCCATTGTTCGTTGATTCATCACAAGGTTTTGAACAAGGAAGAAGAAGATCCGTTTCGACATCAAAATTTCAAGGCTTGAATTTTGTGATCTACTTTGTTAAACTTCATCGCATTCAAGGTATGTAAATTCTATCTCATATAAATTTCTAATCTCTTCATGCTAGACGGATCATAGGGCTAGGGTTTTGATGTTATTTGTAAATCTTCCGCTGCGTTTGTAACCCCAAAACCCAACAGGGAGTCTCATGGAAGGAGAGGCTGGCGCTGGACTAGTCTGTGGGCTACTTGGCCTTGCAGCGCTAGAAGTGGGCATGGTGGGCTGCTGAGGGGACCCTATTGGGCCTGTTTCCATGAGCGTTACGGTGGATCAGAGCAGCCCAGAGAAGGTATGGGCCAGGTAACAGAAGCAGCGGAAGAACTTGTTGAGCTGGTCTGATGTAGCTGACTTTGACCAGGAATAGTTGTTTCAAAGTTAATTTTCACATAGACAAAATGTTGTTCATCAAACAAAACATGTCTAGAAACATATATTCGACCGGTGACAGGATTAAAGCACCTATATCATTTACGCATTAAATCATAACCAAGAAATACACAAGGCGTAGACTTAAGCATTAATTTGTGTCGATTATAAGGAACAAGGTTCGGAAAACATGTACACCCGAAAAGTTTTGAGAAAGCAGTAGTCCGGATTGCGTTGCCACAATTTCTCGTAGGGAGAAGTATAATTGAGTTGACGCATAGGCAACCTATTATTAATAAGGAACACAGTTGTAGAGAACGACTCAAGCCAAAAAATTTCGGGAACTTTGGATTGAGCAAGGAGACAAAGACCCATTTCTACAATATGGCAGTGTTTCCGCTCGACCACCCCGTTTTGTTGGGGAGTATATGGACATGAGGTCCGATGACTAATACCATTTTGAACCAAGTAGGCAGCAAATTGTCTATTAATAAACTCTCCCCCTCCATCAGTTTGAATGGTTTTTATAGTATGAACAACAAAAATCTTTCTAGATAATTGATTTTCTATAAGACTTTTGAAATCAGTGAAAAATGGAAACACATCAGACTTATGAAACAATGGGAACAACCATACATATCGAGAGAAGTCATCGACAATAGACAAATAATATTTAAAACCAGAAACAGAGGAAACGGTGGAGGGTCCCCAAACATCAAGATGCAATAAAGCTAACGGTTTCTTGGAATTAAAATTACGAGGTTCAAACGGAAGCCTGATTTTATTGACTAAAGACTGAAAAATATGATGAGAAGGGTGCCCTAAACAGGCATGCCAAGTGGAGGAGGAGGCACGTTCCCCGATCAACGCCAAAGAGTTTACGCGTGAACTGGGAACAAACGATAGAGTGTAAAGATCTCCAGAGTTATTGCCAGAAAGAATTGTCCTCTTGATGTGATTGTCCTTCACGGAAAACCCAAACGCAGTTAATTCAAAGAAGCAATTATTATCTAAACAAAACTTGCGAATGAAAAGTAAAGAACGACTAATTTTGGGACATATAAGACAGTGTTCATGTTCATGACAAAATTGTGATTATGAGAAAAAAACTGAGTAGAACCAATATGAGAAATAGGAATGGATGCACCATTAGCAACAACAATAGAGTCATTACCTGAGTACGGAGAAAACTGTTGCAGGACATCCGAATTGGATGTCATGTGATTAGTCGCCCCGGAATCAAGAACGAAAGATACGGGAGCAATAGGCGACGAACCACTACCAGCCGGATACATGTGTTGTTGTGGATAATACTGAGCGGTGTACGCGAAATTCCCCCGTTGATAGCAAGTGGTTGCTTCGTGACCAGCTTTCTTACACAATTGACATGTTACTGGATGTGGATCTTGGCTAAGGAATGGGTTTGCTGGGTAGTATGGGAAAATAGCTTGTGGGTTTGGAGGCCGAGTGGGTGGAAAAGGTGAGGGAAAAGGCGGTATACCTTGACCTTGGTTCTTGTTGCGGTTACCCTTTTGGTTTCGGTTACCCCCGCCCCTACGGTTTGGGCTAGGAATGAAGAAGTACCCCCCTTGGTTAGGCTGCCCAAAATGCCTAGAGCTTCCCTGATTGTGATGGTCGGAACAGCAGGTAAAGTTAAGGGTTTATGTTTTTCCGGTTCTTTAGCAGTGGCAAGAGTACTCACGGTAGGAGAGATTTTGTTGGCAAACTTCTATTGAAGTGCTTCTTCTTGAAGCAAAATGTCCTTTAGATCGTCAAGAGTTGTATCACCCTTGAAATTTTGAGTCGTTATGAATTCCTTGTAGGAATGACCTAGGCCGCCAAGGATAGTGTCTGCGACAAAACTGCTTCACCTGCACAAGCAAGGGAATGAGAGATGGTCTTGGCGTGGAGGATGTAATCTTGGATGGTCATGCCGAGGGATAGATTCAAATTATGAAGCTCCTTCTGGAGCTTTTGGATGTGGATAGTAGAGGCCACACCAAACTCTTTGGCAAGAAGGTCCCACGCCTCCGGTGCCGTTTTACAAGGGTTTATATGAGGTTGGACTTCAGGTGTAACGGTGGCTTTGATCCATCCGAGAACGAAATGAGAGGTATGGATAAAAGCTTCATAGGCTGGATTTTCAGAGGTGGTGCTGTCGGCTTTGGTGAGGGTTTGGGAGGGTGGGATTTTATCGGTGACAACATTGGTGAGGTAGTGAATTTCCAACATTGATAGAAAGAGGGAACTCCAATTCTGATAATTGTCATTCGACAATCGCCTGTGACCCATGTACGATTGTACGTTGAAGAGAATGGGGAGGTTATGTTTATCGCGAGGGTTAACTTGCCTAGGATCGGTGGTAACCATGGTTTTCGAAGCTTCGTCACCCATGGCTATATTGATGTCGCTCTTGATACCATGAACGAATTAATCAACCTGCATAAAATAAGAAATAAAAGAAGAGGAATGGAAGAAAGAAAAATACTCTACTGAAGTTAAAGGAGAAGAAAGGCACGAGGGAAGGAGAGAAAGGAAGATCAACCTGCTTACTTTGGTTTTCAGTCATTTTCCTTTATATGGTTATTTACCATCCTATTTCTATGGAGGGATTACAATCACCTACTAAACTATCTCTATCACACTCCATAATTCACGGAATATTTATATAAAATAATAGGAAAATGATATACAATAATATTTACAACGTCAATTATATCATGCTTGATTCGAGGAACACATTTCTTTGCTTTCACCCCCTGCCCCCTCTCCTCGGGTCAAAAAAAAATTTAATCATTTAAAATTTATTTTTGACAACTCCCCACCCTCTATCGGGTCAAAAAAATTTAATCATTTAAAATTGATTTTTAACAACTCCCCACCCCACTCCACTCACCGCCACCCCTGCCCCCACCCCGTCAGATAAAAAAAAATTAATCATTTAAAATTTATTTTTAACAATTTCACACCCCACTCCACTCACCACCACCACCACCCTTGCCCTCAACCCCTGCCCCCCACTCCACTCACCACCACCACCACCCCTGCCCTCAACCCCTGCCCTCCCCCCCCACTCCACTCACCACCACTACCCCTGCCCCACACACTCAGATTATCTCAAATTGTGTTTTTATCGAAAAATATTTTCATTAAAAAGTGTAAAAAAAAATTTGGAAAACATTTTCATTACCAAACAATCAAAAACATGTTTATCTCATTTTTCGAAAAACATTGTACAGAAAATTCATTTTCCGCAAGTTATTTTACGCGAAACAAACCGGATCCTAAGAATCCATAGAAACTTCAAAAGCAAAAAAATAAATTAAAAAAAAATAAAATCAGGGGTTGAAAACGTTACAATGTGATCAAGGTGAGCATGAGGAATGTAGAGAAAGTTCTGGGCAACAACTTTTGGTGGGCACCTCCCAATATCTAAAGCAGTCTTCAATTGATGAATGACAACACAAGTTTCATTGCCACCAATGGATAAGCCCTCAATTGAATACCCTTTTATCACGAGACCCTTACGATTAATCTCAACCCTTGCTTCTCGATATTCATCTTCCCCAATTGCCGATTGCCGACAAAATCCCAGATTTTTCCAGGGCTTGTGGGTGGGTGGGTGAGGTTCTTGTTGTTGTTGTTGGGTAGCGAGAAAGAGTTGTTCAGAAGGGTTGATTTGAAGAAATGGGATTGGTGAGATGGGAAGACGTTACAAACTTGAATCGGTCGCCGAATTGGGGCGACGGGTTTAGAGGATTTTTGGAAATATTATGAATTTTTATGTAGAATAATTTGAACTGAGGGGGTGTCAAGGAATTATTCAAAAGTTAATTCAAATGTCAAAATATGGTCCAGTCTGGTTACGGAAGAAGAAGCCCACGGTTTAGCCATCTAAAAAGCCCAATCCATAACAAAAGAACCAGGCGAGTTGGCGCAAAGCCACTCAGTTCAAACCAAACCAAAAAACCCCTCAACTCAACTGCCTGCCTGCCACCAGTCGAGACTCGAGTGTGTGTGTGTAAACTGTCACGTGCCAAAACAACAACAGCAGCAGCAGCAGCGCAGCGAAACAAATCAAATCATTAACGAAACGCGGAGACCTCCAAACCCTAACCCACCATTTTCCTCACCCTAAATTCCCTCTTCTCATTTTCTCTCTCCAGAATCACCGCCGAGAGCTCCGTCAATTTCATTCATTCTCCAGGTACGCCTAAAGTTCCCATTTTAAATCAAGGAATTGATTAATTCTCGATTATGTTCATATTAATTGTATCTCGTATTGACATTTTGTTCTTTCTACTTCAATTGGCGTTCTGCCCAATTCAATTCTCGATACATGTTTGCAATTGAATTAAGTAGTATTTTTGTAGGTTAATTCCTTTGCCCACCCCTGATGTTTTGTTAATTTTCAATGCCTTCCCATTTCGTTCACATTTTCTACTTTCAGTTGTAACTGTGGAAGTTTGGGCACCGGAATTAGGATAAACCTCATGGGTAGGCAGTGGAATTAACCTGTAATTTTGTAAATGATGTCAGTGTGTCAATCATGAACATTTTCTTTTTGGCATCCTTCCCAGTCAATCATAAGTTTCTGTTGCAGTTGTAGCTGTGATAATTATCTGCTGGAGCATCTCTCTCCCTGTATATGTAGTAATTGAAGTTGAAAACTGTGTGTATTGGTGAAGTTCACCTATAATTTGAGAAGAATGTGACCGAACTTTTCTCTGTGAATTTCAAAGATATGACCTGTCTTTTGAGCCATTGAAATATTGGGGTACAATTACAGCTTGGTTAGCTTTTTAGCTGGCGGTCTAATTATTATTTTTGTTAGGTTAGTTTATGAAAAAAGAGGGTATTTGCAGTAGCTTAGTCTTAGTTTTATGAGCAAGTTTTGGGAGAAACTAGTTTCTCCATAAATTATAAAAAGTCCACTTTTTTTCTACTTGCAAGTAGTTAGTAAATATTTAGGAACAGTTTATAAACAGGACTTTCTTTAACTTAAGGAGAAACTAGTTTCCCCCAAAATCTTGTGTAGTTTTATTTTGTTGCACAAAGGGTAGACCAGTTCGACTGTCAGAACTAAAACTATGAATTTCCCCCTCAAAAAACTAAGACTATCGTTCCCAAGGCTAACCAAAATGATTAAATTCTCATGGTAATTTATATGTGGAGCCATGGAATTTCAATTTTCTATGTGCAGCTATACAAAGAAACTTGTACTCGCTCCGTCCCAGAGTAAGGTTCACACTTTCCTTTTTGGTGTCCCATAATAAGTTTCACACTTTGCTTTATTCCCCAAATGGAAAATTATGAATAGTGTTTTGGATAGACGCGTCCTTCATAAATTTTGTAGAATTACAAAAAAAAAAAAAAAAAAAAACCTTAACAAACCTATATTTTATCCACTTGACTTATGAATAATGTTTTGGACAATTATATTTCAACCCACTTCAATTGTTTACCCATTTTTTATTGTTTGCTTATTAGTGTGTAAAACTAAAGTGTGAATCTTCATACTATGGGATGGGGGGAGTAGTTATGATTTATTGACACACATAACTTTCTCTCAAGCCATGATAGAGAGAGTGGGAACAAAATATGTTTTTCGTTTCAGACTTGTACAAAGTTAAGCCACATGGAGTTCTGCTCCTGGTTAATCTTATGTAGGGTAGCGCAGTATACTTCTGGATGCTGCTGCTGTGCTGCATGCCTATGGTTGCAACATATCATTGATAATATCATATCATTTAGTTATACAAACTGCTACTTGATGCAGCTTAGCATTGTGCTAACTACTTGAGTTCAGTACTTGAATCAAAACATTATTCATTTAGAAACGAATAGCCTCAAGGTGTAATCTTCTTTCTATCGATTTTTTTTTTATCATTGCTGCTGGTCAAGTATCAACAATCATAATGGTTTGCCCTTTTCTCTTAAGTTGTCTTTTATGTTGAATATTTGATTTCACTTGAGCTCTCTGATACTGAATACGTAATAGTTTATTTGTTTTAAGCTTGGTAGAAGGTTTTGATTTATGCTTTGCACATCATATATTATGTGTCGTATAATGTTACATTTTGAATTGAGATGATTTTGTTATATGTCAGGCATAGAATCGATGATTTGGTCATCCCTTATTTGGCTTTAACATTGAGCGAGTAATTAGATCCGATGAGGGTTTCTTCTTAAAAAATGCTTGTACAATTGTTATCGAGAATATGGAGTTATGCCTGTTTCGAATGTTCTTGTAAGAGTTTGTACTCTCTTTACGAGTCAATTTGCTATAGGCGTGCCACCTTTTGTTTTCTCATTATCGCAAAAGAATCGAATTGAAGATACTGGCTAGCTGGTTCATTTTTACCGAGCTCCATATAATTTGACCAAGAGCGATCAGCTGAAGGGCGTATGGCTGTTGTCAAGCCGAGGTATGTTAAGTTGTTGGTTAAGGAATTTGATTTGACCCATTTTTTAATGCATTGTGATGTTCTATTTCCTCATTCAGATGGGTTGCTCCGGTACCTTTTCTTTGTTCTTGTAGTTCCGATTTTTCTACTATGCTTGAAATTATGTTTCGATTGATCTTTTACTATGACATGGTTTTAATTGTGAACTATTTATAATTATCCTTAGTTCCCTTTTATAACATTGATATCTTCTTGGCATGGGCTTTGCTTCACTGGTTGATTTTACTAATTATACCTTTATTTCCTATCAATCAAGATGAAGTCTTACATATGGCTCGAAACTACTGATGGTTCAATCCAACAAGTGGAGGAGGAGGTTGCGATGTTTTGCCCCATGATATGCCGAGAGGTACTTCAAACAGGCATGGGATCTTCCAAAAACTATGCTATAAAACTTCCTCAGCGAGTCAATCCTGCGATTTTGGGCTCAATACTTGACTACCGCCGGTTTCATCAATTACCAGGGCGCTCTAATAAGGTCCGACATGTCTCGGCTCTCTTGTCTGTCTTCAGCTTTTCAATAGTGACATTGCCTCTAGTCATGCATACCGAAAGGCGTGTAAAATGGGAAAATGCTGAGTCTTATGTGTTACTTTCCGAGGTTCAAAGAACTTTTGGAAGCTCTTCGTCTCTTTTGTTCTTCACCTTATAATTAATGAGGCAAACAAAGTTAAAGTAATAACTTATTTGACTTATTTAGGAAAGGAAAACCTTTGATGAAAAGTTCATACGGTTAGATACAAAGAAGTTATGTGAGTTGACATCTGCTGCTGATAGCCTTCGGTTGAGACCTTTGGTTGACCTCACTAGCCGGGCACTTGCTCGGATGATTGAAGGCAAAACACTGAGGAAATACGGGAGACCTTCCATCTCCTCGATGATCTTACAGAGGTAATTATTTATAGAAATAATTCCATCTCATCAACTTGGTTATTTTACAGGATGTATTTCATGCAGAAATGTTTATTTCAGGAAGAAAAGTTGGAACCTTTAAGGAATATGACCGATGATCCTCGCATTCGACTTTTGAATCGGTTATATGCTAGAAAAAGGAAAGAGTTGAAAGAGAGAGAGAAATTAAAGGTAGGCTAATTTAGTTCACAGTTTTGCAGCCTTTGCCACAGAAATGTAATTGGTCTATTGATGGTCATGTGGTCATAATTGTTTATATATTTTGGCTCCAATGATAAATAGCATGCATACCCATATATGTTCTAATGATTAATGTAGTACCGGTTTACCTTATTTTAGGATGTTGAGGTCGAAGAAGAGCGTTCAGATGATAGGTCCGTCGACGATCTGTTGTCTTTCATAAATGGTGGAGCTGAAGGTATGTCAGGCTGGCATATTACATTACTTTGTCTTTCAAAGGGTTGATTCCTTTTCATGGTTCTTGCACATTTTAATCAGACACTGTGGATTGGTACGAAAGTTCTCTTGTTTTTCTGCTGGGTCTTGGGCTACATTACTCGTCCGTGGTCTCAAATGCCATGTTTGTCCGTGATTCATCCATATTTAATATTCAAACATTAGTCAGTGAATCCCCGCTTTTATGAAGTGATAGCATAGAAAATGGGTCAAACATTGCCTTAATTGAGGACATAATGTATGCACTACAGAAATAATGATATTTAAAAATGAAATTCAAAGGTGGGAATGAGATTCATGACCTGATTGATTTTTCTGAATTATAAATTTTACGACCTATGTTTCATGTTCATATTTGGCTTGTCCAGAGGGAATATGAAAAGCTATATTAATTTGTTAAACATCTAAAGCATAGAACTGGTTCGATTGTCTAGTGCAAATAAGTGGCTACTGAAGTTGCCTTAACTCATGCTAGGAGGGAAGTAAACTTACTTTCAGGGATTCCACACCCGCACTCACAGTCTTGCAGGTGAAAATTAAAACTTACTCCTAGAGTGCCTGGATTAGTGATTGGTTAGGCGCCACATATGACAAGCAGTATGACTAAAATATATTGGGAATATTTGTGTAGTGTTTCAGGAACTGATGATTGTAGGGTAATCTTATGGGTCTTACTAGAAAACTAGAAATTGGATTATTGTCCTGTTCAAGTGGGTCTCTTCTCAACCCATTTTAAAGAATTTTGTAGCAATATATTTGGTGCTGGTTAGTTATTGTTAGTTATTAATGGATTTCCTTTAGTATTGCATATTTGTAGTCTTGAAATTGTGGTTTTTGTACAATTCTCTATATTTGCATTGAAACTTATGTCTGTGACACTCTTCAGATTCCAAAGGTGCTAGATCTACCAAGAACAAAAAGAAAAACCGAAGGAGAAAAGATCTGCCAAGAAACTCTTGTTTGAACAGCGAAAATGGAAACCATAATAAGGTTGGTCTGCATTAATTTTCATCAAGAAATTATATCATGGATATATGATGATTTTGTAATGATAACAGAGGTTACATTTCAGTAGTGTATAGATTGAGGTAGGTGGTTATTTCTGAAATATATTGCGCTTTGGTTGGTTTCTCCTGAGTGACATTTTGGTCATATTAGGGTGATACCATGATACAGCTTAAATCGCATCTCTGCGCTGTAATATCATTAAATGATATTCAGTGTAATCCTTTTTTATGATTATTTTCTTTTCATTTTGTTAATTACTTCTTCCTTCTTCAATGAATTAGGAATCAAATGGTCTCCCTTCTTCTTGCAAGAACAGTGAGACTGACAGTGCACCTAGTCCTAGTGATACTTCAAAGTTGAATCCCGTGATGAGGGACGAACTTGACAGGTTTGATGACGGCGATATGGATGATGAGTTGGATCCTGCAATGAAGGAAGAACTTGACAGGTATGCATGTATTTTGTTTTTATATCCCCACTTTAAAGGATTCAACACACGGCATAGTTGTTGTCTCGTAAGTGTTGATAGCTCAATGTGCTTGCATCAAGAAATCATTTTTTTTTTCACTTTCTATTTTTGTGATTTCATTTTGACATTTCTGATGTCTATTTTAGCATTGTCATGGAATCTGCAATTCCTCGTACCCACGAGATTCTGCGCTTGCTTCATTAGCTTTTTAGTTGCTAGTCAATAACGACGAACACACTGCTATTTTTTTTTTCAAAACTTGCTAGGATGTGGTTTGATGGAAAATGTTTTCAGTCTTTAGGCGTTAATGTTGGGCATAGTCAATATGATTCATCTTTTCTTTTTGTCCATTATCCAACTGCATGACTTACTGAATCATATGTCAGTACGATTCATCTCTCACTTTTGCTCATTACTTGAAGTCAGACTGCATGACTTGCTGAACTGGGCGACAATCGTAACTCCTTTGGTCAGGCTACATAGAGCACACGGTCACATTTGGTAGCCTTTATTTCATATTTCTGAGTTTTTTCTTACCTATTGCAGGGAAGTAGAGGATTTTGCCCGGAGATTGAACTCTGTTTGGCCAGAGAGAGTGCAGGAGATTCTATCGTTGGGTCAAGAAAGGAGGGTTCTTCCAATATCGGTGAATGGTAATTGTTCCTTGCAGAGATATTCAGGTATGCGCTCTAACTGGAATGTGATTCGTTCCAGTTTTTGATGGAAATCAAACACATTTCTCATTGTGTATTATATCCACTAACACAAACCACACATCACTAATGGAGATTTAAAGAAATTAACTCGGGGGGTTTGTATTTGGGGTTTGGCTGAACTAGGGAAACAGTAAACAGATGAAAAGTTCCAATAACGCCCTTTTCATCTGATGCCAGACCATATTTTTTAATTCATATATTTGGGATCTGCCCATAATAGCCCCACACTTTCTGGCTTCTGCAACTAAAACTTAGGAAAAAGTGGAGTGTACAACACTCAATGCGCGATCAGTGGCGAAGCCAACCACCTTAATGTCAAATGTGTTAATTTTAGCACCTTCCAATTTTTAGAAAATGACATTTTATTATTAAAATAATAAATTTATACATTTTGACCTCCTTAATTTGGAGATTTTTTTTGCACTAAATTATTATTCTGACCCTCTTGTATACGGAATTTGTATACCTCAATTATAATAATTAATCATAAATAAACTTGGCCCCCTTTTCGAAAATTCCTGGCTCGCCTCTCCGCATGATGTAAACAAGTTTGCTATACACAGTCAAGATTTGTTTACGGGTTTGTTTGTATCAGGCGTCAAATTGTTGCACATTCAACCAGCATTCATTGATCTGGTTCTGTTTATGCATTCCATACATGTAGCATTTTTCAAACTTAAACATGGATGGGGTATTTGGTGAACAGGTTTGGACCGAAGATAATGCGGGCCAATTTTTTACCGTTCAGAATTAGCAGCATGAAAAGCCGCTCAGATGGATGATGCTGTCAGGGTGCATACAGAAAATGGAAAATGGAAAATGGAGAGGACACAAGTAAGGAAAATATTTGTCCCTCTTGCTTAAACCTAGAGGCAGTTTTGGTCCTCCCAGGGGACATCTGGACTAGAAAGTTTCAGAAGAGATGCGAACACGGGACACTTGAGAGAGAGAGAGAGAGAGAGAGAGAGAAAGAGAGAAGAGGAAGAGCATGCAAAATGGTTTGAACTTGTAGCAAAATTGCTTAGGCCCTCTCCATTTTGTTGGGTTTTTGTCACATGTTTTCTGCCTCCATTTGTAGCGTCAAAAATTCTTTTATTTATGGAAAATGGGTTAATTTTGTATGAACCATGTTGGAGATGATTGAATACCTTCGTAGCACAAAATATCTTCCACCTATGGACAATCACAAACCTTGCAAAAGGGGCTCACTCCAGCATGTATTCATATTACCTCCAACGATGTTTATTACCTCCGCCGATGTTTCATGTTTGTTAACCCCAAATTATTGACCACGCATTTACTGTCTTTAAGTAATTATTAACTCAGGAACAATATTGTAAGTCATTTATTCAAGAAAAGGCGATTGTTTTGTTGTCATGGCTATAAAATCATAAAAGTGGGTGTATTCGAAGATTAGAGAAAAAGAACACTATGTGCAGTAGTCATTTTAAACATAAAAGTGGGTGTACCCAAATATTTGAGGTAAAGGAGGTGCACTTAGATATGTTATGGGTCAATTAGCCGTACTATTCTTCATTCAACATTTGCGGTACGTATAAAATAACCTTCAAATGTGCAGGTGGGTGTACTTATAGATTTTAGGGTATCAAATTGATACTATCAATGCCAGCACTCTTATCTTAATCAAGAATCTGTAATATAAATCACACCTCCACTATCTATCTATAGTGCAATGAACAATTTCAATGGCCAAATTTTCCATTTTGCCCTCACTAAGTTGTCTCTTTTCCATTTTGCCCTTTAAAAAAAAAAATTTTTTTTTAAATAAAAAAAACAAAAAAAATCGTGTCCTCGGACACACACGAACTCGAGCTTTTACTATTTATTAGTGTGTTATAAAACAAAGCTTTCAACTCACTTATGTGAGCAAGATAGTAGTAGGGTGGATTTAGGATGGATTTAGGGCAACATAGTAACCAGGGGCGGAGCCAGGAATTTTCCGTGGGGGGGGGGGGCAAGATTATACGGCTGCCCCCGAAAAAAAAATTTTCGGGTCGGACAAGTAAAAATGGGTCGGATCCATGAAAAACAAATAAATAAGGAAAAATGTCATAATATTTCATACACAAAATCATGTTCAAATTAGTTCATCAGAACGGAAAATAACCGAAAAAATACAATTGAAAACTAGAAGAAGCCATAGATCTAGGCCTTTTTAACACAAATCTATCCATTGATAAACCTAAATGAACAAAAAATACAATTGAAAACTTATCAATTTGTGAGAAATTAAAATTAATCAAAACACATTTAAATCTATAAATATATAAAACAAGGATAGTGCAAGTTCCCGCTCAGAAATGTCGCTATCAAGGGCAAAATCGTCATTACATTGCTTATGTTTGCAGTTACTAAAATAGCCTATATGTTGTGTACATGAATACTGTTTAAGCAAGGGTATATTAGTCATTATACATTGAGAATAGATGTTGAATTTTTATGCATGTAAGCCATTTGCTTATTTTGAACTGCACAAACTTGACAAATGTTGCTGATGTTTTATGCATGTCGTCCATTTGTATGTTTCTTTATGCAAAATTTTGACAAGTGTTTTGACCCACATTCAAATGTTTCTTCATCTTCTCTTTATCTTCTCTTTTTAAGAGTCGGTCTTCATTCATCCCACACACATGAACCACTCACATACACAGGACACACATGGAGAATATGTCGCCGGAGGGCTGCCGGAGGGCTACTGGAGTCAGATTTAAAAGTAAAAAGAGAAGAAAAAGAAGAAGATTCGTCGTCCAACTCGAATTTGTTTATGCCACGGATGTGTCCTCTTCGCACGGTTCATGTACCGCCACCGACGGTGTAGCGTGTTGTCGTGGGACGACGTGTTAGGGTTGGAGAAGAGCCGGTTGAGAACAAGGGAGTAAATGGTGAAGACGTCGGAAAAGGGACAGGTGGTGAACGAGGGAAGTGGGTTTTGTTACCGGATCTAAATGGGGACAGAGAAAGGGAGGCATTATGTTGCTATGCTAGGCCGGTAGTGGGTAGAGTAGTAGTAGATGTGGGTTTGCAGTTCGGGTGGTAGGGAGTCGGCGTCGGAGGTTTGGGGCGGTAATGGGGAAGAGGCAACTCGAATTTGGTGTTGTGGTGGGGCTGAGAGAAGGGGAAGTGGTTGGTGGGTGGGGAAGATGAAAGAAGAGGGAGCGTTAGAGAGAGAGAGAGAGAGAGAGAGAGAGAGAGAGAGAGTATGGGTTATGTCATTTACATTTAAATGGGAGACGTTTGGGGATTGTAAGAGGCATGGAAAATGAAAGGTTGGTTGAGGACTGTGGAGTACAGCTCATTTGAGCTTTTCAATTTTTTTTTTTTTTTAATTTTGGTTCTTTTCAAATTTGCAATTAATTAGAGAGAGAGAAAGGAAAGTGAAATTTTTGGGTGATTGTTCACATGATCCGTAGATTTCATCTGTCATCGAACCTTTCTTCGAAATATATCAAAAATTGCAAACACATGTTGCCAGAGCATATATGGAACTTACCAAGGCATTTCATCTAATGTATTCTGATAATACTGCAATAACAATGCAGGAATCTTGAAGGGGTTAATACTTTAACACCATTTTATCCAGCAATGACTATTAACACATACGACCTACCTCCACATTCTCTTCGTACACTTTCTAGCTGTATACTCCCTCCGTCCCGGTAGAAGCGTCACCCTTTTAGGGGTGGCGCGCAAATTAAGAAAAAGTGTGGGAAGAAAAAATGTTGTGAGTGTAATTTAAAAATAGGAGAGAGAATTAGTGGAGGAAATAGTGAATTTTAAAAGTGTTGTGAGTGTAGAGGAGAGAGAATTAGTGGAGGGAATAGTGGATGGGATAATAAAATATTAATAAAAGTTTCCTTTTTAGGAAAGGGTGACGCTATAAATGGGACGCCATTTTGGGTAAAAAGTGACGCTTCGACCGGGACGGAGGGAGTAGTGTTATTCACCTTTTGTAAATTGCTTGATTAAGATGTTTAGAGTGAAGCAGCAAGAATATCAAATTGTTTCCTTTCCATTCTTACCCATGTTGCTGAATTCACTTTGAGAAGATTTAAGAAATTATTAGTGTCATCACTAGCACACTCAAAGATGAATTATTTTTGAAACTGAAAGATTATTAAACAAGTACTTGCTCTGATAACAAAATTGGGGACATGATTGATCAAAATTTAAGCTTCCATAAACGCAAATTATTGAAGGTAGTTATTAGGTTTGAAAAAGTTTACATGCATTATTTTTAATTTTTGTAAATATATGGGTGACTCCAAGAGCTTATTCTACAATTCGATTTGGTTAATATAACACAATTTCATATAAATTAACAAAATATTTTATCTATTTAAAAATAATAGCAATATTTTATTAATTATATGGTATACAATTAAATTGCACCTTTTCATCGTAATATAATTAATATTTTTCTTTCAAAACAAAAGGTTATTAATATTTTTAAGTTTGAGTAAAAACTAGATTTATTTTCAATAAAAAATAATTTTAGTATTTCTATATTTTTTCCAAAGAAAGTATGACATTTTTATTGAGAGAATTTTAGTATACCAATTAGATTGAATAGAATATAACAAAATTTATACATAATAAGAAATGGTTTCGGTTTAAAAATATGAACGGATAATTATTTTACAACCATTAGTAGTACTTTCAATATCATAAATTTATAATTCTTATTAATAATCAAAATAGGTGGTTTTCAAAGGTATAATCATAATAGAAATTCTCCATTAGATAAAAAATTCTCCTTTTATTTTATTTAAATTGATCACTATTAATTAAGAATAGTTATTAGGAAAGATTAATTGGGTAGGGTTTCATTTAGGATCATTGTAAAAATTTTAATTATTTTGGGACTTTTTATATGAGTAGTACGCTCAAAATTACAAAATATTCTATTTTTGATAGGAATGAAGGAGTATAAGATTTTTAAAAAAATGTGAAGAAGAGATAATTCACTTAGTTACAAAAGATATATATTTTGAGTAACATTTTTACTAGGTTTCTAACAAAAGTATCATCTACCTATTCATTTTTATTATTAATAGTCTGTAAATATATATTTTTTTCTTTTTTACATTATTAATTGTCTGTAACTATTCATTCTAAATATCAATATAGTTGGGCGAGGGTTTTTTTTCTTCCAAAGGAACCCCGACACGAATAATTAGCGTGTTTGCACGGGATATATATTGAATAATTCCAATTGGAGCGGACGCTCCTCTATGACCAGAAATTTCAAGTTGAAAAATAACCCAATGCACGCTTATGTCCCAATATCAGCATGGCCATGCCAGACCTTCCATGGGCGTGCCTGAAACAAAGCATGGCCTTGCACTGAAGCCAAAAAATCCATAAAAATCATAAAAACCCAAGAAATCCATCCCGTATCACAATCGAACTACAAAATGACCAGAATCGTCAAATCTCTAGGCTTGAATGACATCCACCGGGAGATCATGAGAGTGCAAATACCCCATATGAAATTAACATAAAAAGGTAAATATTAAGTTCAATGTGCAATAAATTTTTTTTCCGAATGATAAAATGATTAGATATTCTGAATAGGTATTTAAAAAGTTTGAAGTAGTATGAAACGAATCAACTTGTATTATTCTTTATAGACTGAGACACTAATTTATCGAGCTAAAACAAATCAAGTAGAGATTACTTTGGTATGAGCAAGAAATAATAGTCATGTATTAATTGATACAACAACACACTTCATAGAGCATGGCATGTGTCAGTAATCTAATACTAATGATAGCAATTAAAGGGTACATATTATATATGAATGAGTTATGCACAAATTAATAACCACAAATGATATCTTTTTTCGCGAAGCGAAATTTACTATCTTCACGCTAAGTGAGTAATACATAACTAAAAATATTGCCAACTGTATGTAATACATATCAAGAATGAAATTGTGACAAAGTTTAACATAGATGAGTATGACATCTTTCCTTACTTTCTTTGATTTTGATATAACTATTCAAAACAAGCTTAAAATGGAGAATTTAATGATGATTTTATTTTAAGCGTACTTTATAAAGAACAAATAAATAATAATATATGAGTAAAAAAATAAATATGGGTATTTTTATTTTATTTTTTGGAAATACAAAAAAGGAGTATACAATGTCCATGATATGAAAAGTTGACAACTTAAAAATGTCAAAAAAAAAATCTTCTGTTTTGCTAAATAAAAAAAAAATAAACAAGTTTTATCTCCAAAAAAAATATAATAAAATTTTGACATGTTTGTCAAATAAATAATTCAATAAAATTTGAAAATATTTTTTTGAGATTATATTATTGACAACTTGAAAATGGTCATTAATACAACTAACATAATTTACTTTTCTCTTCTCTAATAAACTTAATTTACATGTTACATAGTGGTATTTTTATTCTTTTTGACAATTGCTTCATTGTTTAAAGAATCTTGAGTGCAATAAATCTTTTTGGCTCCCACCTGATAAATTTACATGTCGCTTATTCTGGCTAAATTGCCTACATATTATAAAATTAACAGAAAACACTTTAAATATAAATGAATAATAAGAAATATTTTGAGTATATTATTATTTGATCTAGATTCGAAGCAATGTTAGAGATGGTGAAAGATAATTGGTGCTAAAATCATTTATTGTTTTGGTGCAATTTATGCACCAAACTGCTAGAGATGGTCTTAATATCTTACTACAATTATTGTCTATAGAAATACTAATCTAAATTGTTTTATATATTTTTCTTATATTGCAATCTTTATATTTTAGTTTTTCCTTTATTTTTAACAATCACTCATCTCAAAATAAATGTTTAAAATTTTTTTAAAGAACAAATGTAATATTTTTTTGAATATTCATTTTGGGCAAAGGGAGTGCTTAACAATCTATTATACAAAGTAAAAATTATGTGTTTACTTTTTGAATATTCATTTTGGGCGAAGGGGGTGCTTAATAATAGAAATAAACAAGAATATGTATCCCGTGCTTTATCTAATTTTTTTTTCTGGAAGCAAAATTATCTTGATGACCAGGATCTTCAAATTAAAAGAAGGTAAGGTTATAGATTATGTGAAATTGTGATCTCTTTAGAATTACATTTAAATATTTCTTCTATTGATCTTATTTTGAAGAGACATTATTTTGTCCATACATTTGGTGCGACCGCCCCCTAAAGGTGTGCGATCACCCACTAGGCGGTTTGGGCGGGTTGGGCATGGATGGTCTGGGATTGTCATATTAGGGCGGTTTAGATCAGATGCGGTTTGAGCTGGTGCGGTTTGACTCGGGTGCGGTTTGCCTCTGGTGCGATTTTGGCCCTGGTGCGGTTTTGACTCTGGTGCAGTTTGGCTCCGTTGAGATTTTTGGCTCTGGTTCGGTTTTGGCCCTCTGGTGCGGTTTGGTGGATCAGGCGATTTTGAATTGTGTTGCATTTCTATATATTTTTACTTTGATTTTACTTAGCTTACACTAATAAGCAAGATTGATAGTTAGGTGTTTTTTTGGCTTTAGAGTTGGGCATACTTTTATTCCCGCTCATTGATGTAACTCTTATTAACATCTCTAATTCCTTTTTTATTTGTTTAGACTTCCATCAGTTATGTGTTAGCAATTGTCGGTGCATCGCACGGGAGTACTGCTAGTTTGTGTAAAACAAAACTCCATTCAAATTTGTAGAGAGAGAGAGAGGAAATTACCGAGAGAGAGAGAGAGAGAGACGGCGAAGAAGGACTAGAGGAGAAGGAGCAGCGGCGGCGGCGAGCGTCGAGGAGGAGCGGCGGCGCGGCGGCGACAGCGAGCGGAGACGCGAGAAGGCTAGGGTTTTTGAATTTTGGAGCGGACGGAGACGAGAAGGAAGGGGAAATTACGTATGCTTTTTGTTTCCTCTGTTTTTTTTTTTTTTAAAAATCGAACGACGCTCTTTTTTTTTTTTTTTTTTTCATTAATCAAAACGACGTCGTTTTGATTAATTAAAAACAAAAAAAAAACGTAAACTCTTTGTCTTCTCCGGCAATACTCCGGCCAAAATCCCTAATTTTCGTCAGTTTAGATGGGGGGCAAAAAAAAAAAAAAAATATTTTGCACCTTTGCATTTCCGCTGGGGGGGCAAGTGCCCCCTCCTGCCCCCCTGGCTCCGCCCCTGATAGTAACAGTAGCAGGGGCGGATACAAGGCAAGCTAAAGGGTGGTAGTGAATCCCCTAATCAAATAATGTGTGGTTTAGCGGGTGAGATGTTAACACTTTGACCTGAATGAAGGTTGTGAAGGTTGTGGGTTCGAGTTTCATATTAGAGATTAATTTCCGTGTAGGATTGACTGCCCGTAGTACTGTTGTGCTAATAATGCAATGGCCCTAGATCCGCAGTAGGATCACCAAAATAACAACATAAAAAATAGCAAGAAAAAGAAAAGTTACTGATACTTGTGGTAGAAAACAAACATGAAAAAGACCAAATCATCGGCCTTAAATAAGAGTCAATAAAGAAGCTAGTCCATACAAGAAAAACAAGCACACTACATGAAAGTTTCGTGTAGCTAGGAAACTTGGATCACGCAATAGGCAAAGGATGTGAGTACAGATGTGTCTCACAACTGTCCACACATCCACAGATAATGCAGCGGAATAAAGTAAATAAAAGTAAATAAAATGCAATAACTCAAGAGTTATATACGCTTACTGATCTGTGTGATCAGCAAACTAGGCTTACGCCCAAAAACCTTTTCACTATAAAAACTTATGTTTCTTACAAAAACAAATAAGTGAAAAACTAAAATATGAAAATACTAAACAAGTTCTAATCACCTTCTATGATATGAACAACTCCCCTTTCCCAAGTAGGACTTATTCAATCAGAAGTAAAACAAGAGAACTTTATGAAAACCTAGATGTGAGTTACGGATGTAAGCTCACAACCTAAAAACAACAATGTCGAATGACTATGAAGAATGTGATTCTCTCGTAAATTGTGTAACTTCTCTTTCAGGCCGAATGCCTTGTATTTATAGAGCACCTTGGAGAAGATCTTCATGCAATCGACCTCTTCCTTTGTGAGATTCCTTTTCCTATATGAAAACATATAACACACTCACAAGGAAATCAAATATTAGTAGGTTAGTCCTAATATAAAACTATGTACATAAATAAAAGATATTTACATAATTACAATCTCTTAATAAAAATAAGATACTTATAAATCTCCATGAAAGTCTCAAAATCTTCTTACCATAATAGAAGACAAATTAAATAAGGAAACATAAATATGTTCCCACAACAACTCACGTTTTCAATCTCCCCCTATTTTGGACTTTCTGGTCAAAACCAAAGATTTATAACAAACATAATATTATGACCACAGAATATAGAAAGAACATAACTCCCCGAATGGATGTGTGTCCGGATGTGTATACACATCCACACATAAAAACTGCAAAACAGAATTAGAACAGAATACTAGCAGTTCATTAAGCAAAAGCAAAAACCATTCAGCCATGTCCTACTTAAAGCTATTACAAACCATTGTTTTAAAAACTAACCAACTAAAACAGAAATTTAAAATTGTCTTTAAAAACCATCAATTCAAAAAAACTTTTCTCCCCCTAAGTTAAAGTTCCCAGCCCCTCCAACTAGTAGCGCAGACGCAGTGTTCCGGACTTTATCTCCTCCAAAAGCGGCAAGCAAAGATCAGCATCTCCCTTTTTGAGCGAAAGTGAAGCATGCCATTTGAGAAGATTAGCCTTAAGAGCTTTAAGGTTGTTGGCATGGGCGGTGGAGGCTTGAGCTTGAGCTTCAAAGACTGGGCAATCTCAAAGCATCTAAATCCTTCATCTCGAACATCAAAAGGAGCTACTGTGGGTTCGAGATGTATCCACATCCGGCATAGCAATTTCGGGAGAGGTACCCACAGGAAGATCAACAAATCTTTGCTTAGGATCTAAAAGAGTTTTGGTCTCCTTAAACGAGCAAAGTTATCAACTCTTTCTTCTCCTCTTTCAGTCTTCACTCCATTAGCAATGATGATTTGGGAGATTAAAGAAGGGTAAGGCAAGGACCATTTCTTTGAGGAGACTCTCCATAATCACAAATTCTTCTAAAAATGAATTCCCCAAAATTAATGTTCCTCTTAAGTCCCAATCTATACGAAGCAAGGCTTGCATTCTAGTAACAGAGGTTTTGTTATTGGAGGGACACAAATTGGCGACAAGGATGGAGTGGAGAAAACAATAAAGGGAAGATAATGAACCACTACCTAAATCCTTAGGCTTTACAGGGCCAGGAAGTGACCTTTCCATGTGTGAGAGCGTAAACCAGTTCATCCTCCTCAATAGAAACTAAATCATCAAGATTATCACTCAATCCAAGAAAATCATTGATAAGCTGAAGGTGTAAAGTGAACAAATACTCCTCTAACATAAACACCGAGTGGAATGAGAGTAAGTTCTATCAAAATTTTTAGGCGATTGGCATAAAACTCATAAACCAATTTTGGATAGAAGGGAAGGGGATGGTCCACAGTCAAGAATAATCCTCTTTCCTCAAAAACTTGTCCATTCCAAGTTTATCAAAAAGTTTCCTATCCCTTTTCATCTCAACAACAAAGGCTTTAGAGGAAATTAACTCAAACCTATCGAAGCCTTTTTGGACAGAAACTTTTGGAAAAGGGTTTGGGGTTAGAGACAAGAGAGAGAGAAGATGACATACCCAATTCGGCTTTCTTTCGAGTAGATGTGCGTCGGGATGTGGGCACATCCTTAGCCACATCCTTCACAGGAATGGAACATTTATTGGTTCAATCTCGGTATTATCGGCATCGAGAGGAATCCAATTCCTTGTCTTCTTTCTCTGATCAAGCTCTTCTCTTCCAAGCTTGAAGTTCTCATACGAGGCGAGTGTCATCACTCTCGAGCTTGAGTCGAATTCATCTTCAAAGGGTTCTAGGTCAGTCTCAGCCACCTTTTTCTTTCCCTTTAAATCTATTAAAATCTTAGCTAAGGGTTCATCATCACTGAAGGAAATAAGGTCCTCAACAGGACTAGAGACCAAGGGAACAGAGGGCTCAGCAACAGGACTAGTAACATTATCCCTAGGGGGTGAAGCAGTATTGGGGATAATGGGATCGGATGAAATTATGGGAGAAGTAGGAGCAATTGGTTCAACAGATTTTGCATGGTGAACAGTATCAATAGGGATTAGAGGTTCAACATGGGAAGCATCAACAGAATCAACAGGGGGTGCAACCTCAGAAGGAGCAACAACAGGGACAGGATCAATAACAGGAATTGACGATTTAGACCTAGTCCTAATAAGAGGAGCTATTACCTCTTCTTCTTCTTCTTCTATTTCTTCAAGAACAATGGCAGTTGAAGGTTTCCCGCCAGGTTTCGTTAGATTCTTAGCTTTGTCAGACTCTGACAGCTTGCGAACCCTACCAGATCGACGAAGATTGCGACGAGGTACCGGCGGT
The DNA here is from genome assembly GCA_022495995.1 of Adenophora triphylla var. japonica. Lineage (NCBI taxonomy): Eukaryota > Viridiplantae > Streptophyta > Magnoliopsida > Asterales > Campanulaceae > Adenophora > Adenophora triphylla. The sequence continues at coordinate 127,328 of JAFEMH010002024.1, read as the reverse complement.
GCAACAGACTTTGGGGCTTTAGCTTGAGACAACTTTCTCTTCTTAGTTGACGATGGTTCTACAGCAATGGCGACATCCGATGGTGGAATCACCGGAGAGGATGGAGCCTTAGGGTTTACCTCAGTTGAAACATTCACGGCTTCCAATGAAGGGGATTTGGGAGAAGAAGCTTCCATTGTTGGTTCAGACGAGGGTGATGGAGAAGAGAAATCAGCAAGAAATTTTGAGATTACAGGATTTAGGAGAATGGAGTCCTCTCTTCTTGCTATTGAAATCGGCACAATGTCAAGAACGTCTTCTTCTCTTATATTCGAATGCTCGGCCATTTAACAGAGAGATTTGGGGTTGGTTGAACAGTATAATAAGAAATTAATGCAAAGTGTGTGAATTTGTGTGCAAACGGGAAGGAAGAACAAAGGGTTTTAACAAGGATTATGAGGGAGGAGACGGATGTGAGGTAAAATAAATACTCACAGCTCCCCCTTTCCAAATAGAATTAGGAATTCTTTTCCAAACAGGTAATCACACCTCAAAATCCTTAAGAGTCCTCCAACGGCTAGAAAACCTTTGAGGTTACCACACACAAGCACCTTCCAAGAAAATAAGGGATTAAAATAGATCAAGATTTTGTAAGATTTTTATGAAAACAAAAATGTTTCGGCATATATTTATTTAAAATAGAATCCCAAAAGAATTTTTCAACCTTTTCAAACAAGGATTGATACACATCTTTTCTTTTCATGAAAGATATTGGAGATCAAAAACCTATATAATCAAAGAGTAAATTAAGAGAGAAAATTAATTAACTAACATATTTACAAAGCTCCTATATGTCCTAAAATGCAATATGCCTAGCATGATGCAAACACACAAGTGAGGGAAATATTCTCAGCTTATGGATGTGGCATAGGATGTGAGTCACATATTGGGACACATTTAGATCACAAAAAGTCAATGAGCAATAATCCAATCTGCACAGCCTCTAGGATGCATCCACCAATTTTGTGGATTTTTGCAATGTGAGTAGCTTTCACTTTACTTGATCCCAAAGATAGCCCTTTTTCCCAATGATCTTATCAAGTTTGACTTCAAGTTCTCTTATGAAAATCACTTGATCACAATGGTATGGCTTCATACTAAGGGTGAAGCAGCTGTTTCTCACACATATCTATATTATTTTTTTTTCTTTTAGCACCCACTGTGAGATACCTAGGAAGGTTATACCAAGTAATCAAAAGATTACATGGACAGGAAATACTCACAATTAAGTGATCAAAAATAATGTCAAAGATGAAGACTCACAAGTGACCACACTGAGAAATTTCGTGCTAATGCATGATATTTTTGGATTTTTTTTTTTCTTTTTATGTTATTTTTTTTTTTTTCAGTTAAACTACACTACAGATGTGTTAGAGGATGTGAGACACATCTGGTCTCACAACCTTAGATATCACACAAGCCAAGAGACTTCCTCAAGGAGGAAAATCTCTCCAAATCTAATGCCTTTGTAAATATATCAGCCAATTGATTTTCAGTCCCAACAAATTCCAGACACACAGTTTTTTGCTCTACAAGATCTCTAATGAAATGATGTCTAATATCAATGTGCTTTGTTCTAGAATGTTGAACAGGATTTTTAGATATGTCCAAGGCACTTTTGTTATCACAAAAAGCAGTCAAAATTTTGCTATTCAATCCATAATCTTTTAGCATTTGATTCATCCAAAGTAATTGTGTGCAGCAACTCCCAAGGGCAACATATTCAGCCTCAGCAGTGGACAAGGATACACAATTTTGCTTCCTACTATACCAAGACACAAGATTATTACCTAGGTAGAAACATCCACCAGTGGTACTCTTTCTATCATCACTATTTCCAGCCCAATCAGAATCAGTGTACCCAACCAAATTGGTGTTTGTTTCTTTAGAGTAATGAAGACCTAGGTTCACAGTCCCACTCACATACCTAATGATCCTTTTCAATGCTTTAAGATGGGACACTTTAGGGTTGGCTTGGTATCTAGCACATAGACACACACTGAACATAATGTCAGGTCTACTTGCAGTGAGGTAAAGCAAACTTCCTATCATGCTTCTATAAAGGGTTTGATCAACACTCTCACCATCAGAATCATGACTTAGTTTTTGGGAAGATCCCATTGGGGTTCTTTGATGTGAAGAGTGTTCAAGCTCAAACTTTTTCACAAGATTCTTGGCATACTTAGGCGTGAAATGAACATACCATCTTTGAATTGCTTAATCTGTAAGCCTAAGAAAAAATTCAACTCACCTACCATACTCATCTCAAATGTGGAAGTCATGCTATCCACAAATTCAGTTAGCATTGGATCAGAATTTGATCCAAACACAATGTCATCTACATAGATTTGTGCCACAAGAATCTCTTTCTTGTTTCTCCTCACAAACAAGGTTTTGTCAACCTCACCTCTCTTGAATCCTAGTTGAAGCAAATGGTCAGTCAACCTACCATACCAAGCTCTAGGGGCTTGCTTTAGCCCATACAGAGCTTTCTTCAGTTTATACACATGATTAGGATATTTGGAGTTCACAAAGCCTTTAGGTTGTTCAACATAGGCTTCCTCATTTAATATCCCATTTAAAAAGGCACTCTTGACATCCATTTGATGAAGAGTAATCTTGAGGTAACAAGCAATGGCTAACAAAAGCCTAATGGACTCAATTCTTGCAACAGGAGCAAATGTCTCCTCAAAGTCAATTCCCTCAATTTGAGTATAACCTTGAGCAACTAACCTAGCTTTATTTCTAGTTATCACACCTTGCTCATCAGTTTTGTTCTTAAAAATCCATTTGGTTCCTATTACATACCATGTGAGGGTCTAGGAACAAGAGTCCATACCTCATTCTTTTCAAATTGAATTAATTCATCTTGCATAGCCATAATCCAACAAGATCTTTCAATGCTTCAAGTAACATTCTTAGGTTCAATTTTAGAAACAAAACAACGAAGCTTACCCGAGAGTATGCCGAGGAGCAACTCCATAAACCAGCCATCTTTCTATAATCAACTTTGTCCTTTTGTCTAGTTCTCACTTGAGCATGCACATCTCCCACAACGTGTGAAGTGGGGTGGTTTTTTTGGATTTTTGAAGGGATATCCTTTGACCTATCCACACACCCATTCACATTACCTTACGGAGCATCATCCCGATCGGAATCGAGGAACTGTCCTCGATTACGGGAGTTTGAGTGGATGTGGGTGCAGATGTGGGTTCGTATGTGGAGGCGGATGTGTCCACATCCTTGGTTACATCCTTGTCGGGTTCATCATTTTTAATGGCCTTTGGAAGTTTCTTTTGCTTTTTTTTTGTTTCTTCATCCTTCCGATCCAGCCAAGCAACCCGAAACATCATCCTCGGCGATCTTGAGGTTAAGATCAAGTGAGTCATCAAATTTAACATTAGCGAGATTCCATAATGGTCTTAGTTTTGAGATTGAAAACTCGTAAGCTCTCCGTTTGTGGAATATCCCATGAAAATTGCTTTGTCACTTTTTGAATCAAACTTGGACAGTATTCTCTATCATTGAGAATATAACAAACACAACCAAACACATGAAAATATTTTACAGGTTGGTTTCTTTCCAAGGAGAATTTGATATGGGGTGACAGTGCTACCAATCCTTAGGAACACCCTATTGCCAATGTGGCAAGCGGTGTTTAAAGCTTACGCCCAAAACTTTTTGGACAAGTTCTTTGAACTTAGCATGACCCTTGCCATTTCTTGCAAGGTTCTATTCTTTCTTTCAAAGAATTCCATTTTGTGGGGTGATTGGTGCGAAAACTCATGAGTGATTCCCTTAGAATTGCAAAAATTGGTGAACATTTGATTCTCATATTCGGTGCCATGGTCGGACCTAATCCTCACGGTCTTAAGGCCATACGATTTCTAACTCTTTTGTACCAATTCTTGAATTCTCCAATTGTTTCGACTTTTCTCTTAAGAACATTACCCAAGTGTACCTAGAATAATCATCAACACACACAAAGGCATATTTTTTCTACCAAAGCTTTCTACTTCAATAGGTCCCATTAAATCAGTGTGAATCATCTCCAAACATCTAGTTGTGGAGCATTGTTGGACCTTTTTATGTGATGCTTTTGTTTGTTTTCCCTTTTGACATGAACCACGGACATCGGGGTTCTTGAAGTTCGGTTTAGGGAGGTCTTTAATGGCTTCAAACCTTTGAAGTTCTTCCCGAGTTCTACTGCCTAGCATGCCCTAATTTTTGGTGCCACGATTGACATCATTAGCTTTTGAGCTTAGGCAAGAAAGATTGTCACCAAATTGGTAACAATTATCGCCAGATCTAGGACCGGTAAACACACATTTATTATCCTTATCAAACACTTCCACCTGAAGTGCTTATCAAACTTCACAAATAGGTCATCATCACACGGTTGAGTGATGCTTATTAGGTTGGCTTTCAAGCCTTCCACATGGTACACATTGTGTAATTTTGGGAGACCCTTGACATCTAGGGTTCCTTTCCCAACAATCTTTCCTTGAGCACCTCCACCAAAATTTACTTTCCCTCCATTTATTTCTTCATAATCAAGAAGGACTGCTTGGTTGCCAGTCATGTGCCTAGAGCACCCACTATCAAAATACCAAGAGCCAGAGACAGTACTCTTGAGGGAAGAGTAGACAACATTACAGGTGGTAATGGGTTTGGCTACCCACTGTTTAACAGTTTTTTTTTGGGTTGCGAGAGGTCTCAGATTATTTGGATGTGTGTTAGGATGTGTATACATCTTCTCACACATCCGAGGCCGTTTAAAACTACCAGATTTTTTATCGGCCTTGAGTTTGTAAATGAGAAGGGCCTAATGTGACCGGGAGCTAGGCAGTAATGGCAAATGTAATGCCTCTTCCTTGGTCTCTTCTCACTCAGAATGACTTTTTCTTTAAAAACTTGTTTTTTCACACTTTTAGAGGTAGAACCCTCATATCCCTCCTTTACAAAATTATTTTCAAAACCTATACCAATTTTGTCACGTTGACCCATGGAAAAAGCTTCTTCCATTTTCATTTTACTTTTGTTTAACTTAGTGAAAGTATTATCAGCTTTTTCACATTCATTCTTGAATTTTTCAAGGTCAACTTCTCTTTTGGTCACAAGGACTTCAAGTCTTGCAATGGTATCCTTTTGAGCATCATTCTCTTTTGAAAGAACAGTTTTTTCATCTTCACAAGCAGCCAATTTATCAGACAGAGATTTGTTTACCTTAACAAGTACCTCAATTTTGTCCAATCTTTTCATCCAATCTGTATGTAGCTCCTTGTATGTGGCAAAGAGTTCCTCATAGGGAATGTCTCTTTCTTCATCTTCATCATCCGACTCTCCTTTTACAGAGAAACAGTTCGGCTCCAGTCAGATGTGACACCAGATGTGTACACAACCGAGCCCACATCCAAGGGTTTTTCGGGAGTATATTCTTCTATATCTGCGAGAAAAAGCATTAAACACAGAATGGCAATTTAAGACGGACATGTTAGCCACTTCTTCTTCCTCATCTTCACCGTCACTAAGGGTAGCGATTAAGCTCATCCCCTTCTTTTTAAGTGTGTTAGCACACTCATTGGCATAATGACCAAAGCCACGACATGCCCTACATTGGATGATTCAGATGATTTATTTTCAAAACTTGGTTTCTTGAATCCGGTGTCGGTGCTAGGTTTGGGCTTTTCAGCGATCTTGGAAGTAGGTCTATTGGGAAATTTGCTTATCCTTCTATTTTTCGGTATAGAACTGAATTTCTTTGAAATAAAAGCTACATCCTCATCTTCAAGATTAGACTTGTCAATTTCAGAGGATAATTCCACAAGCTCTTTTGGTAGAGCGGCGGCACTTTTAAGGGCAAGGCGTGTGTTTTGTTCTTCTTCCGAGCCTCAAGGTTAAGCTCAAACACGGTCAAGATTCCTATGATAGTGTCAAGACCTACAGTGTTTGTGTCCTTTGTTTCTTCAATCACGGCTACTTTTATGTTAAACCTTTCGTGCAAGGTTCTTAGTATTTTACTAACAAGTCTTGCATTGGAGATAGATTCTCCTAGACTTGTGCATTCATTTGAAATCTCATGAATCTTAGCAGATATGACACAATATCCTCGGTTTCTTCCATTCGAAGTAACTCAAACCTATCCATTAAAATCCTAAGCCTGGTAGCCTTCACACTTGGTGCTCCTCACATTGAGTTTGCAAAATATCCCAAGCAGATTTGGCTATACTTTCATTTGTTATAAGCTTGTACATATTCCCGAAACATGGCTGAAAATAGCACCCATGGCTTTTGAATTGTAATTTGCAGCTTGTATTTCATCAAGAGTCCATTGTTCTTCGGGTTTTCTTTCAAAGAAGGACTCACCAACACCGAGAAGATGGCTTTTTCTCCACGGTAGGAGGTTGCCATGCAACAAGAATGCACATCCAAGCTCTTTCATCAATACTTTTGATGTAATTTCGCATCTTAGACTTCCAAAGAGAATAATTTGTGCCATCCAGAGACAGAGGCCTATTTTGGTGATTTTGGCATTCCATAATGACTACACTTTACGGATCAACACTCGGTAATATTTCGAGAGTTGGCTACGATACCAATTGAAAGTTTCGTGTAGCTAGGAAACTTGGATCACGCAATAGGCAAAGGATGTGAGTACGAGATGTGTCTCACAACCTGTCCACACATCCACGTATAATGCGGCGGAATAAAGTAAATAAAAGTAAATAAAATGCAATAACTCAAGAGTTATATACGCTTCTTGATACGTGTGATCGGCAAACTAGGCTTACGCCCAAAAACCTTTTCACTATAAAAACTTATGTTTCTTACAAAAACAAATAAGTGAAAAACTAAAATATGAAAATACTAAACAAGTTCTAATCACCTTCTATGATATGAACAACTCCCCTTTCCCAAGTAGGACTTATTCAATCAGAAGTAAAACAAGAGAACTTTATGAAAACCTAGATGTGAGTTACGGATGTAAGCTCACAACCTAAAAACAACAATGTCGAATGACTATGAAGAATGTGATTCTCTCGTAAATTGTGTAACTTCTCTTTGTGCTGAATGCCTTGTATTTATAGAGCACCTTGGAGAAGATCTTCATGCAATCGACCTCTTCCTTTGTGAGATTCCTTTTCCTATATGAAAACATATAACACACTCACAAGGAAATCAAATATTAGTAGGTTAGTCCTAATATAAAACTATGTACATAAATAAAAGATATTTACATAATTACAATCTCTTAATAAAAATAAGATACTTATAAATCTCCATGAAAGTCTCAAAATCTTCTTACCATAATAGAAGACAAATTAAATAAGGAAACATAAATATGTTCCCACAACAACTCACGTTTTCACTACAAACTCAAGATCAAACCTTAAGCTTCTGGCCTGCATAATATCTCTGAAAAGCCATTGGCATATAATAAGGCAACAAAAATCCAAACAAATTAAACCCCCAAAAAGCCATATTCCCAACAGCCAAAGCTTTTCCCATAAACAACCTCCTCCCATTCCCACCATAATCTTTCTCCACCTTCATCAACTCATTAGTCAACCACTCCATGATCGCAAATATCCTCATCCCATTATAAACCACAGGCACCAATACCCGAATGGGTAGCGAAAACCGATCCGAAAATGTCAACCCTTCCATGAATATTTGACTGGCCAAAAGAAACACGTGCGGGACAGCTGCCTTGATACCCTCTTTATCTCCTTCGACAATGCCTTGGAATATGTACGCTATGGGGAGGAAGAGTCCGATCACGGCTCCGGCGAAGACGTAGAGCCCGAGGAGGCGGTTGTTTTCGGAGAAGACGGGCGGTTGGGGGGTTTGAGAGAGGGTGGGGAAGGCTACTTTCGACATGAAGTATATGTAGAAGAAGAAGAAGAGCACGAAGGCGAGGTCTTGGATTCCGACCATGCCGGTGGCGGAGAAGATGATTATGACGGCGAGGGAGTTTAGTTGGCGGAGGGAGAAAAAACCCTTTTGAGACAAGGATTTTTGGTTGGTTTTGGCTATGGAGTCGTGATCATGCTTGTGTTGTTGTTCATCTTTAGGAAGGCTGATTTCACTGCAAGGTCCAACTCCACCTGACATCGATCCTCGTGTGTGTGAGAGAGAGAGAAAGAGAGATGCAAAGGGGGAGGAAATTGTGTTTTTTTTAGAGAATTTGAGGAGGGTTTTCAGGGAAGACTAGGAGATGATGAGTCTGTTGTGAGGTTGAGGTGAAGAGAGTGGACAGATGGCGAATTATGAGGAAATATGGGGGAGGGAGGGGAGAGAAATACGTGGATCTTTGCAAGAGAAGGGAAGGTGTGGAAGTCGGTGGTTTAGTGGTTAAAATATTAAAATTTTAACCTTGATTATAATATAGATTTGAGTATCACATCAAGCGTTATTTTTTAACTGTAATTTTTATTAGGTATTTGTGTATTTCACACTGGCGAGGCCACATACCCCTCACATCGGTGACCCGGTGACCCTCAAGAAGACAAAATCAAAAATAAAAAAAAATAAATATAAAGTCAAGCTATTTTCGTGACCTGAAAAATTGGCCGACCTCGGTGTTGGGTTATTTTTGACACATGTCACCGAATAATTGGGTGACATGTATTTATATAAATATATATTTAAAATTAATATATTTTATATAATTATATAAAATAATAAAATAAAAAATTTATCAATTTTTTTAATAATTGTATAAATAATTATTTTTAATTATTGTATGAGTAATTTTAAAAATATTATTACTAATACATTATTTAAAAAAAATAAAATGATACTCCCTCCGTCCCCCCCTCCCGAAAGAGCACAAATTTCCTTTTTGAGCGTCCCATTTGAAAGGGCACAACCTAAAAATGAAAAGTTTTTTATTACTTTTTTATTTATGGGACTCACTTGTCATACTCTCACAATAAATATCCACTAACTATTATACCTCACTTTCTCTTTCCTACATCACTTTTCACTCACAACATTTATTCTACTATACACTTTTTCTCTTTCCTACATCATTTTTCTTAATTTTCGTGCAAGGACACAAAAATGCCCTTTCGAGCGGGACGGGGGGAGTAAGTATTTTAGGTAAGTTGAAATAAAGAAAAAATAAATATTTTATTTTTAAAATGTTGGGTTGGGTTGGGTCACTGATGAGAGTATAAATATATAAAGTTGGGAGTGTGTATATGGAAGTGAGAGAAAATAATATTTTATTTGAGATTGTATTGGGTCGGGATCACTAATGAGGAAGGGTGTCGGCCGAACCCTTTTTTTTTAAATAAAAAATTATTAGTATTGAACATACCAAAAGTGTCGAGTTAGGCCAAGTGGGTAAGGCCCAATCATATACAGCCTTGACTCCCACATTCTCAATGATCCTGGCCCAATCAAAGCAAGGCCCAAGGCCCATCTCAAATATCCGGTCGACTAAGTCCATGGACCGACCTAACGGTCCCGACCTAACTTAGTCCGACCTCGCATTCCGTATTACAATTCGGGTACGAACCATGCTCTGCAGACGGTCGGGTCGACCATCCCTCGAATGGCAACCTCGACCTAAATAACAAGTGACGACCGACACTCCGGCGTATTTGATTGAACAATTCTCATAACCACATCCCTACAAATCGAAGGGGACCGTTATAGGCACGTTCCCATGACCCAAGTAATGCTGCCGCGCTACAATCTCGGAGCACTTGTCGCTTCCCCAAAAATACATCACTCTTGTCTATAAATACTTCATCACTACCAAAGGGTGAAAGGTAACTGCAATTTTGCTATTGGAATTCATTCATTCAATACATTTTGAGCTTTATACAACTGTGTTCTTACTCTCACGCACGAGCGTCTTCGCCGGAGACACATCCGGCTAGTCGTGGGTTCTGATTTCAGGTCAAGGGAGCCGTGTGATTCGTCTGCCACGTGGAGGAAGATTGATAAGCACAATTCCTGCAGCATCAGTTTGGTTCCATTGCCGGGAAGTCGTGCTTAAAACTTGACCTCGAAACTCTTCTCAACCTACAACCATGGTAACCCAGACGGGCATGTGGAAGATGCTTCTGAAGAATTCATTGAAGTGAACAACAACACCAACACAAACGCTGGAAATCTCAACGTCAATGCTGAAAACATGGATTTGCCTCCTCCCCACCCAATCGTCCTCATGGTAGAGCCACGCGCTCTACCGGTGTTGTTGATGGCGAGAGGATTGCACGACACGAGGAGAGGGAAAAGGCATATGGAAGGACAAGGAGTCCCACCTCCTCCTAAGCGTCCAACCGGACAGGTGAACATGGGAAACGGGCGGTGTCCCTCAATTAATCCCATGAGCAAGAAGGAAATGATGTTAGAACGAGCTCAAATCTTGGGCGACTTGATAGCCATGGAGGAGCGAAGCGCAGCCGACGTACGATCGAAAGAGTGGCTCCCAGCTCGGATCTACGATAGGCATCGGAGCCAGGAGTGCTAGGCCAAATGAGGGTGTAGGACGAGAATGGCGAGGACGAGGATAGTTCGGCGAGCTCCCACTATCGTTCATGTGCCAAGTAACGACCTAAGGGCTAGCCTCACAAGAAACAGGGAGCAGGAGGCTCAATCGATTTGAGGACACAATTAACCGCCAACGAAGCAGACGCATTTCTCGGCCAAAGACTGACACGAGAGATCGGGGTCTCATAAAGACGAGAACGGGCGCAGTCGCCTATAAGAGAGGAGAGGCGCGGTCGCCACTCGGGGATAATAGGCGCAGTCGCCATCCGGTCTTGATAGGCGCAGTCGCCACAAAGAAATGACAGCACGAGATCTCCGGTTCGATCGAGAGAGGGCTCATTCTCACGAGAGACGGGAGGAGTAGGCGGGTTACTCCCCCGAAGTGAAGGTCAGAAGTCAAATGCTGTTCTCCCTCCAGGAGATGAAAGACCCGACGCCCGGGAATGGTTATTGATGAAAAGGAAATTTGAACAATGGGAGGAAGAGAAGAAAAAGGAGACTGGAAAGATTGAACGAGTTGATTTTGCTCTTCGACCTCTATCCAAGGAAATGAGAGACAGTCGACCTCCTCCAAGTTTCAGACTTCCCCTATTGGAAAAGTACTCTGGAGCCACCAATGCAAGAAGTCACATAGCACACCTGGAAGCCACGATGTGCTTTGTCGCCAATGAAGAAGACAATATGTGCAAAGCCTTAGTAAGTACCCTCACAGAAGCAGCCTTGACGTGGTTTAATGGGTTGGCAGCTGGCAGCATTACCACCTGAACCTGTTTAAGAACGAAATTCCTAGATCGCTTCTCGACAGCTGGAGCTCGGAAAGTGACAGTGACTGATCTAAACAACTTGGTACAGGCCAAAAATGAAAGCTCCATGAGTTACTTCACCAAGTTTAAAGAAATGGTGGACAAGATTGAAGAGGATCTCACCGACAGAGAGGTGATCAATTACTTCCGGAGTGGTATTTCCTCGGAAGACATGGATTATGAGCTCACAGTTCGTACAGTCACAACTCGACAGGAGTTGTTCGAAAAGGTGTATAACGTTGCTCTGGCCGAGGAAAGAAAAGAGAAGAAGAATGGTAAGAGCCCAAAGGTTGAGGTCGCCGATGATAAGAAAGACCCCAACAAGAATGGAGGAAAGAATAAAAATGGGAAGAACAGGACTAGGGCAACAGAGAAGGTGCCCGAGGCTTTCACTCCCCTTACGGTGAGTCGAACAGAAATTATGAATGCCGTCGAGTTGGCTCCTCCTGTCCCCATGAACCCAGGCAACAAATTCAGGAGAGACAACAGCAAGTATTGTGATTACCACAAGGACACGGGTCATCTAACAGAAGATTGTTTGGGTTTGAAGAGTATCATCCAAAGAATGGTCGACCTGGGGAGGCTCGACGCTTATGTGAAAATGCCTCAAGCCGGTGGGGGCGAGCAGCCAACAGGTGGACAGCAAGGTCCGAGGCAACCTAGATTGAACCTGGGGGTCATTACTGAACAAGCAAGCAACACATCCATCAAACACAAGATCTTTCAGCTCAATAAAGCCCCACATGTGCCTCCCAGAAGAAATGTCAGAGATGAGGCCATCAGCTTCTACCCCCATGAATTAGCAACTAATATGGCGGCTAGGGAGCAAGTTCTCGTCATCCCAGGTCTCATAGACGGATGTACGACGAGCAGACTCTTAGTCGACACGGGGGCCTGCAAGGATATCTTGTTCTACAAGACTTTCAAAGAGATGGGTCTTAATGACGAGCAGTTGGAAAGATATGATGGTAGGTTGGAGGGCTTCACCAACCATCGAGTTGATGCTAAAGGCCAGATAGAGCTCGACGTCGACCTGGGCCATCACCCCCAAAGGATTGTGTCAAAGGTACAATTTATCGTGATTGATGTAAATAGTGACTACTGTTGCCATACTTGGTATTCTGGACGGGTCGCTCTTGGAATGGTGGCATCGATCCTCATCAACGAGTCAAGTTCCCCACACTTTCTTTGGAGTAGGGCTGCGTACAAGAGCACGGCTCGAGCCTACTTAGACCATGTTCTTCGGGAAAGAAAGAAGAGAAAGCTTGAGATCGAGACGGCGAGATGGGTATTTAAAGCTATCTCAATCGAGTCACCAAAACTACTCATTTGTCTACAATCACCAATGTGGAAGAGTCGACCTATCGCTCAAATGACGAGGTCATGCTTGAGTCGACACGTCACTCTAACACCACAGAGGTCGATCCAGATGTAGTTATGGCGACCAAGTCCTCATAGGCAACCTATGCCTCCAGCTCGACAATAACTCGGGGGCCACCACCACCACTAGCGAGGTTGCAGACAAGTTGGATGACATGATAGCTGAGGAAGCTCCACATTTGGGAGCTGAGGAAAGGCAAAGGGTCAGAGAGATAATAATTGAGACTCTACAATTCAGGGATGGACCAGAGCTAGAAGCTGTGGACGAACTAGAGTCAGTAATTACCAACCTTTCCTACCCCGACCAAAAAATTCAAATTGGAAAGCAACTATCAGTTGAGGAGCGAGCAGAAATCATCGAGCTACTCAAGGAGAGTAATGATGTTTTCGCATGGAGGGTAGAGGACATGAGGGGAATCAAGGAAGAGGTCGCCGTTCACAGACTTGAAGTTAACCCGACCATAAAGCCTAGACCCCAAAAGTTGAGAAGTTTTGCTCGTGACAAGGAAGAGGCTATTAAAACTGAGGTGCAAAAACTTTTATGTAACGACCCCAACCCTAGGCACTCATTTTTTTAAATATTAAATTATATGCTTTTAATATTTATGTTAGCTTTATGTGTCCAATCATGTCTTTAATTCTTAATTTAAGATAAATTGGGTGAGAAGTGAATTTAGAATCTTTTGAGAATTTATTGGTTATTAAATAAAGAAATTTGGGGAAATAATAAAAATGGAAAGGTGATAAATAGTACAAGGAGGTAAATGGGTAGGATGAATTATTTAGATAAAGGATTAATTTTAATGTAAAAGAGTGAAAGCCTTAGTTTAAATTTGATGGGGGGCCAAATTGTCTTACTTTTTCCTAGGCTTGCCATGTGTCCAACCCCCCTCACCTCCTCTTACTCCCTTCTCCCTTCTCCTTCATTCATTCCAAAACACTCATAGAAGCCTTAGAGAAAACTCCATGGAAGCTCCCAACACCAAGCTTTGAAGCCAAGCCATTTCTCCACCAAATTCAAGTCTAAGGGTATTTTTGAAGTTGGGTCATCTAGGAGAAACAAGCAAGTTAGAAAGATCAATCTCCCATTTCAAAACCCTAAGGTGAGTTGTTATGATTCCCTTCTTCTATTTGTTCATAAGTTCTTTGATTATTGTTCTTAGCCTTGTGATGTTGATTTCTTGCTTGAAAACCTAAATGGGAGTTGAATGGTTAGAAAATGACATTTGGTGAAGTTAGGGTTCAATGAAGATGATCTAAAAGGTTTGAAATGGGTAGAAATTGTAGTGATAAATAATCTAGGGTTACTTGGTTTTGGAGTTTACATGTTTGTATGGGACTTGGAAAGATTGAAGTATCCTTTGGTGCTCTTGAATTAAGCTTTGTTAGAAGGAATGGAAACCTAGGCTTCAATGGGTAAAAAAAAAATCTGGAAATGGGCTGGAGGAGGCTTGGGCGGTCGCCCATGAGGGCTTGGGCGGCCGCCCATCATGGCAGGAATTCACTTTGGCTTTAAAACCCACTTGGGCGGTCGCCCAAGTGGTGAGGGCGGTCGCCCATAGTGGCAGAAACAATAATTGCCTTTGAAGTCCACTTGGGCGGTCGCCCAAGTGGTTAGGGCGGTCGCCCAAGACCCCTGAACCAGTTTTGAATTTTGAATTAGAAATGTTTAGTCAGTTTGTTGTCCTCTTATAAATGGTGACTCCCACCCAATATAAATTAGTAGAACCTAATCAACCCGGATACGAATTGATCCTCTTTAACCTGAGTTAGAGTAGGATACCTTGGCTTGGCCATGACGTCTTTTGGTCGAAATGAAATTGTGGGAGTAGTTAAATATTGTTCGGAAAGTGGTCCAAACTTGGGAAGTAGGTCTTGCACTTTTATTAAGATTATTTAAGGTTGGGTAATGACTGCATAGGATTGGATTATAGTATTTGGTGACTTTACTTGTTCCCATATCCTTGGTAGTTAGCTTGAATAATGTTAAAAACTATAGGTTACACTATTTTGTTACATGTATATGTATCACTGTAGCTTGGTTATCCCAATTGTGGAATTATTGATTATGTGAATACTTTGACGTTCCAAGGGTGGACTATTTGGCCTATTGTTATGTTGTATCCCTATTGTGGATTATCTGGCATGTTGATTTCATTGTATCCCGGTGTGGATTATGTGGTTATATTGTTACCTTAATTGAACTCATATTCATTGGTGATGTTATGCATAGTGTATATAATGGTTGTTGCACTATGGTATTGATTGGCATGAGTATACATTACCATGTCGTTATATTGTTATCCCGTTTTGTGGATTTATTTCAAGTATCTATTATGTGCTTGAACGTGTTTATATTCGGGTGGGTATGATGGAATTCAATCAATTATTGATTTGTTCTATAAGTGATTGAAGGTTCATCATACCGGTGACCTTCCCCCTCTGTGGCCGCGAGTGGGGCGTGCAAGCTCTTGTATTGAGCAATAAGGAGCCCTTACATACTGCTGCGATTTGGTGATTAGGTGGAATGCTCTGTATGAAGCCAAGCTTTACAGTAGCGATGATAGTATATGATACTCTAATTTAAGGGTCATATATGTATCCCATTTTCTTATATGGATCTCTGGGGTATGAGACCTATAAGCGGTGAATGTGCATGGGGGCAATTCACCAAAGAGTGGAGTTTTACTCCCACGTTGTACGACTTATTGTTCAGACGGGAAAGGTAAAATGAGGTAACGTAAGGTGTTTACCGCTTTAATAATGTGCTATGTGAAACCATGCTATATGTTGCATCTTACTTGGCATATTGCTGCATTCATAATAGCTTGCTGAGATTTATTTTCACCCCTCTCCCTTTAATTTTTTAGATCCCGAGACAAGTGACCCGAACCAGTGAGGCCGGGGATATCATTGTGAACTTTTGCTTTTGGGGCTTGTCAGGTTAAGTATAGGAGTTGGTTACTAGGAGTATCTACTAAGTATTCCACTTTTATATTTGTATGAAAACCACTTTTGTTAAACAATGTTAATCAGGGCTTTTGTGTAATTAATCAGATTTCGGTTTATATAAGTTGTGGTTGGATTTCCTCTAAGTAGAGATATTATCAATTGATTTTTATTTGGAAGTTTGAAAAGTGGTTTTCTTTTAAAGGCAAATAAATGTTTTAAAAAGTAAGATGGTTTTTCTTAGATTGAGCCTCTCTAGCTCGGGACACGCGTTAGGTTCCGGGTTGGGGTGCTCACAGTTGGTATCAGAGCTTAGTTTAGAGGTCAAGGGTAGATGTCTAAACTAAGGGGGAATGTGTGGAAATTGACGCCGAGTGTTTAATGCAGGAGTTCGTTCTAATGGCCGGAAGCGAGGATGATCAACGAAAAGTTCTAGAAATTGAAGGAGATATGGGTATAGGTGGAATTCAGAATGAAGAAATGATGAAGTTATTCAGGATGTTTGTACATAATATGGAGACTAGAGGATCAGTTCCGAATCAACCTGAGGAAGGTCAAAGTAATGGATTGGAAAAATTTGTGAAGATGAACCCACCGAGCTATAATGGAGATCCGGATCCGTTAAAGGCAGAAAAATGGTTAGCAAAAATAAATAGGATTTTTGAGGTTATAGGAAGTCCCAACGAAGAGAAAGTTAGGTATGCCGTTTTCAAACTTGAAGGTCCGGTGATCGGTGGTGGCGGATTTTGAAAGGAAATTGGGGGCGGGATCATCGCCCCATGCCCAGGATAATTTCACCAAACAGTTCGAGGATTATTTCATTTCGATGGTTACAAGGGACAAGAAGGAGATCGAATTCTTAGGACTAGAACAAGGGATCATGACGGTGAATCAGTATGTAATCAGGTTTGAGGAATTAGCTAGAAGTTGCCCTCATTTGGTATCGTATGAAGCGAAAAGAGTTCATAGGTTTATAAAAGGTTTGAGGATTGAGTTTAGGAAGAAATTAGTGATTGATAGCTTCACCAATTATCAGACAGTCTTAGAGATAGCTTATAAGATCGAGAATAACATTGAGGAAACTAGTGGAAAAGCGAAAGGTGGGATTGAAGATAAGCCAAAGTATCTAGGACAAGGATCCAAAATCATTAGAGATCAGCCAAGGGCTTTAACTTCAGGAAGTGTGAGAGAGGAACTTGTGGTAGCTTCTTCGTCTAGGCCAATACCCAAACAGTATGGGATGAATTGTAAATATTGCAAGAAGATGGGTCACTCTGAAGACAGGTGTTGGAGTAAGCAAGGGAAATGCTTGAATTGTGGAGAAATGGGGCACTACAGGAAAAATTGTCATGCATTTCGTCAGAGGTTAGCTTCGGGTGCCGGTCAAAGGGGTCAAAGAGGTGGTATCAAAAGAGATAAGGAAGGGAAACCAAAAGAGAAGGTTCAAGGTCAAGTATGTGTTTTGGGTCCAAGAGAGATGGATCCCCCAGAAGTCACTAGAGGTATATTCCCTGTCTCAGAAGTTAGGGGTCATATTTTATAGATCCTGTTTCATATCATTATGTGTAGCATAGCGTTTTACTTTTATGTGGCATACATTGTTTGAAATTTTGTTTTATTGTTAGGGGATTCTGCTCTTATGAGAGAATACCTCGAACCTTCTTGGGTTTACCACGATGGTGATGTGGTTATGGGCGGCAGTGTATTGCAGTTGAATTGGTATAATTATTAATTTATGATTTTGAGATATACTTGATCGGGAAGGTTAAGTAGTTGTTGTATAATGGTAGACTATCATAATAAGTGAGTCTCCTTTTTCCATGCCTAAATTGCTTATATTGGTATTTGATATAGGTAAACCTTAATGTGAAATTCTTGTTATATATGGGTATTTAAGGTGAAAATTTTGAATTAAGATGTGAAGGGTAATTGGTATATGTTAGACTTGCATAGGAAGTCTTTTCAAAATTTTTATGTGCTAGTTGTGAGTAAATGGTAAATGTGCTTCCGTCGGTATATTTCATGTGTTGGCTCTGAGTATGATAAGCAAAATTTTAAACCCTTATTTTGATGACTTTAGGGTAATTAGAATTGAGGATCTCTTTGTTAAATAAAGTTCCGGAAGGATCATTTGAGAATTGGGTTAATGATTCCTTGGGAGGAGTCCCTGCATGCAAGTTTGGCTAGTATGAGTTGGCTCGAGAGGATTGCAAAATTTGGTTCTATAGTCTTAAACTCGGATGTTACCAAGGATCTTGTAAGGATTGAGTCCGTGATCTTTGAGTTGGCAAGTGCTACCGAAGAAATTTAAGGAATTCTTAAGAATTGTAAAGTCGTTGCTTTGGTTGACTCTAAAGGGCGTATAAATGGTGTAGGATGTGATGGGGATGAATCATATTATTAGTAATGGAGAATAGGTTGGCGTCGGACCCGATCCTTACCTTACCTAGTGGATGTGAGGATCTTGTGAAATTTTAAGTGTGTATCAAAGGAAGATCAGGGTGTAGTGTTATGCAAAATGGGAAAGTGATAGCGTGTGTTTCGAGGAAGTTAACTTAGATGGAGCGGAATTTTCTTATCATTTATCGAGAGTGGTTACAATTGTTTGTGTGATTTAAATGGAATCTTATCTTTTGAAGCTCTCTTTTTGGGGTTGGTTACCGATCCTAAGAGTTGGAGGATTTAGTTAGTCGAAAGGAAGAGGTTTGAAGACTATCCAAATTCTGGAAGAATAGGTTGTGTTGTGTGACGGATTTTCCTTCGACTTGAGAAGTTTAATTAACCTTAGCGGGTTTGCGTATAATAGCAGTTATCATTCTAGCATTGAGATAAAACCGTATGAGGCGCGGTTCAGGAAGAAAATATCGATCTCCAATTTGTTGGGGTGAGGTTAGTGAAGCTAGGCCTAAGGTAATTTAGCGCCAAAGTTTGTTAATCCATTTGAAGTTTTAGAAAAGGTCGGTGATTTGACTTATAGACCGACTTGGAGCAGCTTATAGAGTATTAGAAGTTTTAAATATAGTATCGTAATGTATTTGGTGACATAAGTTGTAATACTTTTATTTAATTGTACTTCTTGAGGTCGTGAAAATTTGGGTTAGTGATAATTGTATGGTATTCTTGGAATATTGCGTTGTAATATCGTATTATTAATGAAATTAGAAATCTTGGAAAGAATCATAGAATTGAAGAGACTAATTGGGGAGTGAAGTCCTAGAGTACTCGGGTGATGGGAATGTATAACAGAATCATGCCATTAAGGAATCTAATTGAAATTTTTAAGTTAGAATGCGTGAAAGGTAACTTTTGCTATTTGAACCTTAGGGTAAATGACAATCAAATTCGGGACGAATTTTCTTTAAGGGGGAGTGAGTGTAACGACCCCAACCCTAGGCACTCATTTTTTTAAATATTAAATTATATGCTTTTAATATTTATGTTAGCTTTATGTGTCCAATCATGTCTTTAATTCTTAATTTAAGATAAATTGGGTGAGAAGTGAATTTAGAATCTTTTGAGAATTTATTGGTTATTAAATAAAGAAATTTGGGGAAATAATAAAAATGGAAAGGTGATAAATAGTACAAGGAGGTAAATGGGTAGGATGAATTATTTAGATAAAGGATTAATTTTAATGTAAAAGAGTGAAAGCCTTAGTTTAAATTTGATGGGGGGCCAAATTGTCTTACTTTCTCCTAGGCTTGCCATGTGTCCAACCCCCCTCACCTCCTCTTACTCCCTTCCCCCTTCTCCTTCATTCATTCCAAAACACTCATAGAAGCCTTAGAGAAAACTCCATGGAAGCTCCCAACACCAAGCTTTGAAGCCAAGCCATTTCTCCACCAAATTCAAGTCTAAGGGTATTTTTGAAGTTGGGTCATTTAGGAGAAACAAGCAAGTTAGAAAGATCAATCTCCCATTTCAAAACCCTAAGGTGAGTTGTTATGATTCCCTTCTTCTATTTGTTCATAAGTTCTTTGATTATTGTTCTTAGCCTTGTGATGTTGATTTCTTGCTTGAAAACCTAAATGGGAGTTGAATGGTTAGAAAATGACATTTGGTGAAGTTAGGGTTCAATGAAGATGATCTAAAAGGTTTGAAATGGGTAAAAATTGTAGTGATAAATAATCTAGGGTTACTTGGTTTTGGAGTTTACATGTTTGTATGGGACTTGGAAAGATTGAAGTATCCTTTGGTGCTCTTGAATTAAGCTTTGTTAGAAGGAATGGAAACCTAGGCTTCAATGGGTAAAAAAAAAAAAATCTGAAAATGGGCTGGAGGAGGCTTGGGCGGTCGCCCATGGGGGCTTGGGCGGCCGCCCATCATGGCAGGAATTCACTTTGGCTTTAAAACCCACTTGGGCGGTCGCCCAAGTGGTGAGGGCGGTCGCCCATAGTGGCAGAAACAATAATTGCCTTTGAAGTCCACTTGGGCGGTCGCCCAAGTGGTTAGGGCGGTCACCCAAGACCCCTGAACCAGTTTTGAATTTTGAATTAGAAATGTTTAGTCAGTTTGTTGTCCTCTTATAAATGGTGACTCACACCCAATATAAATTAGTAGAACCTAATCAACAGGATACGAATTGATCCTCTTTAACTTTGAGAGTTAGAGTAGGATACCTTGGCTTGGCCATGACGTCTTTGGTCGAAATGGAATTGTGGGAGTAGTTAAATATTGTTCGGAAAGTGGTCCAAACTTGGGAAGTAGGTCTTGCACTTTTATTAAGATTATTTAAGGTTGGGTAATATTTGCGTAGGATTGGATTATAGTATTTGGTGACTTTACTTGTTCCCATATCCTTGGTAGTTAGCTTGAATAATGTTAAAAACTATAGGTTACACTATTTTGTTACATGTATATGTATCACTGTAGCTTGGTTATCCCAATTGTGGAATTATTGATTATGTGAATACTTTGACGTTCCAAGGGTGGACTATTTGGCCTATTGTTATGTTGTATCCCAATTGTGGATTATCTGGCATGTTGATTTCATTGTATCCCGGTGTGGATTATGTGGTTATATTGTTACCTTAATTGAACTCATATTCATTGGTGATGTTATGCATAGTGTATATAATGGTTGTTGCACTATGGTATTGATTGGCATGAGTATACATTACCATGTCGTTATATTGTTATCCCGTTTTGTGGATTTATTTCAAGTATCTATTATGTGCTTGAACGTGTTTATATTCGGGTGGGTATGATGGAATTCAATCAATTATTGATTTGTTCTATAAGTGATTGAAGGTTAAATCATCTGGTGACCTTCCCTCCACTGCGTGGCGCGAGTGGGGCATGAGGCTTCGTATTGAGCAATAAGGAGCCCTTACATACTGCTGCGATTTGGTGATTAGGTGGAATGCTCTGTATGAAGCCAAGCTTTACAGTAGCGATGATAGTATATGATACTCTAATTTAAGGGTCATATATGTATCCCATTTTCTTATATGGATCTCTGGGGTATGAGACCTATAAGCGGTGAATGTGCATGGGGGCAATTCACCAAAGAGTGGAGTTTTACTCCCACGTTGTACGACTTATTGTTCAGACGGGAAAGGTAAAATGAGGTAACGTAAGGTGTTTACCGCTTTAATAATGTGCTATGTGAAACCATGCTATATGTTGCATCTTACTTGGCATATTGTTGCATTCATAATAGCTTGCTGAGATTTATTCTCACCCCTCTCCCTTTAATGTTTTAGATCCCGAGACAGGTGACCCGAACCAGTGAGGCCGGGGATATCATTGTGGACTTTTGCTTTTGGGGCTTGTCAGGTTAAGTATAGGAGTTGGTCACTAGGAGTATCTACTAAGTATTCCACTTTTATATTTGTATGGAAACCACTTTTGTTAAACAATGTTAATCAGGGCTTTTGTGTAATTAATCAGATTTTGGTTTATATAAGTTGTGGTTGGATTTCCTCTAAGTAGAGATATTATCAATTGATTTTTATTTGGAAGTTTGAAAAGTGGTTTTCTTTTAAAGGCAAATAAATGTTTTAAAAAGTAAGATGGTTTTTCTTAGATTGAGCCTCTCCAGCTCGGGACACGCGTTAGGTTCCGGGTTGGGTGCTCACATTTTAAGTGCAGGGATAATCAAGGAGGCCACTCATACAACGTGGTTGGCCAACGTGGTCATGGTGAAGAAATCAAATGGCAAATGGAGGATGTGCGTCGACTTCACCACTCTCAATCTTGCTTGCCCAAAACACAGCTATCCCCTTCCCAGGATCGACAAGCTAGTTGACTCCATTGCTGGTCACTCCACCCTCAGTTTCCTCGACGCTTACTCAGGATACCACCATATTAAGATGCATGAGGATGACATAGTCAAGACAGTATTTCAAGCGGCTGGAGGCATCTACTGCTACAACATGATGCTGTTTGGATTGAAGAATGCAGGGGCGACTTATCAGAGGATGGTGAACAAAGTCTTTGCTTCTCAAATTGGTCGAAACATGGAGGCCTATGTCGACGATATGGTCATCAAAACAAAGACTGGACGTCACGTGGTCGACCTAAAGGAAACGTTCGCCAATTTAAGAGCAAACGACATGAAGCTCAACCCTAGCAAGTGTGTATTTGGTGTAGCTGCTGGAAAGTTCCTTGGGTTCATGGTATCTCAACGGGGTATAGAGGCTAATCCAGAAAAAATCAAGGCTTTAGTCGACATGAAGGCTCCCACCAGTGTCAAAGAGATGCAACGACTTAACGGAAGGGTAGCAGCTCTTGGTCGTTTCATATCAAAGTCAGCAGAGAGGTCTCTCCCCTTCTTCAAAGCATTGAGGGGGACGAAAAGTTTTGAATGGACGACCGAATGTCATTCGTCGTTCCAATAGTTGAAGGATTACCTCGCTACTCCACCTCTCCTGAGTAGCCCGACCACTGGTGAAACTTTGTTTGTGTATTTATCCGTGGGAGATAAATCAGTGGCAGCGGTTTTGATTAGAGAAGATGAAGGACTTCAAAAGCCCGTATACTACATCATGAAAGCCTTATCGGATGTGGAGAGCGAGGTATTACAATGCTTTGAGAAGGTCGCTTATGCCTAGTCGTGGCTTCAAGGAAGGCTGCGAGCTTATTTCTTGGCTCACCCAATTATGGTTCTTACTAATGCGCCTTTAAGAAAGATATTGCACAAGCCAGGAGAGTTCGGGTCGATTGCTCGGTTGGTCGGTGCCCTTCTTGCGGGTGACATCGAGTATCGACCTCGAAAGGCCTTTGAAGGCTCAAGCTCTAGCAGACTTCTTGAGTCGAGCTTACGTTCACCAAAGAAGACAACGAGCGGCGAGCTCCCGAGGAAAAGGCTAAAAGGAAGGAGACAGAGTCCCGGTGTCGCCGTGATCTGCAGACGATTGTTGGAAGGTCTATTCGAGACGGATCGGCGACCAAAAATAGCGGTGGAGCTGGGATAGTGCTAATTGAACCGAGAATGCAGGACGGTGTACGAGGAATCACTAAGGTTCAAGTTTGATGCTTCCAACAACCAGTGAATATGAAGCCTTGATAGCATCCATTGAGTACGCCAAGTGTTTTGGAGCAACTAAGATCATGGCTTATTGTGATTCTGGCGATAGTTAACCAAGTTAGAGGCGAGTACGAGGTACTTAGCTCCACGTTGATTAAATACGCGACTTGGTGAAGGAGGCGATAAAGGATTTGGAATGCAGGAGATTCAAAGGATTGGAAGGGAGGACAACGAGCTAGCCGAGCCTCCTCTCGAAACTAGCTACCTCGAGATAAGCCACATGATGAGCCCATCTCTTTTCTTGAAAATCCGACTTATGAGAGAGTAAAAATTCAATGCGTAGAGGACGCCTCAAGAAATTGGGCTTATGAGAAGTGTTGGATCGAGGAAATGAAGGCGTACATAGAAAGTGGCGAGGTTTTGCCGGATGGCGAGAATAAAGCTCGAGCTATCAAAAGAAAGCTCCAAGATACGTCATTCAAGGAGGCGACCTATTCGGAAGATCATACACTCTACCACTTTGCTAAAGTGTATCCACCCTCGAGGTCGCCCTATTGATACATGAAGTACACAGTGGGATTTGTGGCGGACACCCGGGGGCCAGGACCCTTGCTGACAAGTTAATTACCTTGGGATACTACTGGCCACATATGAGAGCTGACACTCACAACTTTGTTCAGCAATGTGATCAATGCCAAAGGTTTGCCAACTTACCTCATATGCCGACAACCGAGCAGACTCCAGTAATTGCAGCTTGGCCATTTGATATGTGGGGTGTCGATTTGATTGGACCCTTCCCTCCCGCCCGAGGAAATTGCAAGTATGTGATCGTCGCTATCGATTATTTCACAAAGTGGGTTGAAGCCAAGCCATTAGCTCGAATCACAGAAGAGAATGCCATCAACTTCATTCATGACTTCATTTGGTGTCGGTTTGGTTTTCCTCGAGCCATAGTGTCTGACAACGGACTGCAGTTCTCCAGAGCCTTCGAAGCAGAGATGAATCGGGTAGGAATCAAGCATTGGCAATCTTCTGTTGCCTACCCTCAAGGAAATGGGCAAGCTGAGGCAGCAAATAAACTTGTTCTATCTTTGCTCAAGACAGGTTTCGTAGGTCGACGTAACAATTGGTTGGACGAACTACCCCTTGCTCTTTGGGCAGTTCGTACAACCACTCGGGGGCCTACGGGGGAAACCCCTTTTGCTCTCACATATGGATCAGAGGCCATGGCACCTGCTGAGCTCAGATTTCCTACTGCTAGAGTGACTTTCTTCAATCAGGAGCAGAATAACATCAACAGATTGATCGACTTGGATCTGATTGACGAGAAGCGAGATACAGCCTACCTTCGAATGGTCAACTACAAGCAGCGAACTAAAAGTTACCACGACAAGAGGGTTAAGGCAAGGTCGTTCCAAGTGGGTGATTATGTACTAAGGAAAATCGAGGCAACGGGAAGGAGAACCCAACAGAATAAGTTATCTCCTAACTGGGAAGGTCCCTATGTGGTTACTCGAGTCGTCAAGGAAGGAACCTACATGATAGCTCATCCCGGAGGAGACGAGTTGAAACATCCTTGGCATGCTACTCACTTGATCAAGTACTACTTCTAGTTCGGTTTCCTAAATTGGAGCTCAAAAAGTTAGTTCAGTTCGCAACACTTGAAGTTTGTTCTAGTTCTAGTTTCAAATTGATGTAAGCTTGTTCCCTACTTCAATAAAAAGCGCAGTTTATTCGACCAAATGTAGTGTTACACCAACCCCAACAGGCTCGACTCTTAGTCAGCTTCGTTTTAACAAGCTCGATTCTCAATCAGCTTTATTCATTTAACAAGTCCGACTCTTAGTCGACTTCGTCCTAGCAAACTCGACTCTTAGTCAGTTTGTTCTAATTAGCTCGATTCTCAATCAGCTTTATTCATTTAACAAGTCCGACTCTTAGTCGACTTCGTCCTAGCAAACTCGACTCTTAGTCAGTTTGTTCTAATTAGCTCGATTCTTAATCAGCTTTGTCTATTTAACAAGTCCGACTCTTAGTCGACTTCGTCCTAGAAAACTCGACTCTTAGTCAGTTTGTTCTAATTAGCTCGATTCTTAATCAGCTTTGTCTATTTAACAAGTCCGACTCTTAGTCGACTTCATTCTTACAAGCTCGACTCTTAGTCAGCTTCGTTTTAACAAGCTCGATTCTTAATCAGCTTTATCTATTTAACAAGTCCGATTACTAATCGACTTCAATCTAATTAGCTCGACCCTGGTTCAGCTTCAATTTTGTGAACAGGTTCGACTCATAGTCAATCTCGTTCGAAAAAAGTCAACAAAGTTTGAGGTCGGCTAAATCAGTAAAGATCAAGTCGCTTCTAAGCTCAAATTGACTCATTTATCCTATCTATATCTAGCTCGATACTTACTTCAAAAAAGCATGCTACATGCAATAAAGAGAGGTCGACTACGATTAAATACGAACAAGTCTCCCAAAAACGGGCTAAGACTTGGAAAAATAAATTTGCAAAAGTATCCTGCCTCCCAAAAACTGGGCCCAGGCATTAAGATAATGTTAAAGCAAAAAAAAAATGTTGTTGGAGACTTGTTCATTACAATTCAACTAAACAATTCAGGAGTCTTGGCCGACATCAGTTTGGTCGTCAGTCGCAGCTCGACCCTCCCCCTCTTCTTGTTCTTTGGGGGTCTAAGGGTTTGCCCGACTCGAGTATACAGTCCATCTTACGTCTCCATAGCCTCAGCATCATCTAGCTCCTGCAAGACAACATCAAAATTCCTATCGGCAACAGGGGGAGCTTCCCACTTCTCACAGCTATCCTCTTCATCCTCTTGAGCAATAAAAGCCAAGTCATTCTCGAGATAGGGAACAAGCGAATGACCCTGGCGAGCTGCCATGTCGTACTGGGACTCAGAAAACCAACGAGCTAATTGCTCGATGGTAACTGTAGCTGTGGGATCCACCAGTGCTCGACGGGCCATGTGCCTCTTGCCGACCTCAAGAAAGTCTTGTGCCTTGGCCACGATGGCATTGTAGTACTCATCCCCCTCCTTGAACTTATCAACAGCAGCCTCAGCAGCATCTTTAGCAGCAGTAGCAGTGGCAGCCTGAAGATCTTCTTCCCACTTCACCCGTGCTCGCCGATGATCTTCGTTTAGCTCGATCAAAAAGGTATCTTTCTCCTTCAAAAGCTTGTTAACTATTGCCAACTCAGTCTTGGTCTTCTCCAGTTCTTTCTTCTCAGCATCCTTCTCTGCCTCCACCTCCTTGAGCTTGGATTCTGCAGCCTTAAGGTCGGACAAGGCCTTGGTCTTCACATGCTCATTGGCTTCGTATGAGTTGTCCAGATCATTGTATTTCTCCTTCCATTCCGCAAGCTCTTGAGCCTTTTTGGAATAATCATGAAGGGCTTGCCTCTCCCTCTCAATGGAGGCCCTCCAGGAGCTCTTAACTTGCTCGACCATGGTAAGATTCTGCATTCCAGAGAAATCAAGGAAGTGTTAGCATGTAATTTAAGTTGATCGAGTAAAAGAGTAAGCAACTAGAATGAAAGAGAAAGTGTGAAGTTACCTCGCAATGAGCCATCCCAGATCGAGCTGAGAATTCTTCAGGCGTTATTCCCTTATCAGCGAAGTGAGCCAGCAGACCCACATCCACAGCTCTTCTCACTATCACCTGACCCAAGTTCATATCTGGATAGCGGCGACTCAGGCAATTGACCCCTTCAAGAGGAGGGACATCACTTAACCTCCTCATCTGGTCCTCAAGAGACTCTTTGGTGGGGGGAGGAGAGACAGGAGGAGGCGTTTGACTCGAAGAAATCGACTTCCCTTTCTCAGAGCGCAGCCTCTTTCTCGAATTCAAAGGCTGGTCATCTGCATCGACCTCCATGTTGTCATCCTCAACAATCACAACGTTTAAGGGACTAGCCCCTGCCATCTCAGCCCCTGAGGTCGCAGCATCAACCTCTGGATTGGGTCGGAGTTTAGACTTGCTCTAGCCGGCACAGTGGACTCGTCGCCCCCATCGGTAGCATCCACCGACCGGGTACCGCTCGCAAAGGGTCATCTTCTTCAATCCCCTCCATTGGCACCATCCCAATGTTATCCTTGGGCAACAGTGGTCCTCAGCGTGGCTTCCCTCTGTCATGAGCTCGAGCATTAGCAGCTCCATGAGCTTTTCTAGCTTTCTTCTTATCAGAGACGCCCACGATGCGACCCATATTTGCTTCTTGGTCGGGTGTTAGAACTGCAACAAAATCAAAACAACAAAGTGTTAGATCGACATACGAAAGTTCTACATACGAGCACAAGTTCTAAGTACGAGCAAACTATGTACGACTCAATTATCTTATATGCGAGCTAACAAATGACGAGCTAAAAGAAAGACACAATATAAATAATCTATTATGTTGTCAGATCGACAAGCAGGCAATGGACGAGTGAAAGGTTGCAGAACGAGGAGATCTTACCACCGGCGTGCTCCCCATTATCCTTGCAGTAGTTTTCTGTCTTCTTGCAAAGTTGACACATATTTCCAAATCTCCCCAGAGAATGAGTAACCCAGTCAGGATATACTTGCCCTCTCGACACAGGAATAAGGGGCTCTACCACTCCATCTCCAGACATCATCCCAGCCTGGATGAAATTATACTTGGTGGTGAGCAGACTCTCCCAGCTGATGGGCCTTCTCTCAACTAATCGACACAAAGCCCTATACAAGTTAAGATGCCAGGTCGGCTCCCAATAGTCCCTCTCATCAATGGTTTCTGTTTCATCGTTGGGCAATGGGAATTCCCATCCCAATCTGCTCTCTACCACCACTACATGAGAGTTCCATCCACTGTGCTTCCTGGGAAGGTTGGTAAAAAGTTTGGGAGACTTGGGTTTAGAAGAAGTCTTGATGCTCGAGGTCATCCCAGCTATACTTAATCTGAGAAAAATTCTTTGAACACTCTCATGCAAGGTTCGTACCCTAGGAATACGCACACCATAGCAAAGCACACAAGGACCCTACAAGTATTGGCTCAGTATTTGAAGGGGAAGGGCATTGGCACATTCTAAAAACTCATTTATAAAGGGATCAAGAGGCAACCTGAGGCCAGCTACGAATTGACCATAGAAGAAGGCTACCCTAGTGGCATCCTTGGTGAATGACGACCTAAACAATTTCATAAACTCCTTCTGAGTGTAAATGGTCACCCTATAATCTTCCTTACTTACCTCACAGAATTCCCAAATCATGCTATACCTAGAGGGCAGGTTTTTCTTTCCACGTAATGGCCCTTGGGGAACATAACCCCTCTCATTCTTTCCTGGCACGGCCGTATCATCAAACGCATCCACGATTCTGGGACCAGAGGAAGTAGATGTTGTAGCTCCGCCTTGAGTTTCCATATTTGTACAAGAAGAAGGAGAAACAGGGGAGTCAGGCCTATGAATAATTTCAGTCGACCTATTTAAGGGCGACCTAGACTCCCCTGGAAAGCCTATTCTATTCCTAAGGAAAGAGGGTTTGTGGACATCCCTAACATAGAACAAAGTAATATGGTCGAGCAGTTCATGGAATAGATGGAAAGTGACGATATTTGAATCCTCGACTACCAGGTTTTCAACGTCCCCTACAATGGGCAAACCTATCTCACTAAAATTCAACTCCCACTTGGTTAAAATGGAAGCACATTCATCCAAGGACAGTTCTCTCCACTCACCGTTCACATTCTTGTATACCCTACGGTTAACAGTGCAGTAACCATACCATGCCCCTGGTTCACTACTAAAGGTCCTAGTCATGGCGGAAATAAAAGACAGAGCAGAAATTAAAGCCCTAAAGAAAGAAGGGGAGAGAAATACCTTTGCAAAGGTCGGAATAGGAAGCTGTTGCCGAAGACGGAAGCCTAATTTAACTCAACTGCTTCTTCGCTATTTTCGCCGGAGATTCTCAGAGCTTGAAAACGGTAAAAGTTCTAAACACAGAAGGATTTTGCAATTTATATTTTTCAAAATTGGAAGGGAAAAAAGAAAATTCAAAAAATAAATTCCATATTAATGGCGGAAACGGTTCTCAAGACGGATTATCAAACGTCTAATTGTAATCATTACAAAATACGGCGCTCCTTCATCTCCGACCGTTCGTTACCAACGTCCAGGATTGTGCCACGTCATCCACGGTCGACTATTCCTCAGAACGAGTATGGACCTACGAGTAAAACAATTCTCATCAAAAATCCTCTTAACTTCCAAGTCGACGAAGTCAACT
Organism: Adenophora triphylla var. japonica; assembly: GCA_022495995.1. Lineage (NCBI taxonomy): Eukaryota > Viridiplantae > Streptophyta > Magnoliopsida > Asterales > Campanulaceae > Adenophora > Adenophora triphylla. The sequence continues at coordinate 97,919 of JAFEMH010002024.1, read as the reverse complement.
CGTAAGTTGGGGGTCACTGAACATACCAAAAGTGTCGAGTTAGGCCAAGTGGGTAAGGCCCAATCATATACAGCCTTGACTCCCACATTCTCAATGATCCTGGCCCAATCAAAGCAAGGCCCAAGGCCCATCTCAAATATCAGTCGACTAAGTCCATGGACCGACCTAACAGGTCCCGACCTAACTTAGTCCGACCTCAGATTCCGTATTACAATTCGGGTACGAACCATGCTCTACCCGACAGTCAGGTCGACCATCCCTCGAATGGCAACCTCGACCTAAATAACAAGTGACGACCTGACACTTGCTGGCGTATTTGATTGAACAATTCTCATAACCACATCCCTACAAATCAGGGACCGTTATAGGCACGTTCCCATGACCAAGTAACTGCCGCTACAATCTCGGAGCACTTGTCGCTTCCCCAAAAATACATCACTCTTGTCTATAAATACTTCATCACTACCAAACGGTGAAAGGTAACTGCAATTTTGCTATTGGAATTCATTCATTCAATACATTTTGAGCTTTATACAACTGTGTTCTTACTCTCACGCCCGAGCGTCTTCGCCGGAGACACATCCGGCTAGTCGTGGGTTCTGATTTCAGGCCAAGGAGCCAGGTGATTCGTCCTGCCACGTGGAGGAAGATTGATAAGCACAATTCCTGCAGTATCAAGTATTATTATTGTAAATATATTTTTAAATATATGATAAAAATGTAATTTTTTACAATCTGATCCCCTTAATGCAAATTAAAATTTGCACTATATTTATAATTTGATCCCCTTCTCCGAAAATCCTAGCTTGGCCGCCACTGGTGTTTCATACAAAAAAAAAATTAGGGTCCGCCACCACCTGGGTCTTGCTTCTTTGACATCACCGTTTATATACGCCCTCCATTTCATTTGACCGTTTATATACGCCCTCCATTTCATTTGAGAAGTTACTTTTGATCAATATTAAGTTTGATCCATACATTAATTCAAATTTAATTATGTTATTGAAATTCTAAAAAATATTATTAATAAATGTTTGAGCCAAATTGAACTTGAATTTATAAAAAAAAAAAATGCATTTTCGAAGGGGACGTAGTGAGTATTTACTATCTCCGCCTCATTTAAGATTTTTAGTAATTTTTTTGAAAAATAATAAATTTTAAATTTTTATTAATTAATAATTCTATAAATCTTTAATTATTGCTAAAATTCATTTGACATAAAAAAAAAAAAAAAAAAAAAAATTAATCTGAAACGAGAGGGAGTACAAGTATGGATCTCGTCGACATCCTCCTTCCCAGTTCCCAATGCCTATGAAAGGCTCGTCAATTTGGAACTAGTGGTGTCTGATTATAGTTATGGGAACATTTTTTAATCATTGAGATTAAATCCATTTTATTACTTCCTTCGCTTTAAATAAATTTATTTTTAAATAAATATTAAATTTTACTTTAAAAAATATTTTGAAATATATATTTTTTATACATTCTAACAGCAAAAATAATAAATCTTTTTGATATTCACATTTTAAATATTCACTAAGCTAAACGATAATAAAATGAATGACAAAAATATTTGATAAAAAAGTTAGGCCAAAATCTTAGGAAAAACGTTTTTCCTGGCACTTAGGAAAAACGTGTTTTATTTTTCTCGTTAGTGTCAGTGCCAGTTTAACAAAGTGGCAGTGTAATAAAATGTCAGTGCATGTATAACAAAGTGCCAGTGTAAAAAGGTGTCAGTGTCAGTTTAATAAAGTGTCAGTATAACAAAGTGCCAGTGCATGTGTAACAAAGTGCGATTGTGAAAAAGTGTCAGTGTCAGTTTAACAAAGTGTTAGTGTAAAAAAGTGCCAGTACATGTATATTAAGTGTCAGTGTTAGTGTAACAAAATGTCAGTGCATGCATATTAAGTGTCATTGTATAAAAGTGTCAGTATTAGTGTAACAAAGTGTCAGTGTAAAACACATTTTTCCTAAGATTTGAAAAAAACGCGTTTTTTGTAAGACCAACTCAAAAGTTAGGAACAAAGTTTTAAAAAACAACATTTGGGATATTTTTTTTTTTAATTTGAATATTCATTTAAAAATATAAAAATGGAGAAGTAGAAAAGTATTCATTTGTTTAAAAAATTTAATCGCAGACCAATCAGTCATTCAAGAAAAAACTTGTAGTACAAATCACGATCCATCGCAATTACATACTCCCTCTCCCTCTGTCCCATAAAACATTACCCCTTTTATTATTTTGGGCGTCCCACTTTAAAGTCTCACTTTCCTAAAAAGGAAAAAAAATTTACTATTCTCTCCACTTATTCTCTCTCCTCCCACTCACAACACTTTTCAAATTTACTATTCTCTCCACTCATTCTCTCTCCTCCCACTCACAACACATATTTTAATAACATTATTTCTTATTTTCCGTTCTCAATAGTAAAAGGGTAAAGTTCTCCGGGACACGGAGGGAGTAAGTGACAAATTTGGGAGGGTCAAGCATCCCAAATCGACCTTTGTCCTGTACAAACTAAAATAGCACTTGCAGCATATCCATATAACCACAGAAAGAAGCAACATGACAAAACATACTAATAGACTTGAAATATATTGTCCCAAAAAAAAAAACTCTGTAGTATCACCAAAATTCAAGTTTATTACAAAATGTATTCTAAATAATGGCAACAACATCTAACTCTCCTCTTTCTTTCTCTCAATAATCAAAAATATTTAAGAAAACCCCTCAAGAAGATCCAAAAAGAAAGGAACTATAAGTCCTCCTAAAACCATTCTTAATTTCAGACGCAACAACTCTAAGAAAAAACCGGCCGCTAAATCTGTAATTCATGATGTTGGGTTAATAAAAACTGCACATCCTTCACTATAGAACTAAACCTTTTTGATATCTTCCCTCTCACTTACTACATCTCCTAATTCATACTTTTCTGTTTCGGGATGTACTTTCTTTTCATACCTCCTTTTTCTGGCCTCCTAAACTTTGCTTTACCCTTTTCTTTTGGTGGCAGCTGGACAACTCTCACCCCATTTCCCAATCTCTTCTCTGCACTACCAAGGATGCTACATCCTTGAGAATCCGATGCTTCACTGTCATCATTTGTTGCATCAGGGTAACATGGTAATTCCATCTCCGATGATATAACTAATGTCACATGCTCCCCCGAGATTGCCTCCTTCCATCCTACAAAAAACAACAAGGCCTTAATCCCAAAATGATTTACTCCAAAAGCCATATCACGAGTCCAAAATATGCAAAAGTGAAGTTTGGGGGCCATTTGTGTGACTATGACAGTGACAAAGTGCATGAACTATTAAGAGTTTTTGCCTGTTTCTTTTTATGGAAAGTTGAATTATTCTTTACTTATTAGTCCCAATAATGATTTGGGGTCGGCTAATATGATCCGGGATGCTTTGATTCACTAGATATGGGCACACAATGGACCAATGTTCCAACATTTTTTGTCATTGCACATTCTTCTTAGAATGAGTGTAAAATTAGAAGGCTGAGCAGCCACTTAGCCACTTGATCAATGTATGAACTTTTTAGGAGTTGGTTGATAAGACGACATGAAATGTTAGAAATAATTTGAAATATGGAAAGAAGAAGAGGACATACTTTGTGCGAGAAATGCTTTGGCTGCATCACTAGAGAATGGTAGGACTTCGGGTTTTTCACCCACGTCATTTGTTCCCTTGCTATCATTTCCATTAATCTCAGGTGACTGAAGACAGCTTTCACTAGGCATAGTTCGATCAGCACATTTCTCTGATGCATCATCCTCGGATACTTGACTACAACCACTTCTATTGGCCAATTGACCTCTTGTTTCATTCTTTGGCCTCCATAACTTGGCAGTATTGCGGTTGTTGCCAGCCTGAACACTACTTTCCTTGACCTCCATGTTGTTACTATCTTGGGCATCTGCTCGACTAACCTGCTGTTGGGCTGCAGAAGTTCTCACTGTCACAGATATAGAGCCAATCATCAGCTGGCAGTTGGGCTGATCCGTTTGGTTGTTAGCATCATTCTGCACCCTGTTTCTCATGAACTCCACAACAGTGTCTGATTTAGGTTTCTTGGTCCAAACTTTGCTGCTTTTAATGGGACCCGCTCTTTGATCCCTGTGTGATCCATACTTTTGCACAGATTCACGTTTCGATATATGAACATTATTGTGACTAGCATGAATGCCATTCCGTCCACCCTTCTGCAATTTCGGCACCTGCCATCGAGCAACAACTGAATGCTTATAACCATTCCCCTGCACATTCTGGGGATCAACATTCTGAGATGTGCCAGAATCTGAGTGCTCAAATGTGCCTGAATCTGAATGCTCGCTGATGCACCCACCTTGGGCCTCAATATCTATGTCTTCCTTATTATTTGGGAATTCAATAAGTTCAAGAGACGCATGGACATTGTTTATAACTGATTCTAAGGCATATGAATCAGCCTCGACAGAAGCTGGAGGGCTGGATGTTCCGGTGGATAGGGGTCTCTCAAATATGTCAGTGCTGTCATTTATATCAGTCTTTTCCCCATTTGATTGATACTTTGCTCTCTGTTCCTTCTGCCGAAGCTTTCTTTGCCTTTTCCTTTCTAACAGCTCAGCTTGTCTATATACAGAGAAATTAAGAATAAACGTGCATCAATCTCTGTAACCAGAGTGTCACATAATCACATACTTCTTTAGCTCTTATTCCTTAAGGAACTCAGGTCCTCTAGTTACTGAATGTCATCAATAATGCAATATACATATTTTTATATATGTATACACACATACACACTCCCCGTCCCATAATAAAGGGCAAATATTGGTAGTGCAATTTGAGAATTAAGGAAATGACTTCAATGAGACACCCAAAAAGGAAAGTTGTGCCCCTTTCATGGGTCGGAGGGAGTATATATGTACGGGAAAATAATTGATAATGGCAGTTATAATTGAATATGGTGTGTGATGGCCTATGAATGGTGAAAAGGGTTTCAAGTAGCTCAACTGATGGACTAAGGCTGAAGTGACTTTAGTTGAGTAATAGAACAATGTATAAAATTTTATCAGAGCTTTTAATCAGTTCAGTTCTTTAAATGGCTAATGAGTACTAAATAACCAGCAAAGACAATTATATAAAGAGTTCTAAATTGAAACTTAATGATCGGTGAAAGTCTTTGGTCTTATAATATGTTTCCGGTGCACTGATTCATACATCATGGAAACAACAAACATATAATACGACAGTTGAGCTTGAAGGTACAACGTGGTTCAGTTGGCTTGTGAATGGGTGCATCTTACCTTTTCTGAGTAGCCTCTTCCTCCTCCACAAGCAACTTCTGGCATCTCAATGCTTCAGCATCCTTTTTTGCAAGCCATGCCTTCACCTGAGCACAAAAAGAAATTCAATCAAACAGGTAATGAGAGTAGGCAAAGAACGTAGTGGATTGGGTGGCAAACAGAATATGCAACTCATATGATTTGATATCCCAAATGAAAAAGAATACCAGTCTTTGTTCAACAAGAAAGCTTGTGCACGCAATCAAATTCTTTATCTCTAAGCCAATTTTCCCAGCATCTCCATCAAAGACATACTTTTGCACAGATTCAGCTGTTCCAGCACATAGGAATGTTCTCTCACTGGCATCATCAAGCATACTGAATAATTCCTGAGAGGATATATGAAGCTTTGAAGTTCTACCTTGGATAATGTCCTGTCAGCAACGTTCCCTCAGAAATCAGTCACAAAAGGATAGAGGAAAAGGAACAAAAAATATTAAGACGTTTGGCATTGACTGTAGGAGCAGAAAACGGCTTACCCCAAGCATGGAGCCAGCTTTCACATAACTTGTGGGAGGGCTAAAAATCCTGATTTACGCAGATTTGATGATATTGCCTTAGTTATCGAAGAACTGGGAACTTCCTAAAGAAAACCAATTGGAAACCTTTGTTAAAAGGCGGCAAACGGCAGAGGCTTCAAAATATATTCTAAAGCACTATATTAAAAACCGGAAATAATAGACCAAGAACTAATAAGTTCCCTTGAGAGAGCTGAGAGAACTTCCTAAAAAATCTCTCTGGGCATGTGGTGAGTTGCACATTACATGCTACATCAGTCATCCAGTGGGACCATAATAGTTGAATCAATCCCATGCTTGAGATGATACAAATAAAGACATAATTCGAATCACTATCATTTCCCTAAAAAGAGCTAAAATTGGAACTGTGACCTACCAGAAGCAGGAATAGAACTATTAAGACAAGAAGTTTGTTGTAGGAAAGGCGGAAACAAGGACTAGAATATTACCCCAAGAGAAACATCCTTAAACGACATAACTTCCATTGCCTCATCAAAGGTGAGCTGAAAATACACCAAATTAACTGAGCACATTGCAAGCAGTGAAAGGCCATTCCTAGTATAACAAAAAGAGTCTTACCTTATCCCAGAAGTCTCCCAATAAATCCCTAATTTTGTGAGACTCCTATAAAATAATAGTAAAAGGACATGAATTATCAGTAACTGAAAAACTTAAATAAGATTAGAACAGAAAGAGAAAGAAAAATCGAGCATGCACAATCAACTTGCAAAAGACAACCTTATCGACATTCAAAGAACGGCGATGCACTCGTATGTGTCTACGGTAGTTGATAGGTGAACAAAATTCCCGGGCACACTTGTCACACTTCTGCATCTGAACCTTCAAAGGAGCCATCAAGGGCCAACCTGGGAGATCTGCGAAAAAGCAAATACTACCTAGTCAGATATATTCCATGCACACCTATCAGGCTCCCCAATGAGGCATAGTCTTTAACAGCCCCCATGAGTTTAGATTACCATTTACCACGGACTAGGACTAATGGGTAACCTCATATGTTCAAGGGATTTCACCACCTAAATAGATCAAAGCATATCCACATTAGGCTCATGCATATTAATCTGGTTATACCTTGCTGATCAAAGGCCTGAAGTAACTGGATCCACTGCACTGGGCCCTCTCCAGTTCTTGAGAGCGAAAAGTAAGGCTCTTTTCCAGCTGCCTGCCTGAAGAAAGTATCCAAAGAATCATTCCCCTCCTCCACTTTCATTGCATCTGGAGTACTACTCGTCAAAAGTTTTGCAACTGGCATCTATACTTCAAAGTTCACTATTTGTAAACCAGCACTGCGCTGAAGAAGTGTTAGTAAGATACAGACCAATCAATACTATTCCTAAAAACGTAGATTCTTATTAATTCAGGTGAACATAAAGAAGTAAAATGTCTCTCTACTGGTTACGCAAATGCATCTTCAGATATGTAATTAATTATATTATTTTTGGACAAATTACTTTAAAGAGAATGATCTTCTGACTTGGGCATACAACATTCATGTCAACTTTCAAATGCCTCTCTTCCTATATGACCCGTACCAAAGAATAGTTGTACCAATATATTTGACTAGTGCGGAAAAGAAGATTGAAGATATTCACTAAAGATAAAGCACATAAGCTTCATTGTCTTAATTTCCTCGTCAACCATAATCCTCAAAAGGAAAAACATCAGAAATTTTTGCAGAGATAAAAGCTTGATATATTTCCAACCATCATTCGCAAGGTAAAAGACCAAGAGGGAACTATAAGAGTGGGATCAGAAAAGTAGGAAAATCGGAGTATGTACTGAAATATGAAAAACCCAGAAACATATGTCCACCTTCAGCAAGCAAGTCGTACAAATGAATATAACCTTTGACTAAAATTAGTATCCTGACAGCGGAAGAAAATCAAGAGTCTACTAGTGGGGGAAATATACCATGCTCCTGCAATACAAATTGCGCTGTATGTGCTGGAAGAACTAATGGCTCCAAGATCCATTAGTTGGATTCGGTAAATCCTCCAAAAGAAATTTTGTCCCTTTCGAGGAACAAAGAGAGTATTGCTGCATTAACTGACAGGACTATATATCTTTCAAATTAAAAACTTTCCGCAATTTTATAGTACGCCGCTGCCGCCATTCTCAATTAAAGTACCCACCCAACCAGTATAACTTATACATCGCCCCCGATGCCGCAACACCAAGATACACTCGTTGCTATACAAAATCAAAATCCAAATTACTATAATCTAAAAAACCATCTCACAAAATTACAACTTAATCGTGCATGCACGTGCGCCTGAGAGAGCGTCTGAGTTTGAATTAGTCATAAGTATCCGTTGCAATCACAATTAAAACATATTTCATCCTTCAGTATCGCTGCATTAACTAGTCAGTACTAGACAATCCAATAAAAAACATTCCAGATTTTCCTTGATAGAATTTCCTTTCCAATTACATTCCCCACCTATCTAGTATAGCAAGTAAATATCCAAAAGTTCAAATCGCAATGACAAGCGCAATGCCCAACCCTAACCCCAAAAAAACACTGGATCACAGATTCGAGACTTCAGTGAGTGTGAAATCAAATGAAATACAAGCCAAAAATCCTGAACAGAACTTAACCACATGATTCTACTTGTACACCAAATGCTGCCATTCCAATACTTTAATTAACCAAAAAAATAACCAAGCAACAGAAAAATGGTTAGAGGATCATACAGCGGCTTACATTTAACAGAATTAAAAAATTATTTCAATTCCAAACATAGACATGGGAATTGGAAAACGGATCAAAAAAAAAAAAAGCAATCAAGTGACAGTCAGATCAAAACACAACTGGCATAAAAATAATAATGGAAATAAAGGCGAAACGGTGTCCTAGGGTTCGATAAATTCCCGTGATCTGTGATCAGCACGTGAAGGCACTTGATTAGAGTTGTACATACCAGTGTAGACGGTGGATGGAGGAGTTGAAAGATCGCCGACGATCGGAGAGAGATTGAAACGCCCCCAAAAGGCGGCGCCGGCGGCAACGGAATTGATATATGTATAGGTTTTGTAGGTGAAAAAAACACAGTCGGCAAAATCTCGTGCAGGAGAGAGATGGAGGAGAGAAAAGAAAAACAGAGAAAATATATAACGGAGGGAGGAGGAACCCTTTACAGTAGTAAAAGAATGAGAAAATGAAATTGATTTAATTTGATGTAAGAAATGTTTAGGACACTCACTTTTAGATCGCGTGTAGCACACGCGAGTTGGTACGAGGAGACGCCAAGACCAGCTGCCTTGTTAATGAATGCGATTGGTTGGGCTAAGAGTTTATGCTGCTATTAGTTGTACCTTGCGCGCAATGTCCATGTCAGCCAATATCTTTTTGGTTGGTAGGATTTACTACTGCTGCTGCTAATTTTTCTTATAAAACATTAATACTTCCTCCGTCCCACAATAATCTGCAAAAAGACATTTTTTAAGTATTCCACAATAATTTGCACTTTTCCAAAATGGAAATGAGACCCACTTATCTCTACTCACGACCATTATTCACTTACTCCACTTTCTCTCTCCTACCCAACCATCTACGCTCACAACACATCACATTTTTCACCTTTTACCTTAATACTCGTGCCAATAAAAAAATTGCGTGTTATGATTTTCTTTGTGTCAATAACATAATTACAATAAGTATGAAACAAAGAGTCAAACTAGTGTTTACTCCCTCCGTCTCAGATGCTCATCTTGAAGCTTTACATTTTCTAAAATGAAAAAGTTTTATTAATATTCTATTATACCCACTCTCCCTATTTTCTCCACTCATTCTCTCTCCTAATTCACTATTACACTCACAACACTTTTTAAATTTACTATTTCCTCCACTAATTCTCTCTCCTATTTTCAAATTACACTCACAACATTTTTTCTTCCCACCTATTTCCTTAATTTGCGTGTCGGACCAAAAATGGTGAACCGTTTCCTGAGGCGGAGGGAGTATGTTTTTAAATTCCTATTCCGAAAAAAAAAATCTTTGAATTCATATTATACCTTGATCAAGAACTTTCCAATTTTTTGAAAGGCATAGAAAGATTTTGATGTGCCATAATAAAATATTATGCCCGATAAATGTTTACTCGGCCCAAAATCAAATATGGTCTATAAGGGGCCCTATTTTGTGAGGATCTCGTCAATTGCTTGGTTTTCGCTTGTTGGTTCTCGCACCTCGGCAAAGGTTTTTGTTCTGATTGTCGCCAAAGTATGGCTATTGTTCTGATTGTCGCCAAAGTATGGCTATTGTTCTGGTTGTCGCCAAAGTTATGTTTATAGTTATGGATATGGTTATGGTTTTCGCATGTCGCATGTCTCATGTCGCATGTCTCATGTCGCATGTTTGTATGCTGCTGATGTTGGTTCCCGCATGTGGGATGTTGATTCCCGCGTGTCGAATATTGGTTCCCGCATGTCGGATGTTGGTTGTCGGATGTCGCATGTCGCATGTCTCATGTTGTATGCTGTTGGATGTTGGTTCCCGCATGTCGGATGATGGTTCCCGCATGTTGGATGTTGGTTCCCGCATGTCGGATGTTGGTTGTCGGATGTCGCATGTCACATGTCTCATGTCTCATGTTGTATGATGTTGGATGTTGGTTCCCGCATGTCGGATGATGGTTCCCGCATGTTGGATGTTGGTTCCCGCATGTCGGATGTTGGTTGTCGGATGTCGCATGTCGCACATGTCTCATGTCGCATGTCTCATGTCCCATGTCTCATGTCTCATGTTGTATGCTGCTGATGTTGGTTCCCGCATGTGGGATGTTGATTCCCGCGTGTCGAATATTGGTTCCCGCATGACGGATGATGGTTCCCGCATGTCGGATGATGGTTCCCGCATGTCGGATGTTGGTTCCCGCATGTCGGATGTTGGTTGTCGATGTCACATTTCGCATGTCATAGGTCGTATGTCGCATGTCTCATGTTGTATGATGCTAATGTTATGATTGTCGCATGTCGTAGATGGATCTCGCATGTTGGTTCTTGGTTCTCTCAGTATGATGATGTATCCAGATGGGAACCATGCCACTTGTCAAGTTGCCAGCCTTGATCTTATCCAAACGTAATCTCATGAGAGATATCCCTCCAATGTGGTGTGACACGTGGCAAGTGAAAATGATAAGAATGTGGACTTTGGGGGGAAAGGCCCCCATTCTTATCATATATTATGTCAATATGTGTTATGAATCGGATTGATGATTCTCACGTCGGAGGGCTTTGGGGGGAAAGGTCCCCACCCCTAACGGTGCTTTATCTTGTAGGTCTCACATTATATCGGACTCAAGGAGCGTTTCTTTCGGACCGGACACCGTTACTACCCCCGATCAGTCTTGTGCAACCATTTTGGATGGCAGCATCAGATTTGAAATTTGAAACACAAACTTTTAAAATCATTGATTTGTATTAATAAAGGTTTTTTTTTAACATGTCCTAAATATCTTTTATTGCAATCATTTTCTTTCTATAATATTATAATTTGTGTGTTTTCTAAGTAAAGTTGTTCGAGTTAAAAAATTTAACAACTCACTTACAAGCAATTTTTTAAATAAATTTAACTTTTAAAACTCGATTTGAAATGCTAATTGATCATGTGCGGGAGGATTACCACTTTAATGACAACGTGAAGCGGAGATGCTATTAAAAAAATCAATAATTAAATATGCTATTCTAAACTCGATGCTATATCAATAACTTTATCATCCCACAAAAAAAAATGCAAATTAAATCTTCTTTTTTAGGCAAAATTAAACTTTAAATTTATTAAATTATGCAATTACCTACACTACTCATACAAAATTACAATTGATTACTCACAATTAATCAAATGGTAAATAAAATAACGAGATAAAAAATCTGATTGATAAAAAATAAAACAAGTATTTCATCATAACTAAACATTTGTATGGATTGATCCGCACATACTATAGTACGAAATATTAAATTAAATACCTAATGGGCCATGACCCAATGGTATCTTGGGTGGCTTTTCGTAGGGGAGCCTTTCGGGCACATCCATTCAGTTAAGGAAGCGGCATTGCTGGGCTTGCAACTTCAGTGTGGGGAGTTCAACTACCGCGTTGTAGGAGGGCTCCCTTGGGGCCAGGAGTATAAGGGATGCTGTCACCCTGGCTAATTTGGGCATATCCGCGATTTACCTCCGCTAAAACACTGTGGGGCTGGTAGCTAGTGGTCCAGGACTAACTCGGCGAAGCTGGGGAACCTGGGTATCAAAAAAAAAAAAAAATTAAATTAAATCTTTTATATCGTGTTAATGTTAATTGAGTTGATCAAAAAGCTTGAATGAGAGTCGTCTTGAAATGAGTAAAAAAATAGCATTATTGTCATAAACATACTTGAGGATAATCTCATTCAAGCATTTTTCCTTAATAATGATGCTGTCATTCGAAATTAATGGTTGCACAGGAACTGAAATAAGGATACTCCGACTAGCTCCTCCGTCAGTTGGTCACCTACACACATGGAAGCACGTAAACTAGGTCGGGGGTGGCTCCGGCAAAACCCCTCCGGCGTAAGAGTAAGGTTACTTAAACAAAAATCTGATGAACAAAAGGAAGCTTTCTAGAGAGAGAGAGAGAGAGAGAGAGAGAGAGCTTGGAGAGTGGAGAGAGAACATACCACGCAAATGACCATATTCCTCTTGTTTATACTCCCAAGCCCCCATGTGTCTTGCACATGGGGGACACTTGTCAATCATTTACTTCGGGTCCCCAACCAACTCCAAGTTAGTGGGATTATACTGTTCACCTTGTCAAATCAGCCTACAGTGGACAGTCCCACCATAACGCGAGATCACCTATCACATAAGCCGCCAGGCGACGATCACTGGATTAGCGACAATTCTCATATTGCCGCTGACTCCAACCATATCGACAACATGATTCTCGCCCTCGGCCATACCATCTTTGTACAACCATTTCTAGAAGATACACATCTCGACCTGCTTACTCTCACATATCGCCTATACGAGGCCACCTTATTCCGCCTGCCACTTCCCGCTGTTGAGCCTACCACGTGGCCCACTTTTAAACATACTTGGCCCATTAAGGCATGTTGGGCCTCCTTTCCTGTTTAGGCCCAATCCCATTTTTCATTATCGCATCAGAAGCCCCCAATTTCGAGACCTGAATTATTCATGATCCAGGCGAGAAATTTCGTAGGCCGCTTAAGATTCCCCATCTCGCCATCCCCCTTGAGGGGCGAGATAAGAGTCCCACTGACACCTTCTGCGGCCACGTGTCGACTCAGGGTTGACGGGCCGGGACAGTTCGTCAGAGCCGTACATCGTCTGGGTTTTCGAGCCTCTCAATAAATAACCACAATAAAGGGGAGGAAATTTCAAAATTCGAACGTCATTTGATTTCTAGAAAACTCCCCAACGCCTCTTCGTCTTCACAACGCTAAGGTCAGTTCCAAGTCTCTCACTCTTCACTTTTCAGTTACTCAGCCTTCGTATTCTCTTTGTTCTCCGGCGAGCCATTTCTTGAGAAAACCCCTTTTTCTCCATAATTTCACCATTTCTACCGTTTGTTTTCATTATCTCCTTGACATACTCATGTTTACGGTTGCAAACCTTCGATTTGGGGTTCCCCAGGTGCATTTTTGGCAATTCTCTTCATATTCTTGAAGTTTCCGGCCAATATCCGGCCAAACTCATCGTCTCCGTCAGTTTCTTCAAACTTTTCCAGGTAAACGCTTGATTTCTCGCATTTTTCTTACTTTTCGCTTTTTACTTCCACCTTTATTATCTCGCTCCATGGCGAGAACTAAGTCTTGTACTAGAACGATTAGATTTGGGCAAAGTTTGAAAACTGGGGGGGTACTATAGGGTTGACATGGGGGTATGGGCTAGGATCCCGCGCGAGGACCTTAACTCTATGCTTATGCGACATGACACTGATGTCGCCGTTTTGGACGCCTTAGAAATTAGGGGTCCCCCCTTTTTGCACAAGTCTGCACCCATGCAGACCTTCCATACCACTTTTGAGTCGTGCTCGCATATTTGCGATTTTTATCATTCCCGCTTTGAATCTAATTTTTCTGACACTGACTATCCCACAACCCCCAATTTACGTAGTCATCGCTTCTATAAACAGGTTCTTCCCAGCTCCAGCAAAAGGAGCGACATGTCTTCCACCAATTCTACGTCCAGTCATGATGTCTCGGACACTCTTGCCGCGGAGACATCATCTCAACACCAGGTTTCTTCTGACCAACCTCTTATTTCCAATGTCGCAGAAGCTAGTACCTCTTCAACTGACTTCCAAACTCATTTTCATATCAAATTTGGCATCAATCACAACATTTACCATATCGAACCTTATACTGGCGACTTGAACCTTGCCGTCATGCGACAACGAACAGATGGGGTTGTCGCATACGTCTCTCAATTGGAAGCCGGCCTTAGGTTTCCCTTAGACCCGTTCATCTGCGCCTTTCTACACAAAGCCCAGGCTGCCATAGTGGACCTCCACCCCAATGCTTTCCACATTTTGACCAGCTACATCATCATATGTAGGGCCCTGAAACATGAACCTTCCATCCCTCTTTTTGTCCATCTTTTCGAAGTTACACCGCAGTCTCACAGCGAGAAGGTGTAACTGAGAAACATTTGTCTATCAAATATCGAAAGCCTAAGATCCTCACTCCCCTTCCCAGAAAAGTACACAATTGGCAATCCAAGCCGCTATTTATCAATTCTCGCATTGGGTGGACGCACTCAGGTGGCAACTTGAGAGAGATTATTCCCAAGATCGAAACCAAGAAAGCCTTAGTTTCTGGTGATACCCGCCTCAAGGAACGGATCTTACAGGTTCTTGCTGACAAAGCGTCGACACCGCCTTGCCCTATTCTCGTGGCGAGAAATTATTTCCAGCCTTTCCCTCCTGCGAGAATTTGGGTTCCCTGATTTTACTTGCCCAACTGACGAATCCCGCATTACCATTGTTCATACTGCCCCGTATCCTAGATGGGACATCCATTCCAAAGATTGTTTTGGACAAGAATGCGAACCTTGCCAGCGAGAAGGTCGATGTTGCCACACTATGTTTGACATATACAGTATGACTTCTCGCCTCAAACTCTACTTTATTTACTTTACTCATTTCCTTTAAATAACTCTCTTTTCTTCTCGCAGAATTCAGGACCATGTCGATTGCCCAACGAAGAGATGATCTCACCAATATGAATGGCCGCCATAAACGGCTTGCTGATGCTCGTCAAGCCGCTCTCAGCTAGACCTCCGAGAAATCGATTCCCATTTCCATCCATGGCGATGACTCCGAAGCCATTGCCAGAGAAAAAGTCAATGCCGCTGCAGAGAAGGCCGCCGGGAAAGCCGTGGCCGAACCTTCCCGCAAATCTAAGAAACCCAAGACCCCAGCAAGGGGATCTGGTCTTAACCTGATGGATGAAGAAGATGTTGAGATAGAAATCATCCAAGATCAAGAAGCTGAGCCCCCAACCACTGATATCGCAGTGACAACTGAGTCCACTGAATTTTTACGAAGTCCTCCTTCTCGCCCACTGAAGCGATCCCGCACAACTGAGGGTACACCTTCTGAACAAACTGAAGGACCCGTTTCCGCCGACACCGGACCTTCCGAACCCAAAGTTGCGAGGCCGGCTCCCGGGCGGGCTTTGGATGCCTTCTGACGAGGCCAGCCTTCTAGAGCTCAGCCGCGAGATTGGTGACGTTCCCGATCTTCCCGACTTGAACATCCGCTCTGCCAATCAAGATTATAACATGCTCGGAGGCGGCATCATCCAGCGCACCTGTGTGCCCCAGCGGGTTAGGGAATATGAAAACCTCCATGAGGATTACGCTGCAAATGATGCTGGCCTCTATCTCAGCGGCGTAAGTCTCATCTTTGCCGCCCTACTTTCATTTCGCTTCTCGCTTTTACTAATCAACTTTTTACACTACTCTTAACAGGTTTCTAGCGTTCTCTACGGCTTAAGAAATCGATGCAACCATTTTTCTATTGAGTTGGAGAACCGCGAGAAAGATCTTAAGCGGGTTCGCACTGAGAGGGAGAAATACAAGAAGAAGTTTCAAGATCGAGAACAATATGTTGCTGCCCTTCAAGCCGACAAAATCAAGTTTGAACAGACCGAGAAAGATCTTCGCCGCGAGATGGAGGCTCAAAGGCTCAAACTGGAGGAGCAAAACAAGATCTTGGCAGCAGAACTGGCGGCCACCAAGGAAAGCGACCTCAACAACAAAGCTCTGATTACCCAGCTTCAAAACATCATAACAGAAAACAAGACTAAGGCTGAGGTAGACGCCATGGACATGTACGATAAAGCTTTGATCCATTGCATGCGTGCCGCTTCGGCAAGCTCTGGAGACATACCGACTATCACCCATGACCTTATAGCTAAGTGGGGATCTGAAGCCATTTTTAGTGATTTTTGTCGCTTGGGTCACAACCTGGTTCCTTACGAAGAAGATGAACTCGAATAGCTCGCAGCGAAGGATCAACTTCTAGGGAAACCCGTCTGGCATGTTCCCGCAATGGCCAATCCAGATGCCCTGACTCTCTGGGCCGATTTTATCAGCGAGAAGGCCAAAGCGCAAAAGCAAGACAAGGATGACGCTAAAGCCGCGTTAGCTGCTCAAGCCGCACTTAATGCCCGGGCCACCTCCAGCGACAATCTTGATGATCCTGCCTCTTGAACACTTAGCTCTCTAAAACAATATTCTATTTGAATTTGGGTCTGTACTAAACAATTTTACATTTCTGCCTTTTAACTTCTGCTTATTACTTTTGGATGTCGCGGCCAGGCCACCTCCAGCGACAATCTTTATGTATGTTACCCTCTTTCAAATATCGCGGTTTGCGATTTTATCTCTATATCTCATCTCGACTTGTCATCACTTTGCTTCCTGCCATTTTGCTTTATGGCGACTTGACTCAAGTCACTTATATGTTTATACAATATATCTCGTGATTTCAAATCTGTTTTCAAACTGTGGCATCTCGCCAAACTTTCACTTTTCCAAAATTTTTCAAACTGGGGCTTCTCACCAAACTTTTGCTTTTTTAGAAACTATTTCAAATTTTTGTCGCATCTACATATATGCTACACTTTAATTTGTCGCATTAGTATGTCGCAACTTCGATCTAACGTTATCCTTGCCTTTCTCGCATGCCACAATCTTTATTTTGCTTCGATAGTTTATCGAAGATTCCTCTCTTACATATTTTATCTATATACATACTACTCCCTTCAAAAGAGTGAGGCTTGTCTTTAGGCAGCCTTACTCCTTTGTTAGAGTCACATGCGACAAATCTTGCGCGGCCAAACTCTTTTGGCAGAAATCATTCTTTGATCAAGACCGCGCTAGATCACTTTCTAGCTGGCGGTAACCACCTCTCATACAAATCGCTTGAACCGAACTCGACTTACTTTTCTCATTTTCACTTTCTACCTTACACCCTACGGCCAAGTCGCTTTTGTGTCTGGCGCCTTTAAGCCTAGTCTTTCTTGCCTGATCATCGTCAGGACTTGTTGTGCCTGGCCTCTTCTAGGACTCTTTTCGCCGGGACCTTCCCGGTCTCGTTCTCGTCGGGACCTACCCGGTCTCGTTCTCGCCGGGACCTACTCGATCTCGTTTTCGTCGAGACCTACCCGGTCTAGTCTCTTGCTGGGACCTACCTAGTCTAGTCTCTTGCTGGGACCTACCCAGTCTAGTCTCTTGCTGGGACCTACCCAATCTAGTATGTCGCCGGGTCCTACCCGGTCTAGTATTTTGCTGGGACCTACCCAGTCTAGTATGTCGCCGGGACCTACCCGGTCTAGTATTTTGCTGGGACCTACCCATTCTAGTATGTCGCCGGGACCTACCCGGTCTAGTACTTCAATCTTTACTCCATCTTCAATCTCGACTTGGCGGCAACCTTCACTTGCCTCCCTCTTCAAGCTTTAACGGCAACCCTCATGGCCACCATCTTCAATCTCGACTTGGTGGCAACCTTCACTTGCCTCCCTCTTCAAGCTTTAGCGGCAACCCTCATGGCCACCATCTTCAAGCTTTAGCGGCAACCCTCATGGCCTCCATCTTCAAGCACCATTTTCGGTGACCATCCATTCATCTGTCAATCCATGAAACAAAAGATAGCTGTTGGGCCCTACATTTTTCGGTCAACATGTTTACAACTTACACTTAACAACTTGGTACTAACAACTTGAATTATTCCATTTACCACTTGGTTTCCTACAGGTTGGGACCAGTAACGCTATTCCTATTTTATAGGGATCGTGCCAAAGAAAGCAAAGACCAGGTCAACCACGTTTCTTCAGCAAGCAAATCACTATCTCCTCCTCAAACGAACGAGTGCGGATATATCTCCAAGGATCAACCCTAATTCCGAGTTTATAGGCCCATAATCCTCTTTTTTGTTAATTAGTTTTTGAGGTATAAAAGGGAGAACACACACTGTATTTTGACACACGTTCCTCACTAGCTTAAGCTCCCTTTTTCATACGCTCTTAGCATTGTAATCTCAAGAGAATTCTTAGTAAACTTTCGGTCAAGGCAGGAGCCATATCCTCCCGGGGTTTTGTGCCGGAGAACAAGTTGTTCAAGGGCTTTCCCTAGTCAACAAACATCTTGTTTCCATTTCTATTCAACTTGATAGTCATTGTACCTAGATTCATATCACTTTAGTCACTTTTCCCATCACAAAAATATAATTGTTGAAATTTGACCAAAACAATTTGGTGCCGTCTGTGGGAAACTTTGATTATTCAAGCAGAAATGGTTAATCCATCTTCCGGCCGATCGAGTCGGTGCTTCTGTTTCCAATGCCCAAGGCAACCCTCCTCCAAGTGCGGAAAGTTTGTCAATTTGGAGATAATGTCCAACATGGCGGACATGATGAAGAAAATAGGCGATCGGTTGGATGATCGGGAGCGTACGAATACCATGATATTCAATGCCATTGATAGTACGCGTAAAGGGAAGCAAGCGGAGACTCAAGTATCCACTCCGTTTTCACCTTTACTTCCTAGATCTTTGTTTGGTGCGGTACGGGACCGAGCCATGTTGGAGATATCCCGATGTCCAACACCTTGCCGGCGGAAAGCACGATTGTGACATCCATTCCAATTGAGCAACCAAGATTCGGCCTATCGGCTAGCCAATCCGCGCTATCATCTTGCTACACTTATGCTACACCCTCGGTGGGGCAAACGGGAAGTTTCTTTAATGCTTTCGATACTTTCGCACCTCAAGTTAATAATGCTCCTCTTTTCGCGAGAAAACCAACTTGTTAAGGAAATGCAAACCATTAAGGAGTTGCTCGAAGCGTGCACAGATCAACTTGCCGTATCACCAAGTCTCTCCAACTTGCTACAACGAGTCTCGTTTTGTGCCGGCAATAGCCGGTGTGGAGATCCCGAAGAAATTCTCGGTCCCCCATATGAAGAAGTATGATGGGAGTACCGATCCAGCCGAGCACGTGTTCTTTGTATCGAGAGTCAATGGATATCATAAGTATCCCTCCTATGTTTAAAGAAGCATGTTTTGCGGGGGCTTTGGCTCAACCTTGTCGGGACCGGCCTTAAAATGGCTAACGGGGCTTCCTCTTAACTCTATTTCATCTTATGCTCAACTTGTCAATATGTTCATTAATCGGTTTTCATGCGACGGGGCATTTGACAAGTTGACTAGTGATCTTTATAGAATTGTGCAACGGCCTAACGAAAGTCTTAAAGAGTATTTGCACGGGTTCAATAAGGAGGCGGTGACTATACCCAACTTGGACGTGTCCACGGCAACGGAGGCATTCCGCATAGGCTTGAAGAAGAGCTCATTTGTTTCTACAACGAGTTGGTGATGACCCCTGCGAAACAACTTGAAGAAATCAGAACCGGGGCCTTGCCTTACATCCGATTGGAGGAAGATAGCTTGGCAATGGGGAAATCAAGCCCCAGGAGGACTCCTACTCCTCTATTTGAACCCTCGACGGACGATCGGACTCCCGTCACCCTAAGTCCAACGGGGCGAAACCCCTGTTAAAAGCTGAACCTTCTAGGATTCATGTTGTAGATGATGATCGGGAAGGTGATGATAATGATTATCCACAAATTTACGAATATTGCTTTTACGTGGACATTGCGGGAATCTTGTGCGCCATGGGAAATCTTGGAGATAAAGCAAGATGGCCCAAGAAGAATGACCGATCAACAACTTGGAAGGACAAGTCCAAGTGGTGCGCGTTTCATGAAGATTTTGGGCACACCACCGAGAAGCTGTTTCGCCTTGAGGAAGGAGATTGCTCATTTATTGTCGAGGGTCTTCTCAAGGATTTGTTGGGCAAGAAGAGGGTCGGGAGTGAATCCAAAGAACCTGGTTCGGAGGAGCAATCTAGGCCCGAGAAAGTTGCACCCTCCGGCCACCAAGGTAGTGAATGTTATCTCAGGTGGGTCTCATATTTGCGGCACAACTTACTCTGCCGCCAAGCGTCATGCCAAAAGCTCTAAGGAAGATCAATCAGAATTGCCTTCAAGGCGTCGTGACTTCACCGATGGTCATGTTATTTCCTATGAAGATGAAGATAAGGACAACACGTTGGACCCTCATCATGATGGTCTAGTTGTTCGGGTGCGGATTGCTAATTGTGTGGTCAAGCGGATTACGATCGATGGTGGCAGCTCGGTCAACATCATCTTCACCCATGCTCTTGAAGATATGGGCATCCCTCTGTCCGAAGTAGTGAAGAATTCATCCGTACTGGTAGGGTTCAGTGGTGAGGTGAAGCAAACGGCCGGAGAGGTCAAGTTGCCCATCTACCTAGAAGGTATGAATTCCATGGAGAGGTTTTGTGTGATTGAATGCTCTTCCTCGTACAATGTCATATTAGGAAGGCCTTGGATCCACAACATGAAGGCCGTGCCATCGACTTACCATCAATGCGTCAAGTTTCCAACACCTTGGGGTGTTGCCAAGTTGAAGGGAAACCAGCAAGTCTCTAAGGAATGTTACAAGATCAACATGAAAGCAAGCTCGACCCCTCGGCAAGCATAGCAATTAAAGAAAAAGGCCCAGGACATTCTTGAAGCGGTGGAGCACGATACAAAAAGTGTTCTGTTGATGCATCAAATCCACGAGGCCCAAGTGCAAGTTGGGATAGACCTACCGTCCGAAATCGAAGAGGAGTTGATCGAGTTCCTGAAAAGCCGAGATCTTTGTTTCGCTTGGAAACATGAAGACATGACGAGGGGATAAGCAAGGATATTATTACTCACAAGTTGAACATCGATCCGACCATCCGTCTGTCCGTCAAAAAAGAAGGAAGTTCGCCCAGGAGCGGAACCAGATCATAAAGGATGAAGTTGAGAGGCTTCTAAAGTCCAAGATGATCGAGAGAAGTTCGGTACCCAAGGTGGTTGGCTAACGTTGTAGTGGTGGAGAAGAAGAATGGCAAGTGGCGAGTATGCGTGGACTTCACCGACTTGAACAAGGCCTGCCCAAAGGATCCATTCCCTCTCCCTCATATTGATTCTCTAGTTGATGAGACAGTAGGCCACGACATCTTGACATTCATGGATGCATCTTAGGGTATCAACAAATTCAAATGGAGCCTTCGGACCAAGAAGATACGGCATTCATGACTCCGAGAAGGTATATCTTGTTATATTTCTATGCCCTTTGGTCTTAAAAATGCGGGGGCAACCTATCAAAGGTTAGTGAACAAAATGTTCAAAGACCAACTTGGCAAGACGATGGAGGTCTACATAGACGACATGGTGGTCAAATCCAAACACATTGAGGATCATGTGGAGCACCTTCTTGAGGCATTGAACATCTTGAAGGCCTTCAACATGGCTCAATCCGGCGAAGTGCAACTTCGGTGTTAGTGCGAGCAAATTCTTGGGATATATGGTAACGAGAGGGAATCGAAGCAAGTCCCGAACAAATCAAAGCCATTCTCAACTTGGAATCCCTAAAAACATCAAGGACGTACAAAGGTTAACGAGGTAGAGTAGCGGCTTTGAATAGATTTATATCCAAATCATCGATAAGTGCGGGTTATTCTACGAAGTGCTAAGAAAAAACAAACTTTTTCAATGGGTGAACAACACGAGGCCGCCTTGAAACAACTTAAAGAATACTTGATGACGTCACCCCTACTCGCCAAACCCGAACATGGTGAGCATCTTTATTTATACTTAGTTGTATGCGAAAATGCTTTGTTAGTGCGGTATTGGTGAAAGAAACCCGGGGGTGAACAACATCCTGTTTACTATGTAAGCAAGTCTTTATTGGATCTTTGAAACAAGGTACTCTCATCTTGAAAAATTAATATTAGCCTTAACTACGCCGCCACCAAATTACGTCATTATTTTGAAACACATTCCATAAGCTGTTAGAACTAATTATCCTATAAGAAATGTGTTGAGAACGCCGGAGATGTCGGGCGGAGTTGGCGAAGTGGTCGATCAAGTTGAGCACGTATGACATTTCGTATGAGCCGAACGGCCATCAAATCGCAGGCCCTAGCCGATTTCGTAGTGACTTCGGTCCAAGTTTGCGGCTGAAGTAGAAGCTGGAAGTGCAACAACTTGAAGGTAAAGCTGTTCCTAGATTTTGGACATTGTATACCGATGGAGCTTCAAATTCCAAAGGGATTGGGTTGGGAATAGTCCTAAAGTCCCTCGAGGTGATATCATACCTCAAGGCGTATCTTGTGAATTCGGTGCAACGAATAATGAAGGCGAGTATGAAGCCCTAATCATGGGTTTAATTACGGCTTTGAGTTTGAATATTACACATTTAAATGTATTTGTTGATTCTCAATTGCTAGCTAACCACTTTAATGGCGGTTATATGGCGAAGCATTCAAGATGACTTTGTACCTCCAACATGTTAAGGCTTTAGCTTCGAGATTTCTGTCATTCTCTTTGGAATAGGTCCCTAGAGAGGAAACGTAGAAGCGAGACGCCTTGGCTAACTTGGGTTCAACTTGCAAATCAATGTTGCATTCTAGTATACCCATTATTTATGTTAAGTACCGTGATAGACCAAGTTGAGGAAATTCAAGTGGTTACACCATCTCTTGGGGCACAAGATTTTAAACCTTCTTGGACCCACACTGTAATTGAGTTTCTTCAACTTGGAACTATTCCACCCGATGTTAAGAATGTTAGATCTTTTAAGATTCGTATTTCGACTTTCGTTTTGATAGATAATGTCTTTGTTTAAGAAGTCTTTTGCGGGACACTACTTGAGATGTGTCGATAACGATCAAGTTGAAGTGGTGCTTAAAGAAATCCATGAAGGAATATGTGGGAACCATTCGGAGGAAAGGCATTAGCCTCGAAGGCCCTCGAGACGGGATACTATTGGCCCAGCTGACCATGCGTCGAGATGCCATGAGCTACGTACGAAGTGTGATGCACACCAAAGACATAGCAACATCTTGCATCAACTGCCGAACCTCTACATCCTATAGTCTCATCTTGGCCTTTCATGCGGTGGGGCATGGATATTGTAGGCAAGTTGCCCAAAGCTCCGGAGGCAAAGTATTCATGTTGGCTCTAACCGATTATTTCTCGAAATGGATCGAGGCGAAGCTTATGTACAAGTAAGAGATAAAGAGGTAATTTCATTTTTAAAGAAAAATATCATTAGCGAGGTTTGGTGTACCATCGGAGATTGTATGTGACAACGGGTCACGGTTCATAAGTAAAAAGACCGGGGATTTTTGTGCTCGGCTGGGGCATCAAGTTAATCATGTCCACACTGTCCACCCTCGAAGCCAATGGCCAAGGTGAGTCAAGCAACAAGTTGATCATCAACAACTTGAAAAAGCGTCTAGATCAAAAGAAGGGAAAGTGGGTTGAAGAATTACCACTTGTGCTATGGGCGAGATAGAACTACTTCTAAAGGAGCCGCGAGGTAGAACTCCTATTCTTTAGTATTCGGATGAAATTTGTGATTCCGAGTTGAAGCGGCAGTCCCACGGCAAGGTATGGCTTATTAACTCAAGATGAAAATAACCTCTTATTAACTCAAGATTTAGATACGATTGATGAGATCGGGGATTTAGCCAAGATAAGGATGGCGGCTTATCGGCGAATTGCTAGGTCTTACAACAAGAATGTCGAGTTAGAAGGTTCCGGGTTGGTGATTTAGTTTTAAGAAAAGTATTTCAAAATACAAGAGAATTGAATGCGGGTAAGTGGCTCCCAGTGGGAAGGCCCATATCTCTTCGATCTTTGAAGCGGGCGAAAGGTGCATGCGGTTGTCAACCCAGTGGAGACAGAATCCCTAGAAGTTGGAACGCTATCCACTTGAAACTTTATTTCATGTAAGTCCGGTTATTTATAATTAGACTCCGGTACGGTTCAAATTTATGTCGAGTTCAATTACGCATTTCAAATTTTTACTCTTATTAAAACACTCTTGACTTGAGCGTCGGAGGGCGTTAGCTATGCCGACGCCCAACCCTAACATGAATTTGTTTTGCGAGGTGCAACTTGAGCAAACGGAGTAGGCTCAACATGTTGACACGCCGATACGGGCGATACTTGTTGAGACCTAAGGCTGGAGCAGGACAAACATGTTGACACGCCGAGTACGGGTGATACATGTTTGAGCCTGAGGAGAGGACAAGGTCAAGCATGTTGACACGCCGAGTACGGTTGATACATGTTTGAACTGAAGAAGAAAATTTCAACATGTTGACACGCCCGATGCGGGCGATACATGTTGGAATTCAGGCTGGAGAGGGATAGAACTTGTTGACACGCCGGGACGGGCGATACTTGTTCTATCTCTTCAAACGAATTACCTCTGATCAAAGGTACTTATGGTTAAAAGATATTCATCTTTTCTTACGAATTAAGGTTTTGACACCTTCGCCTGGGCGCACGTTTTCACACTTCTTCAAGTTGTGAACTATTGGTTGTAACATTTTCATGTTACCTTCGGTTTATAACATTTACATGTTATCTAAAGAACAAACAAGCGTCTCTCAGAGACATAAGATACTTTTCTAAAAAACCATTAAGTGTTTTTCAAAAGATTTTTTGCAAACTATAGGACGAGTTGGATAAGCCAACAAGTCCCTAAACCTAAAAAGCTTGGAGTACTAGACCAACCTAGTACCCCCAAATAAATTGTCTCGGCTCTTATGAGCCATTACAAACTAAAAAAGAACCTTGTTTTTGGGGACTCTCCCCCCATTTGTTGTACCAGTAGTGGTACACAAATAAAGCAAAAATTGTTTTATCCAAAAATACCCAAAAGCTTTAAAATGTTTTTCAAACTTCCTGGCCTGCTGCCGCCGGTGTTGCATTTTCCCCTTGACCATTCTGAGCAACCACTAGGGTGCTCAAGGTCCTATCAGTGTCTTCAACTAGAGCCTCCAAAGCCGCAGAATTCACCTCCTCTGCGTCTACTGGCTCACCAACAAAATCTTCTAAAGCCTTTTTCTCTGCTTCCACATCCCACTCCAGAGCTAGCCCGTTCTTGTATTCTTCCATAAGATCAATCCTAGCCTCAAACACCACTTTGGTGGCATTAAACGTGAAGTCTTTCTTCGCAGCTTCCAATTCCTTCTTTTCAGCTTCAAGACTTTTCTTCAACTTCTCAATTTCCTCAGCATCCTTGGTAGCCTTCTTCTTGTATTCCTCAGCATCCTTCATAGCCTGCTTCTTGTATTCCTCAGCTTCATAATTGTGCCTAGCTGCCTTGATCTTCACAGCATCAAGCTGGTCCATGATAGGAACCATGATATCCGCGACCTAAGCAAAAGAAATATTAGCCTTTCATCAAAAATCTTGGGCAAGGCTCAAGTTTTCTCATTTTACCTTGTCGACAAAACAAGCTATAGCCTCCTTTAACCTTTTTCTTGCTGTCCCCATGTCACCAATCTCATTCACATCCATAGCCTCGGTTTCAGATAGTTTCCTTTTCTTCACTTCTTCCTTTTTCTTGGAAGCATTCAAGTCTGAGCTAGAGGCCATGGACATTGGAGTTGGAGGTTTATTGTCCTTATTGACAACTTTCTTTGCCTTAACGGCGGCCATCAAGTCAGCGGCACTTACGTTGGATTTGGATCGTGTAGCTACAACAAGAAAACAAGGAATTGAGATAATCGTAATACTCATGAAAAAATACCAAGATTTGTGAGGACTTAAACCTGTAGACATCTCAGGTAGAGTTGGGTGAAGATTTTCCTCTACTTCAGCCTCTGCTTCACCTCCAACCTCCTCAACGAAAAACTCGACAGGGAATGCCTTGAAGGACCTATCGGATACACCCAACTGAAGAAGCTGGTTTACGTTCGCTTGTGTCCCTTTTTGCTCCGGAAACAGGTCTGACAACTTAGAAACTTCTACAAAGAAATTTTTTTTAAGGGTTAGTTATCCTAGTATTGAGAAGCATTTCGTAAAATAAAAGAACTATTTTCACTACCTTGAAACCTCCATTTGGAAAAAACACCTTCATCTTGACCCAAGGTGTCCCTCCTTGCAAAGAAAAATTTATTTTTCCACCCTCTATCAGCAATGTCATGATTGGAAATCAGTATAGGATCACCATCTTTGACCCTAAAACCAAACCTTCCTGGACCAAAACTCCTTAAATCCACAGTATATGCCAACTCTTCTAAACCGGCAACCAAATCAGCCCTCTCTCCTAATCTAACTAGGGTTTGCAAGTACCTCCACCCTTGAGGCATCATTTGGGCGTAGTTGAGTTTGGTAGAGGAGAAGAACTTCATAATCAAGTCGGGAAAAGGGAATCGTAAGCCTATAACAAAGGGATACTCAGGAAGCATACCCAAGTGGGAGAATAACATTCGGAGGTCAAATCAGGGTGGGTGAAGTAGGCCGTTGAATCAGGCATGGCGTGGTTCTTCCTAATAACTTCTAGGTTAGCCTTAGGCATTAGACATTTCTCATTCTCAGGTTCCTTCAATAAGTTTTGGGTTATGAAACCCTTGGGTAAACCCTCGTCACTCTCAATCGCGACTACCTTCTTCCGACCCATTTTTTTTCAACTTAGAACAAGAAATCGAAGATGTAATTGAAGAAGAGACAAGAAACTCACCGTAAGTAGCTACTCGATTTTTCGCCCTAACCGTCTTCCTCGATTCTTCTCCTAGAAACCTCTGCGGAAGTAACGTTTTTGATTTGGTGAAAGGGAGAGTTGGAGAAAGAGACTACTTATTTATGAAGGTTGAAGGTGGTTAGAATTCTAAAAGCGATCAAATCTTTTTGCCTCGGGAAACTACTTAAAACCATCCCTTTTTTCTCTCTTAAAAACTGTCATCTTTTTTCCTTATTTGGCAAACTTTTTGAATTCTTTTGTCTCTTCCTATTCCTCATTTTTAAATTCAAAAAGTTTGGGGGCAATTGTTGGGCCCTACATTTTTCGGTCAACTTGTTTACAACTTACACTTAACAACTTGGTACTAACAACTTGAATTATTCCATTTACCACTTGGTTTCCTACAGGTTGGGACCAGTAACGCTATTCCTATTTTATAGGGATCGTGCCAAAGAAAGCAAAGACCAGGTCAACCACGTTTCTTCAGCAAGCAAATCACTATCTCCTCCTCAAACGAACGAGTGCGGATATATCTCCAAGGATCAACCCTAATTCCGAGTTTATAGGCCCATAATCCTCTTTTTTGTTAATTAGTTTTTGAGGTATAAAAGGGAGAACACACACTGTATTTTGACACACGTTCCTCACTAGCTTAAGCTCCCTTTTTCATACGCTCTTAGCATTGTAATCTCAAGAGAATTCTTAGTAAACTTTCGGTCAAGGCAGGAGCCATATCCTCCCGGGGTTTTGTGCCGGAGAACAAGTTGTTCAAGGGCTTTCCCTAGTCAACAAACATCTTGTGTCCATTTCTATTCAACTTGATAGTCATTGTACCTAGATTCATATCACTTTAGTCACTTTTCCCATCACAAAAATATAATTGTTGAAATTTGACCAAAACAATAGCGTCGTTAGAATTTCACAAGTATACAATCACGCTACAAAACAGGTCGATAGAACATCCCGCCACCTTTTCTATCATATATACAAATTACATCCCACCAGACTATCAAATTTTACATAATTTTTTCTCCAAAAGCGACAATCAAAACGAATAAATTACAAGAAAAAGTTATATAACTTTTGCTATCTAGGGAAACACTCAAAACACAGCCGAGGCCGCGGTGGCTTCACTGGTAGAACTTCTTGAGATGATCAATACTCCATGCATTCTTCAATTCTTCCCCATCCTGCTTTTTCAACTTGTATGTCCCTTCTCGCACTACCTTTTATACCTGGAACGGGCCTTCCCACTTCTCATTCAGCTTGGTGTATCCGTGTTTAGGCCCAGTGGCCTCCACACTCCTTAAAGCCCAATCTCCGGCATTGAAAGATCTTTTATTAACCCGCTTGTCGTGCTGGGCTTTCATCCTCTGCTTGTAATTAATCATTTTCATTCTCACGTACAGCCTCTTCTCGTCAATCAAATCCAAATCATTACATCGCCTCTGCCCGTTTTTCGCTTCATCATAGTAGGCCACCCTGTAGGTCGGCAATGCCATCTCGGCAGGCGCCATTGCCTCCGATCCATAAGTAAGGGCAAAAGCGGTTTCTCCAGTTGAGCCCTTGACTGTTGTTCTTACGTACCACAAGGCTGTAGGTAACTCTTCTAACCAAGCTCCACCTCTTCCCTCCAAATTTTTGCGTAGGGCGGCAATGACTTGTTTGTTTGCCGCCTCTGCCTGACCATTACAATGCGGCCTGTAAACCGCCGACATCCAATGCTTGACGTTCACCCTTGCACATTCCGCCGAAATTTTCTTCCCAAATTGAGTTCCATGATCTGAAATAATTGCTCTAGGTATCCCATATCTACACCAAATATTTTCTTGCACAAACTTGATCACATTGTCCTCACTGATTGTCGCCAAAGCTTTCGCCTTTGTCCATTTTGTAAAGTAATCCACGGCGACAACCACGTGCTGACACCCACCTTTGGCTTTTGGAAAAGGCCCTATCAAGTCAATCCCCCATATATCAAAAGGCCAAGTCGCCACTATAGGGGTCTGCTCTGTAGCCGGCTGTCGGGGAATATTACCAAATCTTTGACATTTCTCGCACTTCTTGACATACATTTCGGCATCTTTTCTCAAACTCGGCCAATAATACCCGTGAAATAAAACTTTATCTGCTAGGGTCCTCGCTCCGGGATGGCCGCCACATACGCCCTCGTGGATTTCAAATAACACCTTTTGCACTATGCTTGGCTCAACACATCTCATTAACGGCTTCGAAAAAGATTTTCTGTACAGCACACCATCTTGGACTATAAATCGCGGCGAGGTTACCTCTATCAATTTCGCTTTCTCCTCATCGGGCGGCAACTCTTCCTTTTCCAAGAAATCTTTCATCTCCACCCCCCAATTCTTCTCGGCCTCCTCAATTTCCAAAACAAGCGGCCTGTTGATTGCCGGCAGATCGACATATTCAACCAACGACTCACTGGGCGAGCTTGACGCGTCTCCTCCTGATGACCTACTCAAAGAATCCGCCCACGAGTTCTCAGCTCGGTCTATCTGCACCAACTCCCAAAACTCGAACCCCTTCAAAATACTTCTCGCCAAGTTACAATACTTCATCAAAACGGAGTTTAACACTCCATACTCGCCCTTCACCTGATTGACGATCAATTGAGAATCTGAATGGATGATGATCTTAGTCAGTCCAATGTCTCTTTCTAACTCAATCCCAACAATCAATGCCTCATACTCAGCCTGGTTATTCGAAACATTAAACTTGAACCGCAGTGCTTCTCATACTTAATCTCCTCATCAGGCGAGATTACAGTGATTCCCGCCCCACCTTTATCTTTGGATGAAGAACCATCAACATGCAAGATCCAACATTCCAGCGGCCTCTCCTTTTCTTCAACCAAACTGGGCACAACTTTCTTTCCCGCCCTCTTCTTAACCGCATCTTCCACCAGCTCCGACTGCGATCTCGTAAAAGACGTTTCCACAATGAAATCAGCCAACGCCTGCGCCTTAATCGCCCGGCGAGATTCATATCTCAAATCAAACTCAGTCAATTCAATAGACCATTTTAGTAACCTTCCCGCAGCATCTGGCTGTTGCAAAATTTTCCTCAATGGGGTATCACTCAACACGACAATGGTGTGCGCGACAAAGTAAGCTCTTAGTTTTCGCGCGGCAACCACCAAAGCGTACGCCAGCTTCTCAGCATTAAAGTATCTTGCTTCAATGTCGCTCAATGCCTTTGACACATAGTATATCGACCTCTGAACACCCCCCTCCTCTCTCACCAAAACTGCGGCCACTGCAAAGTCTGAAGCCGCCAGATACACAAACAACTCTTCTCCCTCAACGGGGCTACACAACAGTGGCGGCTTTCCCAGATAAATTTTCATCTGCTCGAAAGCGGCATCACACTCGTCATCCCAAACAAAACTCTTCACACCTTTCAAAACCTTGAAAAACGGCAAACACTTTTCTGCTAATCTGGAAATGAATCTCCCTAAAGCAATGATCCTCCCATTCAACCTCTGAATCTCACGAATCGACTTGGGAGGCGACATATCCAACAACGCCTGAATTTTCTCCGGGTTAGCTTCAATCCCGCGCCTGTTCACCAAAAAGCCCAAAAACTTTTCCGCAGTCACCCCAAACGTTCACTTACTGGGGTTCAACTTCATCGAATTTCTCCTCAAATTTTCAAACGTTTCAGTGAGATCCAAAACATGATCATTATCTCTAGTCTTTATTACCATATCATCAATATATGCCTCAAGATTTCGCCCAATCTGCAACTTAAAAACCTCATTCACCATTCTCTGATAAATCGCTCCAGCATTTTTCAAGCCAAACGGCATCATCTTATAGCAAAAATCACCCTTCGGCGTTCGAAAAGTCGTCTTCGCCCTATCATCCTCGGCCATTTTAATCTGATGGTAACCAGAGTACGCATCGATGAAACTGAAAACTCGGTGGCCGGAAATCGAATCAACCAACTTATCAATTTTTGGGAGCGGGTAACAATCCTTGGGACAAGCCGTATTCAAATCCGTAAAATCGATGCACATCCTTCACTTCTTATTTGATTTCAACACCATAACTGGGCACGCCAACCAAACCGGATACTGGATCTTCTCTATGATTCCCGCCTTCAACAGCTTGTCCACTTCCTCCAAAACCGCCTTCTCTTTATCCGACGACAAATGTCTAACTTTTTACTTAAAGGGCTCAATATTAGGGTCAGCATTCAAACAATGCATGGCGACATTCTCATCAATGCCCCTCATATCTTCTGGCTGCCATGCAAACACATCTAAATTCTCCTTCAAAAATTCAACTAAACATTCTCGCTCGCCCCGCGACAACTGCTTCCCGGTCTTGACTTTTTGTTCCGAGAAATAACAATTGATTTCTACTTCTTCCAGCTCCTCGTCTGCCTGAATCTCAGGCTCATCTCGCATCTGTAAGGTTTCAACCTCAATTCTTTTCCGCTTCTTACTCTTTTGGCCTTTGGCGGGAATCACCCTTCTGGGGTCAGCGAACACGTTTCCAGTAGGTCGCCCTCCGGGGTACTCCACTTCAATCGTTTCACAATCCTCATCAGAATCACTTTCGACAATTTCTTCAACAACAATCTCCTCAATTCTCGGCTCAGTCATTCGAACAAATTGTACCATTCTAACATAGCTCAAGCTCGGGGCAACATTCACAACCTCCATTTCCAAATCATTCTCGACTGCGAATTCCTGTTCAGCACCCTCAGGCTCCGGTTCTCGCGCATTGACCATTTCAACATCTTGCTTCTCTTCATTTTCAATCAATCCGGCCTCCCTGCCTTCTCCACGAATCTCCACAATCTCAATTCCCGCACTATCTGGGGCCATACTCGCCTCAGCGACAATCATTGCCGTGCCATTTCTCATACTCTCAGTCACTACCCACTCAACCTCCTCGTCAACAACTTCAATCACATTTATCTTCAGCTGGCGAGAATCAGATTTTGTCGTCATTGAACTTGTGGACGCCCCTTTGGCCTTCATCATCTCCTTTTTCTTTCTCGCCACCGTAATCGCCTCACTCTTCAAACAGCCTATGCCCCTGGAAGTCGGATACTTCACCCTCTGGTGGGGGATGGACAACACCATTTCAAAGCTCTTCATGAAAGGGATCCCGACTATTGCATTGTACGGGGAAACCAAATCGATTACCATGAATTCAATATTCTCGCTTCTCGCCGTCTGGCCTTCGCCAATCTCAACCTCTAACATGATTGTCCCCTTCACCTTAACTGAATGATTTGTGAATACCTCTAAACATCCCTTGTAAGGCACCAAGTTTGCATCTGTGTAATTCATTCTCTTGAAAGCATCTTAATACAAAACATTTCTACTCGCTCCTGAATCCACCATCACTCTCTGCACTATGTTATTTCCCGGACAAATGGTTATAATCACTGGTTGGCTCCCATGACTCTTTGTCGCTGCCAACTCACTTCTCGAAAAGCTGATCACCCTGTCTTCACTAGCAGCAAACTGCGGGATATCAAAACTATACGACAACATCATAATCTGATTATTCAACTGAGCCATACTGGGCAAAGGATCTTGAATGACATCAACCACATTTCGCTCCTAGTTTCTCTCCTGTCTGACCCCTTCATCTCGCCCCCCATCTCGCTCAAGGTACTTCTTAAACTCGCCTCTATCAATTTTTCCCTGAATCACCCTTCTCAAATTATAGCAATCCTCCGTCACATGCCCCTTGTCCTTATGATACTCGCAGTAACTGCTCTGGTCCCTGGCCATATAAGTTCCTTCTCTGATGGGAAAAGGTGCCGGCAAGTCCTCCCTCCTCATAATCTCGCTGATGGTGGTATTCAGCCTGTCGTACTTGATAATCTTCCTTTGATCCTGACCTCCACCACGGCTGCCACCACTTCCCCCAGCACGATTCCCGCTGCGACTTCCTCGACCACCCCTATTCTCCTCCTTCACAACATCAATTCTCTCCTTCACGCTTTTCTTGCCCGCAGCGGTTGTCGCATGAGCCACTTTAACTTCCGGCTCCTTATCACCACTACAGAATCCTCTAACCCTTTCATACAACTCGCCCGTCGTTTTCGGCAATCTCATGCCCAATTCTTGCTTGAAATGCCCTGGCAACAAACTGGCATTGTACAACATGATTATCTCGCCTTGACCAATATCAGCAATTTGGTTCGCGACACCCATAAACCTGTCAGTAAAGCTCGATATCCCCTCTCCTTCCTACTGCTTAAGGCTACACAACTAAGTCTTCTGCACGGGCTGCACTCCTGACCCACTGAATCTCGCCAAGAACTTCATCTTAAAATCTTGATAACCGAGAATCGACTCTGCTGGTTGGGCCAAAAACCATTCTAACGCATGATCGACCAAAGTGCTCGCCAGCGCTTTACACAAAACAACCTCATTTTCAGTCAACAGCGACAATGTGACTTCAAATCCCCCAACATGGGTGTTAGCCCTAGAATTTCCTGAGTAACTTGGCAAGTTCGACATACAGAATGACAGATCGGGGGCGGCAATCTGAATACTCCTTATAAACGAAGCCAAATAAGAGCCTTTCACCTCAGCGGGCTTAGTTCCCGCTTCCAACTCTTTAATCTTCTTGGCCATCTCTGCCATTTCGAATTTCCATTTATCATCTTCCTCCTTCTTAGCCTTTTCCAACTGGGCGGCTTTAGCCATCTCTACGGCTTTCAAAGCCTCTGCGACCTTTTTCGCTTCAGCGACTTTCTCATCTTCGGCGACTTTCTCCGCTCTTTCTCTTTCCTTATCTCTATCCCTCCTTTCAAGTCGCCTGCGATCTCTATCGCACGGCGACCTTTCCTCTTGGCGGGCTCTATCAGAATGCCTCGACTGATGCGACCTTTCTTCCACATAGGTCCTATCATCAGAATACCTCGAGCGACTAGGCGCGTAATCCTTGTCTGCCGTCGATCCTTCATCGCTTTCATACTCATAATAGTAAGACTCCTCACGCGAGTTTCCCGACTTGTGATATATATTCTTCCTTCTCCCCTCATCATGATCCCGATGTTTCCTCTTCATCACCGCACCCTCTGACCTCGCCTTTGTCGCATCTCGCCTAGGCTCTCTGACCTTCCCCTTAGGTGGCGGCATGTCCCTCACCAGCCTGTCATCCCTTTTTGCTACACTTAGACTGGCATCTCGCTCCTCAACTTGAGACCTCCCCACAGCACCTGCTGACACCTTAGGCGGGATTTGAGAGGGCGTCTGACCCATCTCTCTCAATCTCTGATTATTTGTGAGAACTTTTAACATCAGCTCATTATCCGCCCTCAACTGGTCGGCCTTAGATCTTACATCATCCGTCTTCGAAGGAGCGGGACGCGGCTCATCAGCTCTCGCCTTTCCTTTCTCGACCCGCTCCGCTTCTTCCCGCCTTCTGGCACTCATGATTGTCGAATCAGTATCAGTAGTTTGTACATCACCATCCCGCACAGAACCTGACTTGTTCTTGCGGGTATCCTTCGGGTTAGGGGTCTCCAACACCGGATTCTGGACTACCTTCGCCTGAGCACCTTTATCTTGAACCATTCCGGCCACTTTCTGGGTTTGCAAACAAACACAACCTGAAACACACTAACCAACACTAGCAGCAACGCTGTCCAACGCCTGTAACACCTCTAACAGCAGTTCAACAGTAGGGTTTCTAAGCTTCCTTCCACGAACAAAAGCACAACAACAGCTAAAACAGAACCCAGAACAGCAAGAACACTCGCCTGACCAAACAAAGAAAGAGTTTCACGTCCCGGCAACGGAACCAACTGATGTTGCCATCCGAAATTAATGGTTGAACAGTAACTAAAACAAGGATACTCCGGCTAGCTCCTCCGTCGGTTGGTCACCTACACACATGCAAGCACATAAACTAGGCCGGGGGTGGCTCCGGCAAAACCCCTCCGGCGTGAGAGTAAGGTTACTTAAACACAAATCTGATGAACAAAAGGAAGCTTTCTAGAGAGAGAGAGAGAGAGCTTGGAGAGTGGAGAGAGAACATACCACGCAAATGACCATATTCCTCTTGTTTATACTCCCAAGCCCCCATGTGACTTGCACATGGGGGACACTTGTCAATCATCTACTTAGGGTCCCCAACCAACTCCAAGTTAGTGAGATTATACTGTTCACCTTGTCAAATCAGCCTACAGTGGACAGTTCCACCATAACGCGAGATCACCTATCACATAAACCGTCAGGCGACGATCACTGGATTAGCGACAATACTCATATTGCCGCTGACTCCAACCATATCAACAACATGATTCTCGCCCTCGGTCATACCATCTTTGTACAACCATTTCTAGAAGATACACATCTCGACCTGCTTACTCTCACATGTCGCCTATACGAGGCCACCTTATTTCGCCTGCCACTTCCCGCTGCTGAGCTTACCATGTGGCCCACTTTTAAACATACTTGGCTCATTAAGGCATGTTGGGCCTCCTTTCCTGTTTAGGCTCAATCCCATTTTTTATTATCGCATCACTTAACTAAATCAATAGCGTGTCAAAAAAATCCAACTGACGATAATATGATCCAACTAATAGAAGAGGAGGTTAATTTGAACTCAAGTACTCAACCCATAGTTGAGGGAGTTCATACATAAGTCACACTTGGTGAAATGTTAAATAAATAAATAAATAAATAAATAAATAAATAAATAAATTTTATATATATATACTCCCTCTGTCCCACTTCAATTGATACTTATTTCCTTTTTGATCCGTCCCACTTCAATTGATACTTCCCAAAATGGAAAGGAATCTTCACTATTTACCCCACTCATTCTCTCTCCTATTTTACTTTTTCACTCACAACATTCTCTCTCCTAACTATTCCTCCCACTCATTCTCTCTCCTATTTAATTTTTCATACTCACAACATTTACCTTTTTCTCTTTCTTACATCATTTTTCCTTAATAGTTGTGCCATTTTTTTTGGTCTCAAATGAAGTGGGACGGAGGGAGTATATATATATATAGATATATATATATATATATATATATATATATATATATATATATATATATATATATATATATATATATATATATATATATATATATATATATATATATATATATATATATAGAGGGATTTGTTAGGATACCCACAGTAGGAGTATCTTAACAACTAATTCATTTTTTTGTTGTCGAAAATATCCCTTCCATCCTTGCTTTATTTTTAATTCATGTACAAGATGAAGGGGCATTTTAGTCGACAAAAAATGGGTTAGTTGTTAAAGTATCATAGGAGTATCTTAACAAGTGACACATTATTTTAGGACAAAAATGTCCCCCATTCTTCAAAGCAAGCATATGCATGATGGAGGCAAACTTGTAATAATCAAAGAGAGAGAGAGAGAGAGAGAGAGAGAGAGAGATACTATCTCTCTCTCTCTCTCTCTCTCTCTCTCTCTCTCTTTTATATAATACTCACTCTCTTTCTCTCTCATTGATGATTCTGATTTTGCCCTATCATACATATATCATACATATGCTTGCTTTGAGGAACGAGGGACATTTTTCTATACAATATGCATAATATTAGCAGGAATGCTATAATTTCCTAACTGTTATGATCACTGTACTTAATATAGACTATGATACTGCATAATCTTCTCACTCTCCATGTATATCTGCATTATACTGTATGTGTATCAAAATATACCATGAAAAATTTAGGGCTGCTGCATCCATTCTTGAATTGCATAATAAAGGGCAGAATTAGGGAGTAGACCACAGTGCTCGAGCTTAAGGTTTGTCATCGGCGATGTTTTGTGTCCGCTATTTAACCACCCTTTAATGGCATCCGCTTCATATGTAAAACCATCTGCTGCTATATATGGATCCTTCATTACTTCCTGCAAATCCAAATACAAGAAATAAGGAAAACAACTATACGAATGCAACCAATTCTATATCAAGAAGACGATTTACCAACAAAAGATATGACGCAGGACACAAAAAAACCACACATTTACTGAAAAAAATTAAAGTAATGCGCTTAGCATTGCACCACACGCACTGGCTGGGCTAGAAAGGAGAGCAATTGTCCCCATTTGATTAAAAAAAATAAAAGTGCAAAATTTTTAAGAATTTTGGGGTTTTAGTGCAATATATTGAAACTTTCCCTCGTTGTGTAAAGAAAAAAATGTACTCCCTCCGTCTCAAAATGAATTTGGTCATTCATTTTAGGACAGAGGTAGTATTAAAGTTTTTTTTTGCCCCCCTTTATATTAGTGAAAATGATTTTAACCCCACCCCTTTTGAAAATTTTCTGCCTCCGTCACTGACCACAAGTAGTATATTGATATATGTACTATACAACACTTCAATGTGTGTGTGTGTTTTATAGGTGCTAAATACCTGGAAGATGGGGCAGACAAAATAGGAGGGAACACGGCGATGGCCTTCGGATTCTAGGTGTAATGTAGTAGTGCATAAATCTCTCATTGGCTCGATTGCTGCCCAGATGTCAGATACAAGGTCCGGTCGATCCAAAGGGTTTTCCTCACAGCACTTCAATGCCAAGTCAGCCAACTGTTTCATCTGCTTAATAGGCCAATCTCCAGCTGAAGAATCTAAGATAGTACTGAAATTACCATTTTCTATTGCACATTTCACATCTCTAAAGACTCCTGAGGCTGGCCTTCCGGTTAATATTTGTAACAACACAATCCCTAACGAGTAAATGTCTGTATATACAGTAAGCTCACCGGTAACAATAAATTCCGGGCCCACATAAACAGAAGCCTTTTCGTCAGTTTTACACCCGGGAATCAAATGATAGATTCCCAAGTCACTTAGTTTGCTGACAAAGTTCTTGTCAAGAAGTATATTGGTGAGCTTTAAATTCCCATGAGTTAAAGGAGGTTTATTGGAGTGGAGAAAGATTAGTGCAGAACATATCTCGACAGCAATATTTATACGCGTTTTCCATGGGAGAGGTGGGGTTTTGACCAGTTGACCAAGGCGATCTTCGAGGCTTCCATTTTCAAGATACTCAAATATTAGTGACCTAGATTCTGGACATGTTCCAATCAGTGTTACAAGGTTTGGATGCCTTACCCTGCTCAAAATTTCCACCTGTATAAAATGGAATAAAATTAAAAATAAAATAAAATAAAAGAATACTCAAGGTCTTTAGTAAAGGTTTACCTCATATTTAAATTCTGCATCGCTTTGAGAACCAACAGAGGGCAACATCTTTATAGCTACCTTCATATGTTGAAGAATGCCCTTATAAACACTCCCATATCTCCCTTCTCCAATCTTCATGGATGGATCAAAATCTTGAGTAGCCCCAATTATTTCAAAGAATGAAGGTGCAAGGAACTGGGCCCTACAAAAGCTCGAGCTGTTTTTTTCCACCAATCTCCTTAATTGATTTATTTCTACTATTGCATTGTCACAATCTTCCCGCAACTGATCCCTCCTTTCCTTGAAAGTGATCAAAAGATTTACTGCTTGAATAATTTTCTCTTCCAACTCCTCCTCAAGGCCATGATTTTTTCTGATTCGGGTTTCGAGGACTGGATTATGTTCTCGAATAATCTGGAGTTCTTCCATGCATTCATCTCGCTGATTGATCATTTTCTCCAGTTCTTGCTTTTGTGTTGCCAAAGTTTCCTCCATCTCTTTTCTTTGAGTAGCTTCCTTCTTCCATGAACTTTCCGATGCTTCTGCCTATAACATATTTATAAGCAATTTTCACCAATTATATACTCCCTCCGTCCCAGCCGAAGCTTCCCATTTTGCCATTTTGGGTGTCCCGTTAAAAGCTTCCCCTTTCCTTTTTTGGCAAAGAATCTTTACTATTTCCTCTACTCATTCTCTCTCCTAATTCACTATTATACTCACAACACTTTTCAAATTTACTATTTCCTCCACTCATTCTCTCTCCTATTTTCAAATTACACTCACAACATTTTTTCTTCCCACCCATTTTCTTAATTTGCGTGCAATGCCAAAAGTGGGAACCTTCGGCGGGGACGGAGGGAGTATATATATATATATAAAATTGGCAAGGTAAGCTGGTAGAATAAGATTCGAGCAGGAGCTCAATTAAGGGAATTAATGAAAGAAAAAAACTATGAGAAATGAAAATATCAGAAAATGTAATAGAAGATGAAATCTCACTATGCGTAAAGCATCTATGGCATCTTCTTCAGCTTTCCAACGATTCACTGCCTCTTGAAATGCTTCCTGTCTTGCGTTCTCAGCATCTTTCAGAGCATGATCTAATTTATCATGTGAATTGCCAGAAGACTGACCTTGAGATATTTCATCCTGGAATAATTCACGAAACACTAGTTAAGGGAATGAAAGAAATGGAAAAGGAACGAGCAAGGAACAGAAGATCAGAAAATGTGATGGAAGATGAAATCTCACCAAGCGTAAAACATCTATGGCATCTTCTTCAGCTTTCCATTGTTTCACTGCCTCTTGAAATGCTTCCGCTCTTGAGTTCTCAACATCTATCATAGCTAGATCTAGTTTATCATGCAAATTGCCAGAAGATTGTTCTTGAGAATTTTCGTCCTGGAATAATGCATAGTTAAATATAAATTTTCTCTTATTCGGTTCATGTCAACTCACGTCCCTTACAGCTAAGGGTTCACAATGCGTGAGAACTTATGCTCATGCCCTACCCGTTCCCACATTCCCATAAATAAATGTGCATGTGCGTGTGAGAGAGAAGAGAAAGAGATTAGCATCCTAGAAACTGAAAACTTCAAATTTCAAAACTCAGTACTTCAAAGGTGAAGTAGGTGATTTGTCAACTTGAATGAGCCTTCACTAAAGGTTTATGAAAAATCATTTGTACTTGCGTAATTCTGAAAGTTGCAGTGGATAAGATTTTTAATGTAGTTCAATATTTTATAACTTATTAAATATTGATTTGACATTAATAATATTAGGATGCACATTCCTGACTTTCCAATACAGAAAGCAACTATTTTTAGGGGTTGGGGGGGGGGGGGTAATGTAACTAGACAAAACCTATGCATACCAGCACCATAACAGACGACGAGCAAAGATGGCCCGCAGAATCATGAAGTGAAAGTACAGGTAAGCCCTTATCTTCAATACTGTCCATCAACAAAGGGGTTAACTGTGAATGCTCAAACAACGTCGTGTCTGTGGCACTTATTGGAGCAGGCAGTGCTAAAATGCTCCCCACATCAGAGTTAACATCGGCAGACCTTTCTCTGCAATGGGAAACATGATTTTTGTTAATAAAGATTCGTTATGATCTTAATTTAAGTCAAAATATAGTGAATCCCAGTACAAATTTCTCGAGTTTACATTTAGGAAAGGTATATAATTGATCCCGATTGTTAACAACGATTAGTATCCACAGTGTTCCAGTTGTTGTGAAATTGGTGCTCTCCGTTTGCAATCAAGACAAAGAAATCAACACACCCACACGTACAAGAAAGAAACAATCACACACAAGAACACAAGAGTTGTTTACCCGGTTCATTCACCAACTCGTGAACTACGTCCGGGGGCAATTGCCAAGCCAATATGTTATTAGTCTCTCTAATATGTTGCTACAATGTATTCTAGGCCGGATTTATGTTTATATAGTAATACAAGGAACCCTAAATCTAATTTAAGAAGAGTTCTAATCAAAATAGGAAACTGAATAAAAACCGTCGCCGAAGATCCTGGGCGAAGCGCGGCCGCCTCAAGGCGGCGCGGCCGCCTCACAGGCCGAAGCTTATACACCCTCGTTGAACCTCCAGCCGCGGTCGCCCTCCACCACGAGCGCGGCCGCTCTCAACGACGTAAGATCCCGACGAAGTTTTTCCTCCTTCGATCTCACCACCTCCTCCGACTTAGGCTCCTCCTCTTCCTTGTAGTTTAGGATCCAATCCCAACAATCTCCCACCGGAGACTAAACCAACAAACATAAAATCACCCATTAACTCCCACCACAGAGTAAAGACCTTCGAACACATTCCCCCTCTTCCATATTGGCTTGACACTACCGCACCTCTCCTCAAGTACTAAGGCGAGTTGAAACCAAGCGACGTTTCAACCTCTCCGTGTTAGATCGTTCTTGCCTCCCCAAATCAGCTTCTACCTTGATTTCTCCCCGCAAGTCTAACTTCGCCTTCTCCCTCCAGACCCACCTTCCTCGCAATGCCTCCCCTTGAAACTTGGACACACCTTGTTTCTTGCATCGACTATTCTTGGTCTGAAACCGCTCTCTGTTGGGGCCCTTGGACTTCCACACCACGTTGATCAACTTTGTGTCCCCCCCCAACATACCGTTTCTTGATGTCTCCCCTTTTCACACCAACAGGCCGGTTCTTAAGCCTCTTGCTCCCACCGGAACGAACATCGATATTGTAGGTAGAGTACAACATCTTCCCCTTAACCCCACGAGCCAACACCTTAGCCCCTTTTGTGACTTCCCAAGACCCACCAATGAAAGAAACACCGTATCCTTCACTATCAAGTTGTCCCACAGAAATCACCCTCCTCCTCAAATCCGAACATGCATCACGTCGTGTAGTTGTAAAAAGCCCCATTAGGTGTCTTCATCATTACATCCCCTTACCTTTGATCTTCATGGTTGACCATCACCAAGATAGAGAACCCCAAAATCTCCGGTTTTGTAACGCCTCATTGATTCCGCATCCCCACTAAAGATGACAAGAAGCTCCTTAATCCAACACCCAATCTTCACCCGATCGCTCCTCCCCTAGGATTAATACATCACCACCATCATCCACCACGTTAGCACAACCACCTTTTCCCTGACAAATATAACTGATGTGCCCCAATTCACCACAATTGTAGCACTTGACCTTTTTCCCTTAGGTCCACCCCTTTTCTCTCCACCCTAAGCCAGCCCCATCTACGGACGATTCTCCCCTTTTCTCTTTCCTTCGCAACTCCTCTTGCAGACGAGATCTCTAACCTCCGTATACACCAATGCTTTGTTTTCTGACGTACTAATCGTTGTGACAAGAACCTCCCAACTATCGTGCAATGATTTTAGAAGAAAACAAGCTAGCACTTCATCGGAGAAAGTAATATCAACACTTTTCAATCGGTCCACCATACCTTTGAAATTGCCGATATGACTTGCCGCCGTCGCCCTCTCGACATCTTCGCATTCGCAAACCTCTTTATCAAATGCACCTTATTGATATTCGACGGCTTCTCATACATGTCCGACGGCCGTTTGTAGCAACTCCACCGTTGTCTTGGCCTCCATAGCGTTCCGTGCAACGTCGCTTGTTAGTGGCACTCCTTACCGCTCCTAACGCCTTCCGATCCAACGTCTCCCAATCTCCTTGTGACATGTCTTTCGGGCTTCTCCTTCAAGGGCTTATGAAGATCCTTACAATAAAGGTAGTCTTCAATCCTTGTCTTCCAAAACGTGAAATTCACACCGTTGAATTTCTCGATATGGTTCTTCAATCTCGACCGCTTCACCAAAATCCCCAAGAACGCGATTCAAAATTAATCAACTAATGAAAGAATTTTGAATCCACCGAACCAAAGCTCTGATACCAGTTGTTGTGAAATTGGTGCTCTCCGTTTGCAATCAAGACAAAGAAATCAACACACCCACACGTACAAGAAAGAAACAATCACACACAAGAACACAAGAGTTGTTTACCCGGTTCATTCACCAACTCGTGAACTACGTCCGGGGGCAATTGCCAAGCCAATATGTTATTAGTCTCTCTAATATGTTGCTACAATGTATTCTAGGCCGGATTTATGTTTATATAGTAATACAAGGAACCCTAAATCTAATTTAAGAAGAGTTCTAATCAAAATAGGAAACTGAATAAAATCCGCCGTGAAGATCCTGGGCGAAGCGCGGCCGCCCTCAAGGCTGCGCGGCCGCCCTCAATGCGGCTCGAAGCTTATACACCCTCGTTGAACCTCCAGCGCGGTCGCCCTCCACCACGAGCGCGGCCGCTCTCAACGACAGAAGATCCCGACGAGTTTTTCCTCCTTCGATCTCACCACCTCCTCCGACTTAGGCTCCTCCTCTTCCTTGTAGTTTAGGATCCAATCCCAACACCAGATACCTTGTATATGTGAGGCATCCCTTGCAAGTAAACCATATATGA
Organism: Adenophora triphylla var. japonica; assembly: GCA_022495995.1. Taxonomy (NCBI): domain Eukaryota; kingdom Viridiplantae; phylum Streptophyta; class Magnoliopsida; order Asterales; family Campanulaceae; genus Adenophora; species Adenophora triphylla. The sequence goes on along the minus strand of JAFEMH010002024.1, from coordinate 54,796 downwards.
CAAGAATCTGGTGCGTGTTGGCACACGTATATTGCTTTATTAGACTTTAGCTCCGACATTTCCCTGCAATCTTAATGAGTTTGTTTTATTATATAGACAACAGGAAAACATGTGGAGAAAAAAGAGAAGCGAGTGGTAGTCGTGCAGATTGAGAGGTGTTATAAATTATGTACATTTCAAAAGATTTTAAATTTTAAATATATCTTTGTATTGGGCTAAAGTGTTTCACTTTATACTCATTCAACCAACAAAAACACTATAGCTTATTTGATAAACTTTCATCCGAAGTTTAGAGACAGTTCATTCTTCCAAGAAGTTATATTAGCCAACCAATGGCAAAAACCTTCAATGAAGTCCATAGTCGGTCTAATTTAAACTTCTCTTATGGAAGAATGTCACGTATCTCCGATTTGATTTAAGTCCACATCCACATATGCAATGAAACATAATACGATTATAAACAAAACCATAGCAGCATGTATTGTACCTGGAATATTGCTTCTCTGCTGCTGCTCCCATAACAAGCCATTTAATGCCATACCGAGCAACTGTTTGCACAATGCCCTTTTCAACATTGTCCATTTCTATCCACAGTTTGTCCCCTTGAACCTGTCAAGATACATTAAACCAACCCTTAAAGAAACGCCAATAATTTACTTAAAATTAACAAGAAAAGGACATATATTTGGCAATTGAAAATATATACTCCCTCCGTCCACTTACTTCACACTTTCTATTTTGGGCGTCCAAATACATACTTCACACTTTTTTTTTTACCTAAAATGGAAAGTTTTTATTATTAAAATATTAACCCTACCCCACTCATTCTCTCTCCTACATTATTTTAATACTCACAACACCATTATAATTTACTATTCCCTCCACTCATTTTCTCTCCTATTTTACTTTTACACTCACAACATTTATATCATTATTTTTTCCTTAATCCACGCGTGAACAGTAACTGTGAACTAACTAAGTGGACGGAGGGAGTATGGCTTTTCTCAATTAAAGATGAATAAATAATTTATCAAATGCTGTCAACTGTCTAAAGCCAATAAAAATACTCAGGTAATTGGGAAGAAAAGGATTATGAAAGAAAAGAGAAAGAAATAGTGTACCTTTGACTTGGAAAGAATGAGAAGATACTGATTTAGAAGTTTGTGTAGTCTTTGCCGTTCGAGTTCCCTGCATACTTTAACCGCCTGTTGCTTAAGTTTGCTAGGGGAGAGCTTTCCATCCACTGCAAACAAGCCAGTACGATAAGCACACTTATATCTGAACTTCATCAACCAAGATTGAAGATTAAAGAGTATACAGATAAAAGAACGTATAATCATACTACCCCATCCCAAAATGAATTTCCAATTTTAGTTCTTGATCAAGAACAAAAAGTACAATTATGTGATGGAGTTAGTCTTACTATAATAAAAATATAAATAAATAAATAAAAGTTTCATGTTTATCAAGTTATATTGTCAAAATAGTTAAAATTAGTTACAAGGAGACACTGAAATGCAAGATTTGGCTTCTTCTTCTTCTTCTTCTTCTTTTTAATGAATCATCTCCCTTGAGTATTAACCACTTTAATGAAGTGTGTCAACAGTAGAACTTAGCTAAAGTGTAGTGACTTGTGAATCTCATGTTTACAATTTTCGGAAAAAAAAAAAAACAACTGAAGCCACATCAAAATTTAATTATAATCATAAAAAAGATCTAAAAAAAAAAAACTCAAATTGCAACTTGGTGAACTGGAGGGAGTACATATTAGCACAAACACCAGAACATCTCAAAATCTTCATAAATCCATCAAAGAAAATGCTATCAACAAAATACATGTGATTCCTGGCCATGACTGAATCAATAATAAGTCCCAATCAATATATTTTCTCAGGAAAAAAATAATAATTTCACTCAAATAAACATGAGAAAATAACAAATTAAACCCTTAAATACTGAATCAAGAAAAAACTTACAGAGGGTAACTAAATGCAGGGGCTGATGAACATGAAGGAGGCAAATCTTTTTTCCAGAGCCACCAAAGGACTTCAAAACCCACGAAATAATTAATTGAGTTTCCTTCAAATTCTTCCCCACAGCAACAAATACTGTGTTTTCAACATCTTCATTGATTCCCATTTTTCTCCTTCTCAATTACTCCTTCACTTCCCATCAATTTATCAATACCACAACTCAAGATCACAAATTTCTCATCAATTTGAAAAATAACCCCTTTGTTCGAAAAGGGTATTTAAAAATATGACTTTTCTTTTAAATGGAATTGAAAAGAATCAAACTTTTGTCACTGAAAACGATAATGATGCTTAAAAAGGATTTGGAGTGGAAAAGATCAAAAGTAAGGTAGGGGCAGGAAATTATCACTCTATAGAAATTTATGAGTAATTAATTTTGAAATTATTTATTCTTTGGCTTTTCTTCCACTTTCATTTCACTATGTCTATCACCCTTTCTTTATCTCTCCAAAGTAGACATTACGCGACGTTACAGTCTCTTGCCTACTTACTGTCGTTTACCGTTTTCAAATGAAACGTGTTATCTTTTTAGTGGCTTGTTTTATACTATACTACTAGTAAAATTCGTATTCGAGGACACGTTTTTTTTTTTTTTAATTAAATTTTTTTTTAAGGGTAAAATGGAAAAAAGACAACTTAGTTAGGGTAAAATGGAAAATTTGGCATTTGAAACTGTTCATAGTACTGTTCACCTACTGGTGTGATTTATACTATAGATACTCCCTCCGATCCAGCCCAATTGAGACTTATTTCCTTTTTGATCCGTTCCAGCTCAATTGAGACTGTCCAAAATGGAAGGAAATCTTTACTATTTTCCCCACTCATTCTCTCTCCTATTTTACTTTTACACTCACAACACCAATCAAATCACTATTTCTTCCACTCATTCTCTCTCCTATTTAATTTTTCATACTCACAACATTTTCTTTCATTTTTTCTCTCTCTTACTTTTCCTTAATCTGTGTGCCCAAAAATTTGGTCTCAATTGGGCTGGGACGGAGGGAGTATATATATAGCCAAAATCTCAGGAAAAACGCGTTTTTTCTGGCACTTAGAAAAAACGTGTTGTTTTTTTCGTTTGTGTCGGTGCCAGTTTAACAAAGTGCCAGTATAACAAAGTGTCAGTGCATGTGTAACAAAGTGCCAGTGTAAAAAAGTGTCAGTGCCAGTTTAACAAAGTGCCAGTGTTACAAAGTGTCAGTGCATGTATAACAAGTGTCAGTGCATGTATAACAAAGTGACAGTGCCAGTTTAACAAAGTGCCAGTGTTAGTATATGAGATTGTCACGGCCAGAATCACAAGCGATATCCAAGGTGATAACAGCACCAACGATAGCCCTTGGGATAGCACACACACACTTCAAAATAAAATAATTTTGTAAAAAAGATTGCAGCGAAATAATAACACCAAAATTGTTTTTCTCAAGTTATATAAATAATATAACTTGAGAGTGCCTCTTAGGCAAGACATTATAATCACTTTATAGAATAATTACAAAAGCCGAAATATTTCCTATGGCTATAACACTATGAGCTCTATGGAACAAGAGATAAAGAACGGAATCCTATCATAGCCTTCACACAACTTGATACCAAAGTAATTAAGTGTGAAATTACAAGGGAGGAGGGATGAAAAGAACCAAACAAAGAACTCTATCTCTAATGCTTCGAAGGTGTGTATAAAATGATTTTTCTTGGCACACTTCAAATGAATCCTTCCAAGCATATTTATAGTCCTCAATTTACTTGAAGGCTACTCAATAAATAGCCTTGAGGCTGTCTTGCACGTTGAGGGAGAGTAGGGAGAGTGGTTGATATTGTTCCTCACTTCTAGCACCCACTTCCTCAATTATAGCAACCGTGTTGTTTAATCCTCAAGTCCAAGCTTCAATACCTTGTACTTCCAAGCTTTATCAGTCTTGTACTCTTTATTAAATCAGCAACAACTCCTTGACCAAGTCTCCACATGTTTTAATTTGTTGTTGCCAAAGTAACGAATTTATGCATAAAATGTCATTTATGCATAAACCTTTTTTCTTCCAAATTCCCCACGTGTCTAGCTCTTTCTTTGATCCTATTGCAACCTGAAATATTGACATAAACCATAGACTATACAGATTATATTAGCACATTAACCCATTAAATAATAAACAAGAAATGTTCAACTATGTATTTCAGCACAGGAAATCATCTCCGATATTATCTGGAATTTGGGAAATCATCTATGATATCACCTGCAGTTTACACTAACAGTGTAACAAAGTGTCAGTGTAAAAAAGTGTCAGTGCATGTATATTAAGTGTCATTGTAAAAAGTGTCAATGTAAAAAAGTGTCAGTGTTAGTGTAATAAAGTGTCAGTGTAAAAAAGTGTCAGCGTTAGTGTTATGAAGTGTCAGTGTAAAACACATTTTTCGCAAGACCAAACTCATATATATATATATATATATATATATATATATATATATATATATATATATATATATATATATATATATATATATATATATATATATATATATATATATATATATATATATATATATATATATATATATATATATATATATATATATATATAATTTTTTATTATTATTATTATTTTATTTATTTTTTACGATTTAACACCAAGTTAAAGTCCACAGTAAGTAGACTCGACTTTGATCTCCGTGGAGGAAATTTGTCTCAAATTTTGGTGAGAGTTTGTTGGAAAAATATTTGAACCAAAAAGTCAAGCAAGTTGGTCAGAGGTAGGAAACTTATAGGTCATCCCATAGTTGATGCACAATTCCAACCATTTGGTCTTTTAGATATGGTAATTTGAGTAACAAATCAATTCTCCTAAATTACTTTTTAAATTGAATTGAAACGATCAAAATTTTGTTGTGCATGTCGTAATTTATAATATTGCATGCAATTATACGGTAATTAAAATATGATACACCATCAATAAAATTAGTCCTATCACCGCCAGTCGGCCGTCAACGCCCACCGTTATCCTTCATACTCCCTTCGTCCCGGCAGAAAAGTCACAAATTTCCTTTTTGAGTGTCCCATTTAAAATGGCACTTTCCCAAAAAGGAAACCTTAAATCACTATTCTCTCCACTCATTCTCTCTCCTACTTTACTTTTACACTCACAACATTCTCTTTCTTACATCACCTCCCACTCATTCTCTCTCCTATTTAATTTTTCATACTCACAACATTTAAACTTTTTCTCTTTCCTACATCACATTTCTTATTTTGCGTGCCCTCTCCATTTTGTGGCTTTTGGCCCGGGACGGAGGGAGTACAATATTATATTCGATTATACAGTATCATAATCATATATGATGCAGTAATTTATAGAAATAATACAACATGAATAATATAACACATATATAGAGGAACTTCTCTAACATAATAATTTTTCAAAAAAAAACTTCCCAATGATCTCCCTTTAAATTTTCCTTAAGCAATGGCTTGGTATTTTGGCTATTCAATTTGAGTTTATGATCAAATGTTATAAAGCGTGAAAAGTAGAGAAGTGATAAAATGACGAATGATAGGAAAGACCCAAGTAAACTTGGATAAAGGTGATTAAACATGATATGTGTTTAATTGAATTAGATGAAAATATTGCGTTGAATAGGTCAAAATGGAGGGCGAAAATTCATATCGGTGGTGATAAGATTCATTTTTGTTTCCCTTATATACACAATACATGTATATTATTTTATTATTACTTTTTTGGTTTTTCTTATTTTTCTTTTCTAAATTTTATTTTTATTTCTTCCTTTAACTTGCCTTTTTTTCATCTCTTTTTTCTTCGTTTCGTGATGACACATATCATGATTAATGTTAGTCGATCCCAAATTAATTTGAGACATACACTTTGTTGTTGTTGTTATTGTTGTTGCTAACTTGATTAAATTTTAATAAAAAATATAAAAAAAAATATTATAATAAAAAATTAAAAAATTATAATTGATAGAATTTTTAATGGTGAATCAATTTTAATTTTTGAATTTCAGTATGATACCTCAATATTTTTAAATTCTTCAATCAATTTGACTATATAATTTAAAAAAAAAAAAAACTATTTATGTAAGTCAGGATTTGTGGTCATGGCCTAAATATAACCAAAATAGGTCAAAATCAACTAGAATAAAAAACAAAAAGGAACATTCATATGGTAAAAGAAATGACTATAAAACAAACAAAAAAAGTATGTTTTTTATGGTTGTTTGCATCGAAATTGCTTTGTCTTTCCTTTTCATCTGAATTGGGCATAATACTTTTATTCGTGTATTTTAATTCGCCTAAATATATTTATATATGTTTTCTTTTTATTACTTTTTTATTACTGAACAATATAAATTGAGATATGAATTTGGGCTAGTCCAAGCAAGGCCTAAATGGATTGGATCCTAAACATAGTCCATCAAGTCTCATATACGAGAAAGGAAATGAACTTCCTCGTATCAAGCCACCTCGTCATTCCCCTAGGTCGACTTAGACTTAACAGGCGAAATGACTAAGGTCCAACTCAATACCGAGGGAGACCTCCCTCCAAGGCCGAGCTGAGCTCTCTTGATGACGAGGAGGCCTCCTCGGCTATCAACCCATCAGGACTTGGGTTTCCCCAATTCCTTCGCATCTCTTCTCCAGCTCAACGTAGGCCGACCTGGCCACGTATGACGAGAAGAGGCCAACTCGGTTCACGTGCAGAAGTGCAGTTTGCGTAATCTTATTCAAACTAGGACATTGAGCAGTTATAATTCCTCTAGGATTGTAACCACCCCACATACAAATTCAGGTCCAACAAGGACTCATCAAATATAATCCTCTTAGGAATATAATCTTATCTCTTAGCAATCCAATTCAACATGGATTATACATTGTTATACCTATAAATACAAGTCATAATTCACATTATTTGGTACGTTATCTTTTGACTCTAAACTCTTGTCAATTGATTTCTCTCTCTCACAAAGTAAATACTTACTCTCACGCCGGAGAAGCCCCGGCTTAGTTTACGTGTTTGTTTCTCTGTTTCAGGCTATTCAATCGCTGGGATATAACCTACCGTCGGATTTGGGCTGATCCGATCGTTTCTGGCAGCATCAGATTGGATCCATTGCCGGGAAACGATTCGAATACCCATTGAAAAGCTTGAAATTGCCGTTCGCCTGAACTTTTTTCCCAGCAAAAAAATTCCTATTTTGGCTGGAAAAAATTCCGTCTGGCCGAAAAGTTTAGTTTCGCCTGGAAACTCTGTCGCCTGGAAATTTTATTAATTGAGAAAGTTTGTTTTACTGGAAAAATTATGTTTTAGCCGGAAAAAACTGTTCCACTTGACATCTGTTCTATTTTGGCCGGAAATTTGTTGTTTGTCCGGAAAAGCTGTTCCCTGGGAAATTTGGGCCATCTGAAAATTTTGATTCACTTGAGGATTCTGTTCTCTTAAGAATTCTGTTCAATTTGAAATTCTGCCCCACCATCATAATTCCAATGGATGACGGAAATACTATAAGTGTTACTAACGAGGAACAACGAACCCACGTCAAAGACATCCCTCTAAACGGGACGACTGGTCTCCCTCTCACCAATGGAGTGCTTCCTCCTCCTCCACCTCTGAACGACGGGCCACCTCCCCTCGACATGACTCTTCGTTCTCGAAATCAGCCAGTTGTCGAGGTGGTCGTTGCCAACCGTCCTCGTCGTCCACGAGGAAAGCGAGCTACGAGCAGACAGACGATGAGGAACGCTGACACAGGAAGAGTTGAAAACTCCACCCAGCCCATTGATCGTCGTACACTCTTGCATCAACAGATGGAGACTTTGCAATGTATCTATGAAACTCAAAATGCTCTGTTGCAATTGGATCCCGATAACTCATTGGCCGAGTTCATCAGGCCTACGAGGACAAGAAATTCTCATAGAAGGGAAACTCAAGGTGACAGGCATGGTAGTCAAAGGAGCCCTCCTCGTGGCCAAGATCCCCCGCACTATGAGCTTGTTGTACGACCTAAGCAAAACCTCTGAGATGCTCCTCCTCGTCCTCGATCAAAAAATCATGGAAACGAGAATTTGGTGGTAGACCTTAGAAGCCACTTGAACAAGAGGGAGCAGGAGGTTAACTCGGCTGACTAACGAGCAAGGCTCAGCCAGGCTAGACGTTCCTCCCCTCCTCGTCGTAATATTTCTCCTCGTCATAACCATCATCCTCGGCATAGTTCACCTCGTCCCAGAAACTTTCTTAAGCCGAGGAGCCCTCGTCCTTACAGAATGCTCCATCACCACGAAGGAGAGCCGAGGAAGGAAAAAACACCATCCAGACGTGGAGAGAACCACCGGAAAGACGAGGAGCATAGCACGGTAAATGGTCACGCAGGAGAAAGGTCCCACCGAAGTTCCCACCGAAGCTCTCATTTCAGCTCGAAAAATGGGATTGATGTCAGAGAGCTATTGCTCTTGAAAAAGAGACTTGACGAGATGGAAATGGGGAAGAAAGACGAGGAAGAAGATGAAACTAGTGCAACCCGTCCTTTCTCCCAAAGAAAAAATGATATACCACCAAACCCTACTTTCAAGGTCCCGAGTTTTGACAAATATGCGAGAACCACTGACGCAAGGGACCATGTGCAAAGCTTTGAATCTACCATGGCCCTCCTCACCAAAGAAGATGGCATCCTCTGTAAAGCTTTTGCAAGTAACTTCTCCGGAACAACCTTGACCTGGTTCTGTGAGCTGAAAAAGGGAAGCATTGACAGCTGGAGGGATATGAGGAGGAAGTTCCTAGATCACTTTGCCACATCAGGGAAGAGGAATAAAATGTTGACTGACCTTGCTAACATCGAGCAAGGAAAGAATGAAACCACGCTAAGCTACTATAACAGATTCCGAGCTATGGCAGACCAAGTGGAGGAAAGCCTCACTGACAGGGAAGTGATTGTCTGTTTTAATTCGGGATTGAGATCCGGAAAGCTTATCTATGAACTTTCCGCCAGAGAGCCAAAATCCAAATCTGACTTATACAATGTAGCTTATGCAATCGCCATGGCGGAAGAGAAAAGCAAAAAGAGATCGGACAAAACAGAAACTGAAGCAGCTGGACTCACCAGGCTTCTAATGGAAACGGATTCAAAGGGAAGAATAGAACACGGGGTACTAAAAAGACTGAGATCTTCACCCCCTCACCAAACCTATCACAGAAATCATGAAATTGGTGAATCTTTCACCTCCTCGTCCACTCAATGACAAACCAAAGTACCCACGTGACCCGTCTAAGTACTGTGATTTCCATAAAGACCATGGTCACAACACTGAGAATTGCATTGCCCTCAAAAGGATGATACAGAGATGGGTTGATGAAGGCAAACTTGACCGTTATGTCATGAAAAAGGATGGCAAGCGAAAAAGAAAAGAGGACGAGAATGAAGACGATGATAAGGATGAGGATATGGAGCAAAGGCCTCTTAGGGCCAAATTGCATGCAATCAGAGAAGAAACAGTCTCCACCAGTAAACTGAGGGACCAGATTCATGAACTAAGCAAAGTCTATCATGTCCCCGCCTGGGTTCACAAGGCAGAAGAGGTTATCAGTTTCTCCCCCAATGAATTGGCTGGAAGCCGCGCAGCCCGCAAGCAGCCCTTGGTGATAAAGGGGAGAATTGAGAATTGTGAGCCCGAGAGACTCCTCATTGACACGGGGGCCTCTCGAGATATTCTTTATTACTCCAACTTCCAGATGATGGGATTGAAAGACAACATTCTGGAACCTTACAATGGTAGACTAGAGGGATTCACCAACCACAAGGTCGGTGCCAAGGGAACTATTGATCTACTGCTGGAAGTCGGTGAACATCCCTTCCGAACTGAGGCCACAGTTACTTTCGTGGTAGTGGATCTGACTAGTGATTAACACGCTATCTTAGGCATTCCAAGTCAAGCAAAACTTGGGTTGGTCGCCTCCTTTCCTCAACAACGAGTCAAATTTCCTACTCGTGCTGGAATTGGATGCGTGAGGGCGACCGCCAAGGACTTCTTGGAGTATGTCGTAAAGAGCCGAAAAACATCTCAAAGGGTGGAGAAAGATACACTGGAGGACAACATGAAAATATCTAATTCCATAAAAACTACCCACACCAGCTCTAGGATGAGCTTAATTGTCAAAGTACAAGATGAGGAACCCATGGTTCTAGAAATTGAAGAAGACAATGACATAGTTCCGTCTGTCCCGGAGACGGATCCTGTTCTCGTCAGCGGCCAGAACTCGGGGGCCAACCCTAACACTGACTTGAGAATAGTCGACTTGCCCGACGTAGATGAACTGATGGAAGAGGAAGGCCTTGATATAAATGGTAACGACGGTAGAAGACTTAGAAAAATAATCATTGAATCTCTAGAGTTTCGTGACGATCCAGAAATGGAACCCGTAAATGAGCTGGAAGAAATAATCATCAATCCTGACTATCCAGAACAAAAAATCAAACTCGGGGGCCAGCTCTCCCAGGAAGAAAGGGAAGAAATCATCACCTTTCTGAAAAATAATCTAGATATCTTTGCCTGGAGACTGGAGAGTCGAGGATATGAGAGGAGTTAAAGAATAAGTAGCCCTTCACCGCTTGGAAGTTGATCTGTCTGCTAAGACCATCAAGCAGACTAGGAGGATCTTTGCAAATGACAAGGAGGAAGCTATATAGAAGGAGGTGCAGAAATTGTTAAGCACCAGAATCATAAGGAAAGTAAAATACCCCGTTTGTTGGCCAACGTGGTGATGGTCACAAAACAGAATGGAAAGTGGCGAATGTGCGTTGATTTCACCGATCTCAACAAGGCATGCCCGAAGGACAGTTACCCTCTCCCCAGAATTGACAAGTTGGTAGACTCCATAGCCGGACATCGAACTCTCAGCTTCCTAGATGCCTATTCAGGCTATCATCAGATAAAGATGGTTCGAGAAGACAGCCTTTCAAACATCGGGAGGCAATTATTGTTACATTATGATGCCCTTTGGGCTTAAAAATGCGAGCGCAACTTACCAACGTATGGTCAATGAAGTTTTTGGGGAACAAATAGGACGTAACATGGAGGCCTACATTGATGACATGGTCAAAAAAACCAAAGATGGCAGTCATGCCCCTGACTTGGAAGAAACCATTAACAACCTTCGAGCCAACAACATGAAGCTAAATCCAAGTAAATGTGTGTTCGGGGTGACTGCCGGAAAATTCCTAGGCTTCATGGTATCCCATAGGGGAATCGAGGCGAACCCTGAAAAAATCAAAGCCTTGATCGACATGAAGGAACCTACCAAGGAGGTTCAGAGATTGAATGGAAGAATAGCGGCTCTTGGGAGATTTATTACCAAGTCCGCTGAAAAATCGCTGCCTTTCTTCAAGGTCTTGAAGGGGGACAAGAGCTTCTCCTGGACCCCCGAATGTACAGAATCATTCCGCCAGTTGAAGGAGTACTTGGGATCCCCTCCTTTGTTGAGCAGTCTGATTACCGGCGAGATGCTATATGTCTTTCTAGCCGCCACGGACCACGCAGTTGCAGCGGTACTAGTTCGGAATGATGAAGGTACTCAGAAACCAGTCTACTATGTCTCCAAGGCATTGTCGGATGTGGAAAGTAGATATTTCAATGCGGAAAAGGTAGCGTACGCTCTAGTAATTTCATCGAGGAAGCTACGTGCCTACTTTTCTGCACATCCCATCACTGTGTATACAAATGAACCCTTGAAGAAAATCCTGCATAAGTTAGATAGCTCTGGATGTCTCCTCACTTGGTCTATCGCTCTTACAGAGTTTGATATTATGTACCAACCAAGGAATACTCTCCTAGCTCAGCCTCTGGTTGATTTCATGGTCGAAACTGCCTTCATGGGTGAACACGTCCCCACCTCCCGCAAGAGTAACACGCCGGATGAAGAAGGATCAACCATCGAGCTCCCATCCAACTGTTGGGTCTTATACACTGATGGCTCAGCCACAAAGGAGAGAAACGGAGCTGAAGTTGTGCTAGCAAGTCCTGAGGGAGAGCACACCATCCAGGACATCATCAGGTTCAAGTTCCCTGCCTCCAACAACCAGGCCGAGTACGAAGCTCTGATATTTGGCATCGAGTTGGCATCCTTTTATGGAGCAACTAAAGTTGCAACTTTCTGTGATTCCCAACTCGTAGTCAAGCAAGTAAAGAGAGAGTATAATACGCAAAATCCTATACTTACCAAGTATAGGGACATGGTCCTAGATATGACAAAGAAGCTGGAATTCTTTGAAATCAGTCAGATAGGAAGGGAGGACAATCAAATTGCGGATGTTCTATCTAAATTAACAACTATGGATGTGACCGAGTCCAACTCTAAACCATACGTAGTCTTTGCTGAAGAACCCGCCTATGAGAGGTTAAAAATAATGCTCATAGATGAAGAGGAGAGGTGTTGGATGGATGATTACATGGACTACATCGAAAAGAGCCAACTCCCGAAAGATGAAGCATATGCTAAACTTGTCAAGAAAAAAATCAGTAAGGTTCACTGTGATGAACGGAGTTCTCTACAGAAGATCCTTCACTAAGCCCTGCTAAGGTGTGTCTATCCTAAGGAAATTGAGAATCTCTTGGCCGAAGTCCATGAAGGCGTCTGCGGCGGACACCCGGGGGCCAGAACCTTAGCTGACAAAATCATCACGCTAAGTTACTATTGGTCGAACCTGAGGGAGGACGCCCAAGCCTACGTGATAAAATGTGACAAGTGCCAAAGGTACTCTGACATTCTTAGACTCCCGGCAGTCGAGCAAACTCTCATAATACCTACGTGGCCATTCGATATGTGGGGGATCGACATCATCGGACCCTTCCCTCCCGCCCGAGGTAATTGCAAGTATGTGATAGTAGCAGTCGACTACTTCTCAAAATGGATTGAAGCAAAAGCATTAGCCAAGATAACTGAGGAAAATGCAATCAACTTCGTCCATAACCACATCTGGTATCGCTTTGGGGTCCCACGCACCATCATTTCAGATCATGGTCTCCAATTTTCTACGACATTCACAGCTGAGTTGAGCAGAGTAGGAGTTCGTCACATCAAGTCATCTGTAAGCAAACCTCAGTCACTCAGTGCAACGGACAACCAGAAGCAGCCAACAAACTGGTACTTACAACCCTCACTAAGAACCTGGAAGAAAATGATGGTAGATCGTTGGACGAACTTTCCTTAGCCTTGTGGGGTGTTCGCACAACCACCTGGGGGCCAATCGGAAAAACCCCATTCGCATTAACCTTCGGTTCCGAGGCTATGGCACCGGCAGAAATGGCTATCCCTACTATAATAAATTCCAACTACGATGAGCAAGACAACAAGGTCAATAGGCTCCTAGACCTAGACCTAATGGATGAAAAAAGACTAGATGCTCAGTTTAGAATGGTGAATTACAAACAAAGGACCAAGGCATATCATGACAAAAGGGTCAACAGAAGAGTATTCCAAGTGGGCGATTGGGTACTTAGAAAGATCAAAGCTACTGGCCGAAAGGCCAAACAAAATAAGCTCTCCCCAAACTGGGAAGGTCCCTACATCATAACCCAAGTCATTCGAGAAGGGACTTACATATTAAAGACTAAGGATGGGAAAGAGCTCAAGCATCTGTGGCACTCTAAATACTATCATTAGTTTTAGTTTGTTTTTATGTAATAGATTAGTCAGTCTTTTACTTTTCTAGCAAGATAGGATTGCAGTTTGATGTAATCAAGTTCAGTTTATGAAATTTACTTCTTCAACATGCAAAGCAACTATCAAGAAAACACTGGAAGACGAGGAGCACCCTCCTCGGCCTTCAAAGGGACAAGCTCCCACCATAAATCACCCAAGACCTATGATCGAGCGAGTTCCTCCTCGTCATAGATAGGGGAGACCATCTACATCTAAAACATATGTACGAGTCACCTTCCTCGGTATAAGGAGATGAAAAAGAAGGGCAAGCCCAACGTCTAGCTGAGGAAACACCTCGCCCTAAATGACTAACTGGCAAACATCTAAAACCTATATACGAGTCACCTTCCTCGACATAAGGAGATTAAAAAGAAGGGCAAGCCTTACGTCTTGCTGAGGAAACACCTTGGCCTAACGACTATCGGCAAGACCATCGTAGACCTATGTGGGAGTCATCTTCCTCGTCATAGAGAGATGAAAAAGAAGAAAAACCAACAGTCAAGACCGAGGAACCCTCCTCGGCCTAATGACCCTAACAGGAAAAATTTCCAAGTATCTAATACGAGCTAGCCTCCTCGTTTTATATCATCAAAGGTGAAGTACGAGGAGACCTTCCTCGGCTTCCAAAATTTTTGTGTACTTGTGCAAATATACAATATGCATTCAAATCAGAGACAGTTCATACATCAAAGCTATATAAAAGACTAAAACAAATGTGAACTTAACAAAAAACAACAGTGAATTTAAGTAAAAACAACTGTGAACATAACAAATATGTCAAATAATCTCATAAAATTGCAAAAATAGAGGCCATAAAGGACTAAAACAACTGTGAAATTAACAAAAAACAACAGTGAACTTAAGTAAAAACAATTGTGAATATAAAAAATATGTCAAATAATCTCATAAAATTGCAAAAATAAAGGCCATAAAGGATTAAAACAACTGTGAACTTAACAAAAAAAAACAGTGAACTTAAGTAAAAACAACTGTGAACATAACAAATATGTCAAACAATCTCATAAAATTGTAAAAATAGAGGCCATAAAGACTAAAACAACTGTGAACTTAACAAAAAACAACAGTGAACTTAACAAATAGGTCAAATAATCTCAGAAAATTGAAAAAAAAATAAAGGCTATAAAATACTAAAAACAACTGTGAACTTAACTAAAACAACTGTGAACTTAACAAAAAACAACATTGAACTTAACAAATAGGTCAAATAATATCATAAATTTGCAAAATAAAGGCTATAAAATACTAAAACAACTGTGAACTTAACTAAAACAACTATGAACTTAACAAAAAACAACATTGAACTTAACAAATAGGTCAAATAATCTCATAAAATTGCAAAATAAAGGCTATAAAAGACTAAAAACAAATGTGAACTTAACTAAAACAACTGTGAATTTAACTAAAAAAATCTGTAAATTAAGTAAATTATAGTCATTTTCATGCAGAAATTATGAATTTAGCTAAAACAACTGTGAACTTCTCTTAATTGTTATTGGAACAAATGTAAAAAAATAACTGTGAACTTATCAAAAATAACTGTGAACTTGTAACAACTGTGAACTTAATTAGAACAACTGTGAACGTAACAAATATATCAAATTTGCTCCACATTATATGTTGATGCTGCTAGTTTGATTCGTTTTGACGATACGAATAATACAATGATCTCGAATTTTTTTTTTTGAGTTCTAAATCTTAAGATATTTCATTTTAAAGTTTTGGGAGAAGAAAAAAATGAAAAAGAAGGTGTCACTGTCCTTTTTTTCTTTTTTTCTTTCCTCTTTTAAAGAAAGGGATCAACACATTTCACCGCTCCCCCCTTGATGCACTTCACAGAGGCGCCTAACTATGCTAGGGAGGGCAATGTCATTCCCTCTAACCACTGGTGGGGGAATCGAACCCATGACCTACAGGTTGAAAGCCATGAACTCTAACCATCAGGCTAAGACCCCGCGTGCGTGTCACTGTCCCTTTGACATAAAGTGCAGGTGACATTAACAATGACGCGGGTGGACTTATAACCGACGGACCTGGTGGTAAATTCATGAAATATGTGTCCTTGGTGGTAATTTCCATTAGGATAAGGGACTATTTGATAATTGCCCCATTTCTTTTTTAGACACTAACAACAAATACATTTTTTTATTTCATAAAAATCGGTAAATTACCTTGCATACTCCCTCCGTCCCACGTGAATGCAAACTTATTTCTATTTTGGTCTGTCCCACGTGAATGCAAACTTTCCAAAATGGCAAAGAATATTCACTATTCCACCCACTCATTCTCTCTCCTACTTCACTTTTACACTCACAACATTCTCTCTCCTCACTATTCCTCCCACTCATTCTCTCTCCTATTTAATTTTTCATACTCACAATATTTAATTTTTTCTCTTCTTACATCACTTTTCCTTAATTCTCACACCCAAAAAGTTGGTCCACATTCACGTGGTATATAGTAATGGTTTTAATGTGCAGCCAAGCTCTGGCCCACTGGGCCTTTATAGCCCTTACTTTCGACAACCTTAAATACCCAATTTTGAGCACGTAACCGTTATTGTGGGCCATTTTGGGCCTGTAAACCTACCCCAAAAAAGCCCAAATTCTTCTGATTCTTCCTTTCCCCTTCGTTCTTTTGCCCTGGAATCGAACTCATGGATTTGAATCTGATTGCTAATTTTGTTCTGGAGTCAATCAATCCATTCGTTGATTTTACCAATTTGATTTTGATTTTGTTCCGGAGTCGATCAATCTATTCGTTCGTCGATTCAAGCAATCAGTCGAATTGGTAGGAAAAATGGATAAGAAGGGAGACGAAAGAAACGGAGCTAAGAAGATGGTGACAGCATGCGATGTTGAAGCTCTGAAGAAATGTTTGGAAGAACACAAAGGGAACTACCTCAAATGCCAATCACAAGTTGAAGCATTCAAGTCTTCTTGCTCAATCAAGAAACCCAACTCAAATTCCACTCAAATTTGAAAATAGCGCGGTCCGTTTTCCAATTTTTACCTATTCAAGCTTAAATTAAGTGTTAATTTGGCACAAATTGAGCTATTAGGGGAGAAATAGATAATGATCTTACAGTTTATTGGAGAATTCGAGCCCATATTTTTAATTTTATTTTTTAAGGAATTTTGAGATTTTCATTATAATTGTATTCAGTTGGGTGTGATTATGTATTTCCATTATTTTCCCATTTCTTTCTCTTTTTGTGTGTGTGTGTGTGCTTAGTGTTGATTGTCCAGTACTTAGCAGCTGTCATGAGGCTTAAACAATTGATTTAGGGTTTTGGTTTAGTGAGAAAGAGAAAGCAAGAATCCTTAGGCATTCCCGCTTGCGAGAACTGAGCTAAAGATGTCGTCTAAATTCCATTCATGGGTTGCATTGGTTCTTAATCTAGTTGTTTTAAGCCACAAAAAGGCATATGCCTTAGATTGTTTAATATTATGCCGACTTCAATGCTTCCAGATTACTTGTATATAACCTTGTTTTGTGTTTTGTTGACATAATTGCTTATTAATTATGTTTAAGCTTAAGCCGCCAAATTGCAATTTTATTATCAGGTTATTATAGAATGAAGCATCTGCCATGTGCATCTATTATTCTTGAAGAACTGTCACTTGAGTTCAACTCTACACTACACTCTTACCCCTCAAAGACGGACATGGTGAACTGGATCTGCATAATCATAAATGTATCTGCTGTTATGTGTTTTAAGTTTTAACTGATAACATAATGTGCTGTCATATTTTTATTTGAGGATTTTCTATGGGTTTCCTTCCGTTTATGTGAAATTGATTGGAATGAGTGATTTGAAATTGACAAAATGATCATTTTGAATGGTAGCGTAATTCCTTCTGGGCACAATATGGCCATCCTATC
This sequence comes from Adenophora triphylla var. japonica, assembly GCA_022495995.1. Lineage (NCBI taxonomy): Eukaryota > Viridiplantae > Streptophyta > Magnoliopsida > Asterales > Campanulaceae > Adenophora > Adenophora triphylla. The sequence continues at coordinate 37,161 of JAFEMH010002024.1, read as the reverse complement.
TGGAGAGCTAGGAATGGTGATATTCCAAATGGGTTTTTGGATTAAAAAAATTCAACTTATTGTCAATATCCCTTAACGGCTGAATATAGGCTTCTACGGCCGCCTGGCCAAAATGAAGATTCTGAATTTTAATTGCATGAGCATTTGGTCTTGCATGTAAAGCGTGATGTAAGGTTGTACCCATGACTCAAATTTACTTAAAATTAAAGAACTCAAGAGCATTTGTTGACTGATTTCTATCCTAATCCTAGCGGATTACCATTCTGCCCCAGTCATTTTCATTCTGGTAAGCCAAACTCAACCTAAAAGTTACCTTGGTTGAGAAAGTGAACAAAGATATGAAGATGGTAGGGAAATATGTTGCTCTGGAAAGAGCTGAGAAGCGAAAGAGAAATAATTAACCGACCCAAATTCTTTGGGTTAAGGCTTATTAGAGTTGATCTTATATACTCCCTCCGTCCCACCAACATTGATACCAAATTTCTGGGCACGGGGATTAAGGAAAAGTAAGTGAGAGAAAAAGTGAAAGAAAATGTTGTGAGTATGAAAAATTAAATAGGAGAGAGAATGAGTGGGAGGAATAGTTAGGAGAGAGAATGTTGTGAGTGTAAAAGTGAAATAGGAGAGAGAATGAGTGGGGTAAATAGTGAAGATTCCTTTGCCATTTTGGGCAAGACGATTTTGGTGGGACGGACCAAAATAAATAAGTATCGATTTGGTGGGACGGAGGAGTATATATATATATATATATATATATATATATATATATATATATATATATATATATATATATATATATATATATATATATATATATATATATATATATATATATATATATATATATATATATATATATATATATATATATATATATATATATATATATATATATATATATATATATATATATATATATATATATATATATATTCTCTCCGCCCCTAAATGAATTTGAAAAAAGTTTCAAATTTGCTCTTGATCAAGAGCATATTTGAAACTTTTTTTTGACATTCATTTAGGGACAGAGGGAGTATTTTTTTTATTAAAAGCTAGTATCATCATATCTTCATTGACGAATCTGCACAGCGATTCATGTTAGCCGACCCCAAATCATGTTTGGATTAAGGCTTTATTGTTGTTGCTAGTTATGTCATGCGGTTTTTGTGCAAGCTAGAACTGGAACTTGTGGTAATTAGGGTGTCTAGTCAACAGACTCAATAGTTGCAACTAATAAAAGAATTCAAGGCTCAAGAGCCAATGCTCAACAGAATTTGACAAAGCAACAGTTTACCAGCACACCTCCACCATTCTTGCCCCTTGCTTCCCATCTGATATTAAATTCTTTAATCCAGCCGTATTCTTCATTTGCATAAAAATCCAAGGGAAAACTGATTCTTCCAATAATACCCAAACTGTAAGGTCAAACCATTTAATTTCTTTCGTCTTGATGATTACCTGTACTTCTCGTTATAGGACGAAATTCAGTTTATGGTCTGAAACTTGTCCACCAAACTTGGTATGCTAAAGTAAAATAATACACAAGACTTAGCTAGTTATAATAGACAAATGCCTATAGGAAGTAAATTAAGTAATCAAGTGGTTGTCTCCTGCATATTGTTCTTTTTTCTTTTTCCTGGTTGAGGAAAACTGAATAACGGTTATATATGTCTTATACCAAACTGAATTAGTTGTCAGTTTTTAGCTTCATCATGTCTGAGTTTCAGAGTTCGATAGAACTTCCTGTCTTTGATTTCTCACAACCCTTGAGCACATCCTCTCTCTCCTCCCTTTCTACAGCCTGTAAGGAATGGGGTTTCTTTCACATATCCAACCATGGAATCTCCAAAGATCTTTACACAAAACTCTATTCTCTATCTAATCAGCTATTTAGCCTTCCTATTGAACAGAAACTTAAAGTTGGCCCCTTATCAACCATAAAGACCTACACTCCACCTTTCATTGCCTCTCCTTTTTTTGAAAGTCTTCGAGTTTCTGGACCCGAGTTCCTTACATCTGCACAGTCCTCTGCTGAAGTCCTCTTTAACCAGCCTAATTCAGAGGAGTTCAGGTAAGAGACTATTAGTTATTCCGTCTTAGTTAATTTATAGTTTGGTTCTACTATTATTTGTGTTATTAATCATGTTTTTTTTTTTACAGTGAGCTATTGAGAGATTATGGGAGCAAAATGACGATTTTGTCCAAGAAAATTGTTGAGATTCTGCTGATGTGTATGGGTGAAAGTTTTGAGTGGAAATTCAAATCAGATTTTTCCGAGTGTGATGGGTATTTGAGAATAATCAACTACTCCCCACCTGACTTCCCGCTTGAAAAAGAAGTTGAGGGGCTCGGAATGCACACGGACATGAGCTGTGTAACCATAGTATATCAAGATGACATTGGTGGGCTTCAAGTGAGGTCGAAAGAAGGGAAATGGATGGACATAAATCCATGTGAAGAAACTCTGGTCGTGAACATTGGAGATTTGATGCAAGCTTGGAGTAATGGTAAGTTGAGGTCATCTGAACACAGAGTAGTTCTCAAGAAATGCGTGAATCGTTTATCTCTTGCTTTCTTTTGGTGCTTTGAGGACGATAAGGTAATTCTTGCACCTGATGAAGTGGTGGGAGAAGGTAACTTGAGAGCCTACAAGCCTTTTGTTTGTGAAGATTATCTGAAGTTTAGACAAAATAGTGAGAAGGGTAAGTTTGAGAAAGTTGGGTTCACTGTCAAAGATTTTGCAGGAACTGCTACATGATGGCTCATCTTTTTTTTTTTTTGGGTGTTTTCTTCATGAGTTTATTTTAGACTCTTGATTGCAATATTTTATATGCAAATTGTTTTTTTTTTTATGATTTGTACATAATGTTAGCCATTGGATTTTTTTGTCTCATTTGTTTTATTCCTGATTTATTAAATGACAACTTGTTAAGGTTGACCTCCTTTTACTCATAAATGGGCTGCTGCCGTTGCCATTGCCATAATACGACCAGAAAATGACAAACACTTCTTTTAGGAAATTATACCCCCTCCGTCCCAGGAAATATTTCACCATTTTAGCCCAGCACGCAAATTAAGGAAATAGATGGGAAGAAAAAATGTTGCAAATTAAGGAAATAGATGGGAAGAAAAAATGTTGTGAGTGTAATTTGAAAATAGGAGAGAGAATTAGTGGAGAAAATAGTAAATTTAAAAATTGTTGTGAGTGTAATAGTGAATTAGGAGAGAGAATGAGTGGAGAAAATAGTTAGTGGGTATAATAGAATATTAATAAAACTTTTCCATTTTAGGAAATGTAAAGCTTCAAACGGGACGCTATTTTGGATAAAAGGTGAAGCATTTTCTCGGGCGGAGAGAGTATATATTAATATATACCTCCGTCCACATATCATCTCTCTTAGTATTTAGCGTGAGAATTAAGAAAAAATTGTAAATGTTGTGAGTATAGCTAGTGAGGTAGGAGAGAGAATAAGTGAGATGAATATTAATTTTATTTCTGTTGTGAGTATAAAAATAAAGTAGAAGAGAGAATGAGTGAGAGGAATAGTATGTGCGGGGCGGAGGGAGATGGAGTATTGGAATATACTTCCTCCGTCCCAATAAAAGCTTCACCAAATACTCAAAACGGTGTCCCGTTAGAAGCTTCACATTTCCTTTTTTGGCAAAAAATCTTTACTATTCAACTCACTCATTCTCTCTCCTATTTCACTATTACACTCACAACATTTTTCAAATTTACTACTCCCTCCGTCCCATAAAACCTTACCCTAAGGATTATTAATCCTCAAGAATCTTTTGACCAAACTTTAATATCAATTTACTTATCATAATAAAAATCTAAAAATTGTTATCCATAAAATAACTAAATGATTTATCAATAGCAATTATTAAAATTTCGTTAGAATGGATAGATTGATATTAAAGTTTGGTCAAAGTTGTACTCGATTGACTTTGCACTATTCAAAACGGGGAAGGTTTTATGGGACGGAGGGAGTATTTCCTCCCCTCATTCTCTCTCCTATTTTACTATTACACTCACAATATTTTGAAATCCTTAATTTACATGCCGAAAAAAATGGTGAAGCAATTACCGGGACGGAGGGAGTATATAAAAGAATTTGTTAAACATTAAAATTAAAATATGCACGTTTGTAGGCAATGTGGAATTGAGAGCCAGAAGTCAATGATACAACTCAATTTGGCTGGCAACAGTGTATGACTTGCACTATAGTACTTGTGTTTCATTCATCTGCTTTGCTGTGAAATTAGTCCATCGGAAACTACCACACCAGCACATGGTCACCTATCAGTAGTATTTAGTGGCGGAGCCAGATTTTTTTTGAAATTGAAGCAAAATTATTTTTAATTTACACACTATAATATAAATTATAAATTTAATTTAAACGAGGAAAAAACAAAATATAGTGTTATTTTTTCTTGATAAAAAGGGGAGGGGGGCAAAATACAGGTTTTAAAAAAATAAAAATAATAGTGCTAATTTGTAACATTTCAAAAGTTAATGAGGGCAATTGCCCCCTTAAAGCAAAGCCTACCTCCGCTCCTTGTGATACCCACATATAGTTATCAATAGCTAATAGCTGGTGGTGATTCAATCGGCTAAACGAGCTTCAAAAAGAATACCTTAAGATGATGTTCTTTAAGTCTCTATGGGCTAAACATGCGTCAAAGAATAACGAATTTGTATTTGCTTTCGATGAGATGTTGCTTTTTTCGCACGGTTCAGATTAAAACACGTTCATTGTTAACAAGAAACGATCATGATTAATCTAATATATAGCAATTATATCCGTCCTTAACATATTATCTTTACTTGTTATTTTGATTTAAGGAAAAGCAAATAAAAAACAATCATAAAAGCCAAATATATTCCCTCCATCCCAACACAAGGTGTCCATTTTTTGTTTTGCACGCAAATTAAGAAAATGGGTGGAAAGAAAAAATGTTGTGAGTAATTTGAAAATAGGAGAGAGAATGAGTGGAGGAAATGGTAAATTTGAAAAAGTGTTGTGAGTGTAATAGTCAATTAGGAGAGAGAATGAGGAGAGGAAATAGTAAAGATTCTTTGCCAAAAAAGGAAAGTGTAAGCTTTTAACGGGACACCCAAAATGATAAAATGGGAAGCTTCTACTGGGACCAGAGGGAGTATACCTTTTTAGCAGTGTTCTAAAAGACCCCGCCTAAGGGCGCCTAGGCCCCGCCTAGGCGCTAGGCCCCTCTCCAACGCCTAGTTCTAAGCCCCGCCTAGGTCCCGATTAATCCCGACTAGTCCCCATCTAAACGCTAGGCTCGACTCCACCGCCTAGCATCCGCCTAGCGCTTTTTAAAACCTTGCTTTTTAGTTCCTGTGACAACCTACATCACGACCAAAAGAATGAGAATTGAAGCTCAGTTAGAGTTCTTTTAATAAATACTCCCTCCATTATAAAATAAATGTTAAAAAAAAAGTTTAAATTATCTTTTAACTAAATACTCCACTTAGTACTTAGTTAAAAGATGTGAATTTTTGGTGCATGCACAATACCTAATCTTCTTGAAGGCAAATCAATCGGAAGTCCAAGGCGTATCTGAGTCTTGACTGTCTTTCAGAATCTGAAGATTGTTGGTCTGCTGACTCCGAAGATGTGCATTGCTTCTTCAACTTTGACTTTTGGAAGCATCCCGTTTTTTGCAGAAACTGTTATGAACTGGCAATCAACAACCTTTTATCTTTGGAAATGTCTTTATCTTTTGCCATTTTGATTTTCTTTTTCTGTTGTTGTTGCTTTGGTGAACAATTTACAGAAACTGCTATGAACTGGGTCTTTTTTATGGTCCTATATAAATTATTAGTGGGAGATTCAAACTTTTGGATGTAATTTGTATTTTGGAGGGAACTACCTCTCTGTAATTACTTCACTTAGTATTTGAAATTTGTAGATTAAGTATTTGGAGCCAAAAATTAAATAACTGCCAGCAGTCCTAATTTTTGTACTTTATCTTCACTTTTTCTTATTTTATTAGTATTCCTTAATAGTTGTGCCCTTTTTTTTGGTCTCTATTGAAGTGGGACGGAGGGAGTATATAGTTGGGCAAATTACAAAATATGGTATTAAGTCTTGAAGTCTACAAATAAGTATCAATTTGGGGTCTGACTTTTCAATTTTAGCAATTTAGGACATGACTTGACTAATTTATTTTTTTTTTTTTTTTTTTTACCAATTTTGGATTTTTTAACGATTTCCGTCCAAAATCCCCGTTAAGTGAACAGGTGCACTTCATGTGAGATTGAGTGATGGTTTTTACGTCATTTCGCGTTCAGGGAAAATTGCAAAATAGCGTCTGAATTCCACGTAAAGGTGTCAATTTGGGGGTTGACTTTTCAATTTTAGCAATTTAGGGTATGACTTTACTATTTTTGATTACTTTGGATTTTTTTTTTTTGATAAGTTTAGTTCAAAATCTTCGGTAAGTTAACACATAAAATTTAGTAAGGGGTTTTTGTTTCACGTTTAAGGCCGGTTGTATAAAACTATAAAATGTCCACACTCTCCCACATTGAAACAAACGAAATCCAATTCTCTCAGGTTGGGGATATTATCATAAAGATCAAGAAGGGTATTTCTCATGTTATGATCTATAGATGTGCGCAATATCAAATGCAGTTATATCTGGATTGATCTGAAAGAAAAATAAAAATGACGAAATTGGAGGATTGAAAAGAAGACAAAAGAAGACAAAAGTTGAAGGTCTAAAAAGAATAAAAGATAGTCTTATCTTCAACACGAAATAACGAAAAGACCCTTACTCAATATAACGTGCAGTGCACGTGTTCACTTACGAAAATTTTGGACGAAAATCGTCAAAAAACCCCCAAATTGGTCAAGAATAGTCAAATCATGCCCCAAATTGGTACATCTCCATAGACTTCATGCCCTATTTTGTAATTTGCCCTAAACACGAAATGACGAAAAATACCCACTCAATCTCACATGAAACACGTGTGTTCACTTAATGGGGATTTCAGCCGAAAATCGTCAAAAAGGCCCGAAGTGATAAAAAAATAGGAAAGTCAGAACTAAATTGCTAAAATTGAAAAGTCAAACACCAAATTGATACCTTTTCATTTACTTCGCGCCCTATTTTATAATTTGCCCTGTTAAGATGTTTATTGCAAATAAATGATGTATCCTTGAGTCGGTTTTTTATTTTATTTTTAAATTTTCACTTTATCATTTATAACCTAATTTTTCTAATCATTTATCAGTATAAAATTATAAAATAAAATAATTTATAAAGAACAAAACTATGGCTAATCAAACTGGGCTAAATAGAACATCATGGACGGTCCCTACTCAATTAATGGGCCGAGAAAGTATTTGATGACCCAGCCCATGTCCACGTTCCCAACATCTCAGTATAAGACATAGCCGCCAGCCGAAACCCTAGATTTCAGCCAGCAGCTCTCCGCCGATCAGACGAACAGTGAAAGGTTAGCCACTTGCTCATCCCAACTTTCGATTCATCTCCCTTTCTCAGTTTATCCATTGATTGATTCTTTGATTCTCTACGTTAATGTTTTCAATCACTATTTTGATTTTCTCAAAAAATGAAAAATACGTTGATTGATTATGATATCAGCTTCATAGGCCTATGATTCTGTTCACTGAAGCAAGCAAACTTTTAATGTTTTTGTTGGAGTAACAATCTGGTGTTTAATTGATTTGTTACAATGTCGATTTCTTTCTGTGTTGTTAGTAACTGCTGTACAGTGTAATTTAGCCTAAGATTACCCGGAATAGAATGCACTTTGATGCGTCGCGTACGAGCATATAGTTCTCTTCAATGTTAATTTAGCTTTGTATGTACCGTAGGCTGTGGCAGATTATCATTAGGCTCTTAATTGAACAATTTTAACGTTTTTGATCTATTTTATGCCGAACACAAATTTTAGACTAATTTGAGAAGGGATTACATATTTATAACTTGTATTAAATGCAGGTAATGGCACCAAAAGCCCCAAAGTCGGGCCTCTTTGTTGGGTTAAACAGGGGTCATGTGGTGACCAAGAAGGAGTTAGCTCCCCGGCCATCTGACAGAAAGGGGGTAAGCTATTCCATGATTTTTTCCTCTTGGTTGTTTGTTACCTTGTTAAAAAGTTAAGATTTGTATAATTGGGGTGTTTTCTTAGTTTTTTGCTTTCTTGATTTGTTATTACAACAACAATAGAATTGAATCCTCAATGAGGCGAGGATAAAAGTTTTTTAAAAGTTGACGAATTCCAAATATTTTGGGGCGGAGTAATCCAATATCCGTAAAATCCGAAAGTAATTCGTCAGAAATAAAGCTCTCTTTTGCCCAGTTTTCTTTCCATAGAAAGATTATGGCGTTTTGAATGGGGAGCCTTGTCATATTCTATTGCCTTGGGGAGCAGAATCTCTGCCATTACCCCTTGGGATAGGCCATGAGAATGACATTCCTTTTGTCTATCTTACATTTTTTGTAAAAAAGTTGAAATTGTGAAAGGTAAGAAGAAATAGGTGGGAAGTAAATTTGGAAAAGAAAATAGAAAGAAAAGGAAGGATAGAAAAAAAAATCACACCCCTTCATCCACATGAATTTCTGCCTCCACTATGTTCTCAGTTCTCTTCATTGCCAAAATTTTCTTCAATCTCAGTTAGACCCATATCCCTTTTTATCACCATTATCAATGTTTATTTAGGTTTTCACTCTTCCGGTTTCCTAGCCGGTGCATCACAATATCTTCATCTCACATGACCAAATCACCTTAACCAATTCCCCCTCATCCCACCTTTAATAGGTGCTACTCCCGCTTTCCTCCTAGTCGCCTCATTCTACTACCGATCCTTTATTTTTTGATTAGTTATTCTTGAATATATATTTGTCATTTAATTTGGTCATGTTTCTTTGGACCTGGGGTCTATAACACCATTTTTTTTTTCAACTTTAGTAGTTGTACCTTTTTTCTGCACAAAATATTAATGATTATATTTATGGCTCCAGAAAACTAGCAAGAGGATCCACTTTGTAAGGAACCTTGTCAGGGAGGTGGCTGGGTTTGCACCCTATGAGAAGAGGATTACCGAGCTCTTGAAAGTTGGGAAAGACAAGAGAGCTCTGAAGGTCGCTAAGCGAAAGTTGGGCACCCACAAGAGGGCAAAGAGGAAGAGAGAGGAGATGTCTAATGTTCTCCGAAAGATGAGGTAATTGCTTTGAAGTTAAATCATTCAAAGTCTAGTCTATTATGATTTCAGATAATAATTTTTCTTCTTCCTTGAAATTTTGAAGTCTTTCAGCATTTTTTAAGTGTTTTGATTTTTTTTTCTTTCACAAGTGTACATGCCTTACCCTGTTTGTGTTCTGAAACAGGTCAGGAGGAGGTGCAGAGAAGAAGAAGTGAATCATTTTTACTTGTAGTTTTTCTTATGAACTTTAAATATGGAATTTTGTTTGAAAATGTTGGGATATCTGTTGCTTAGATGCTTATTTTTGTCTTTGTTAGAATCCTGTTTCTGTTTTAATGGAAGAGTTGAGACCCAGTAATGTGTGAAACTACTGTTTTTCTGCTCTTGTAGAAGTTTATTGTCCAGTGAATTTGTGTCATCTGCTGATTCGTGTGCTTGCATTTTGTTATTCCAACTTTGTTGAGTTAGTCACGGCACGAAGTAATCGAGTCTGTGCCATTGCCTTGGAGCGTCTTTTTATTTTTAATACCGCCTCTTGCGTCCATGCCAATGCCTTGGGGGTCTTTTTTTTTTATTACTACCCTCCGTCCTAAAACAAATGGCCTATTTTGTACTCCCTGTCCCTAAATGTAAAAAAAGTTTCAAATTCATCTAGGACGGAGGTAGTATTAAAGTATGACCCTATTATTGACCCCATTTTTCATCAGCAAGAATTTTTATAAATTTTTATTTTTAAGAGTGTTCCTTACATGTGATAATGTCATTCAGTGTATGAGTATCTACTGGCATAATATTTCTAATGTTTTGGGACATGCCAGATTTTTAAAGTGCTTTGTTTTTTAAAAGGATGTGAATGCCCAGTGCTCTGTTTCCTGATAACTATAGCACTCTTAGAATTAATCCTTCACAAGATTTTGACTTCTCCTAAAAGCATTGCTATATAAAAAGAGAGGGCACTAGGTATGACAAGGGCTGGGTTGATGCAGCTAGAGAAAATGTTCTTTGGCAGTGGGCATACGTTATAATTGAGGTATCCAATTTTTGTATACAAGTGGGTCTAAATAAATTTTTTTTTTTAAATTAAAAAAAAAAGAAAAAGACACGGGCTTAATAAAAAAAAATAAAAAAATAATTATTTTTAGTAGTAAAAGGTTATTATTAAAAAACTTTAAAGAGGTAAAAATTGACGAGGAAGGGCTGGGTTGATGCAGCTAGAGCTAATGTTCTTTGGCAGTGGGCATACGTTAAACTTATATCTATGCCAAATAAATAATAGTACTCGGACGGATTGCTGTCAACCAGTGTTGCACAAGATAATTATACGGTTTTCGTTTCACGCTCTCATGGGATTGTCTTCACAGTGCAATCACTGAAAACACTTGACAGATTGCTGTCAACCGTGTAACAGTACGTACGGTTGTCCATTCAATCAATTACAAAGGGAAAGCAAACACATTGAAGGAGATTTAAGAACAGATGAACTGAAACCTCTGTAAACAAGAGCAATTCATCTTTTGTAACTCTGCTTCGCCCATCCATGGCTCTAGGAAGTACATAATGTGGGTGTTATGTTTGTGGCTCATCATTTATTTGCACAGTGCTTTATCCAAGTCAGCTGAGCCAAATGCACACTGACCTGGAACACGAGGTAGGAAATTACAACAAAAAGAGGGCGGAGGAATACAAATTCAAAATACATCTATTGCTTCATGTTGTAAATAGGATTTATTTAAAGAAAAAAAAAATGAAGATCAAATTTTAGACAGATACCAGACGGGAACTCATGTCTTGAATTTCTGACTCAGTTTCTCAACTCCTTCCCGACAATCCTCAACAACTCTTTTTGCCCCTTCCTTAGCAGCTATCCGGAACTTGGTCGAGCTTTCCTGCAAGCCTTCCAAAGAGCTGCCAGTCCTGGATATGGCACAGTCTTTTACTTCTTTAGCCCGCCTGCTTGCCTTGTGGACCCACTCCTTCAATATCGATATGAACAAAAGTACTTTCTGTATAACCTTATCAATTATCTCTCTTGATTTCCCTCTCACTTCAGTTGCCATTGCTTTGAGTTTGTCCACCAAGTTCTCAGACCTGCTGACGGTTTTCTCAATCGAGGATTGATCCCCGGCATTGAGCCATGACACCCCAGCATTTGCTTCTTCAAGGAGGTCGTTATCTACGACAACTTTAATGCCTCGACTCTCCCAGCGGTCCCTAGCTTCCTCCAAGAATTTCGCTTGCTCTCTTGCTCTTTTTGCTTCATCTTCAGCCCAAGTCCTTTATGAAAAGATTGATAACAACTTGAGAGGTCAGTTTAAACTTTAGACGGTATAAATGGGAATGATATGCTATGAAGGATTATACGAATAAGAGAAAAGGAAAAGAAAAGATAAGTTGTTCATGATAAATTCTTTGTGAAAAGAAGTTCTTTGTGAACTTATCATAACGAATAAAGGAAAATGAACCATTATAGCACAAGCATATAAGATAGTGACGGAATGATATGCTCTGTTAAAGAGACCAAAAAAAAAACAAAAAACAGAAAGAAAAAAGGATCCTGAATGCCACATAGCACAAACATTATGTGATTTACACGTTAAAAAAATACTCCTAATGTACCGGAAAGTTAATCATGCTTTTTTTGTGGTAAATTTGATTGGACTTTGACGAATAATTTACATTAATTTAATTAGCCTAATGAAAGTTTGAAAGTTTAAAATTTAAAAAAGATAGTATTTATAATAGTGTATTAATAATAAGCTATAGAATATCATTAGGATAATTATTTTTTCCTACATCTTTGATCAAAATTTAATCAAATTAATAACTAAATAAGTGGGACTAACTTTGCGGGACGGAGGGAGTATATGATGATGCCGTGAAGGATTATCAGATTACCATGATAGATACTGATTACCACCATTTTTAACTTCAATTTGCATGTTTTTTACTGCTTAGCAAGGGATGAGCGATGATTACTGTAGGCAAAGCATTTGCTTCTCAACAAAAATCAGGTAAGTTATGTGCAGCCAACTCCAAGAATAAAAGCGTACCTGGCCATGGACAAAGCTTTTCGCTCAACCTCCAATTCATACTGTAAGCGGGATATCTCCTGATTCTCAGTTTCTGAATCTTGCCTAAGCTTAGAAATCCTTTCCTTTTCATATGATATCTCCACCTTGTTACTCAAAACACTCTGCAACTGTTCCTCCACTTCGCGCCTTAACCGTGAAAGAATTTCCATTTCTGAATCAACAGCAGCGCGTTCTTTCAATAACGCAATATTCTCTTCCTCTCGCTCAGCTCTTAACCTTTCCAATTCTTGCTTTGTCTGTTCGGCCAATTGTTCCACAGCATTAATCTTTTCCTTTTCAATAAATAGCTCTTTCTCGAAATTTGCATTGATATCCTTCTCAACTTGGTCTACCAGGGCACTGTGTGCAGCAACAGCATTTTCTGCCACAGACTCTGCTTCAATACGTGCAAGCTCCTCGCCAACTATGTCAGCAGCCTCACCAGTTGCAAGAGCAATAGCAGCTTGGGCCTTTGTCACTGGCTTATCTGGCTGGAATAGTCTTGTGAAGCCTACCATAGAATCAACAAGTATTTGAGTTTCAAGCATAACAATATACTCTCTCCGTTCCATAAAGATAGTCACACTTTTTTTGAGATAACTTTGCTTGAACTTTGACCGATAATTCCATGTTAATTTATTTATTCAAATGAGATTCTAAAACTTGTTATGGATACAACGTTATAAGTTATACCAGCAACAGTTTTAGATTTACATTAGGAAAGATAAATTAACATAAAATTATTGGTCAAAGTTCAATTAAAGTTATTTACAGACTATCTTTATGAGACGAAGGGAGTGTAATGGGTTACCGGATAGTATAACTAACCAAATGCAAGGGCTACTATTCCATGTTCTCCTGCTGACAAATCAGCCACAAGTGCAGGCCAAGCATCTGGATTAATTTTGTCGATGTCTATGAAACCAGAAACTTGCTGAATGATCTGTCCGAAGGTGCCAAATTAGCTAGATGTTAATACACAGGTAAATGCTTTATAGGAATGAAAGAGGACAATAAGTAACATTAAGTCTCCAACTTATTAAACCTTTCTGTCAGCTATTGGAAGCTGTCTTTTCTCGAGAGACATCTTCCAACTCACAAGGTCCTGCCGAGAAACAGGGCTGCAGAAGGAGATATAGTTAAAATTAATTAAAAAATGAAATACCATTGACCTAAGTACAATTATCACAAATAAATCACCCTGGGACATTCAACAGATTGTAATCGATGCCACATATTGCGAATTTAAAATAAAGGAGAGGAAATTAGAAAACATGCTGAAATTATTACATTTATTACACATAGCTGAAAATGTAAAGAGGCGCGCACATGCAAGAGGAGACTAATGAAAAATTAGAACGGTTAATTACAGAAACTTGAAGGTGTTTCGGGTTGTCAAAATGACAGGTAACATTCAATAGTGGCATTAATCTACCTTTCAGGGCAGAAGAACAGTGAACTTTCGTCCTGATCTAATGAATAATTCATGTCTCGTCTTGAAAGCTTGCTGGCAATAAGTCCTGCTTCTGCCAAGCCTGAAGATCCAACTCAACAAAATAAACCATATAAACAAAGAGAAAACTTTCTTCTAAATACTTGAACTCTGAATTTTTAAACCACCAAAACCACCAAAAGTTTGATAATCACCTTGGATAGATGAGAAATCAGGATCTTCAGGTGTAATATCATCAAAAGCAAGTTCAGTGACATTCTCAATATACATTGCAGGGTAAACTTTTGAGAGAGTATTCCTGCAAGATGAAAAAAGTTACTGAATCCTGTAAATATGTATTACCCCATTTGGTTATGATTTCTTATATTTATACACATAGACCTGTATACCTTGAAAGAGCACTGCTGGCAGAAACCAACCAGCGAGCATATTCACGACGAGTACATAAATCACCTGGTTGAACATCCCCTTCAATAACCTGAAAACAACATTCTTGCAGATTTAATACGCCTCAGGAAGTGACAAGATGAAAATGTTCATTTAACTGGCTGGCTGGTACAGGTAATAAACACACCATTTGCTTGCTCATTAAGGGGGAAATGATAGATAAAACAAAACTACAAAATGCCAGCTGGTGTTTTCTTCAAAGCTGCAACTTTACTTCAGACCTGCTGAGGGTTAAGGGGATCCGGGGCATGTGCAGTTGGACTGCACAGCAGTCCGACTTTTTTAGTAACAGGATTTACATTTTTATAGTAGCACGAGTTACATTTTAGAGGGCACACGAGAATACTATAGTAAAACATGGATTACATATTATAGTACTCCCTCTGTCCCAAAATGAATGTCCAAAAAAAATCAAATTTGCTCGTGAAATTTTCTTGGACGTTCATTTTGGGACGGAGAGAGTAACATGACTTGCATCCTATAGTAGGAATTTTCCCCAAATCCGACTGAAGGAGGGAGAAGAACGTTAATCACAACAGCCATGGGCCATATTCTCTACTAGAGGACTTAGGGATATGTATAGAATTTAGACTTTACTTCCTATTGGTCCCACCGTCTTTCTTACTTTTTCTTCAATGAAAGAAGTCCTAAAACCAAAATCCAACTGCATCCAAATTCATTTGGGAGTACAGCAATTAAATCAGATGATTCATCAAATGACCAGAAGGGGAATAATATTCATAGTCGGCGCCTGGGAAGGGGGGGGGAGTGGAAAGATATAGTTATCCAACAGGAAAGATATGTCTGCTGGAGTGCTACTTCAGTCACTTCTACTGTTCGTTGATCATCCATTGTGAATTAACTAAAAAGAACATACTCGTCCATCCTTATTAACAATATTACATAGATAAAAGACAATTTTATTCCAGCTATAGTGGTTAAACTCCTTATTTTGTTGCCATGGTCACTACAATCCTATATTCTGAAGTTCCGACCAAAAGAAAAGAAGGGATGGAGGGGGGGGAGGAGTGGAGCATCATAATGACACAAAAAAACTGCAACTGCCAACTATTGTTAGTATGGAGTCTATTTGCCGAAGGCACAAGAGTAAATTACCTTTAACACTTGCAAAGCTGCTAGCGCCTGTCCCTGAACTTGATCAACTACTGCAGGAACCAAAACCTTGCCAGGAAGAGCCTGTAGAGCTGGAGAAACTACAGATGGAGCAGGTATGCTAGCAGAAGAGGAAATATTTCCAAGATTCATTGAGCCAAAAAATGCTGTACCCCTAATGTCATTATTATAACCATTATCGTTTTGTTCCATAGCAAATGGATATGCTAATGCTGACACCAAATTGGTGCCGGATAGTTCATCTCCATTCAGATTATGCACTTCTAGAGATGGTTTTTTCTCCTGAGATGAAACCTCTTGTACTTTACCAAGGTCCAAATCTTCTTTCCCTGTGAATGAGCCTACAACCTCCAATTCATCCATATTATTGGTCTGGGGATCTAAGACAGCTTCTATCTGGGAGCTGGCAGAGACATCGAAAGCGACGGGCTCACTGAGACCATCAAGACCAAAACTCAAAGATGAATCCAAGGAATTGTTGGAATTTTCCGATTCAACGAATGCAGACACTTTATCCTGGTAATCAGGGTTAAGATTTGTTGGATTTACATCCGAAGAGAAGGAAACTGTAGTTTTGGTATCAATAAGGCCCTCTTTGGGCCCAGTACTTAATTCTATATTTTCAGCAAGAAGGCTGTCATCCAAATTACCAAAGCTGGCAGCATCTGAACCACCATGGCCGTCAGATTCAGGCACTTTTGGTGTTTCTAAACTATTATCTTGAGTATCATCTGTTATTAGTTCCTTTTCTGGATTTTGAGTTGAAGAATTGTTTATTACCTCCTCGCTGTTGGATGAGTACCCTACATCGGCATAACGACTAACTGTATTTCCAGAGATATTTTCTTTATTTTCTGCATAAGGAGAAACATCCTTAGCGATACCTGTTTCGCTTTCCAGACCAGTGCTGTCCAGTATTGCATTATTTCCTTCTTTTTCCACCTCTTCAACAGTATCCTTCTGGTCAGCAGAGACCAATGAATCTTCTTGCTGTGTAGTCAATGGCTCCATTTTTTGTTTTGGACCTATATAAGCCAATATTGTATTGATGAATGTTACTGAATGCCAGTAAGATTTTAAATCATCCATTCCCAGGTTTGCAGTACGAGACTTTTGTGGACAATAGGCACATAATCAACAAAACTTAAAAAGAAGTTTCTCAACTCATAACTTTCTAAGCAGTTTCACCTCGAGAAGATGAGCGAAATAGAAATCTGTAATGAAGAGAACTCTTACCAGAGGCCCTACTGCTAATAGAAAATGCTGCAAACGTAAGTCCAGCAATGAGAATAAGCCCAGCTACTCCAGCTCCCACTAACCCTGAAAGTGAACTACTTCAGAAGTGTTATTAGTTGCCAAGAGAACCAACCACAGAAGCAAGGAATCAGTAGCAAAGAACACTACAGGCTGATAGATAAACTGAGTCTGGAGCTGGAACAGCTACATGAAAATACATAACGTTCCTAATCCAGATCTCCAGGGCCCAGTCATGAGCATTAAACTTGATATCTAGTTTACAGTAGAAACTTACAGTATACTCCCTCCGTCCCGGTCGAAATGTCCCAAAATGGGCCATGCACGGGAATTAAGAAAGTGATGTAGGAAAGAGAAAAAGTGTATAGTGAAATAAATGTTGTGAGTATGAAAAGTGATGTAGGAAAGAGAAAGTGGGGTAGGGAATAGTTAGTGGATATGTATTGTGAGTATGACAAGTGGGTCCCACAAATAAAAAAGTAATAAAAAACTTTCCTTTTTTGGGTTAGGACATTTTAAATGGGACACCCAAAAAGGAAAGTTGGGACATTTCGGGCGGGATGGAGGGAGTATTTACCACCATAACAAAACTGACTTCGCCAAGTCATTTACAAATATGAAAAATTAACTGTGTCTACCTTTCTTAGTTCAGCAAAAATGCTAACAAGTGCTCTTAGGTTATTTTGTGTTGTGGTTCAAGTTTAGAAAGATTTAGAAGTGATTCTTTTTTCTTCGGTGTTGTAATACCCATCCCACACCTAGCCGATGTGGGATGACTTATGGGTATTACAAACACTAGAATCCTATCCGCAAGCCTTCTGGCCGGGATTCCGCTCTGATACCACTTGTAACGATTCGAGCCCGAAAACCCAGTCCGCTACATAAGAACCACGCATTATCCCACTTACCACAACATCTTGGGTCCATTTGCTTACCACAAGCCAACCCAAAACTCCATGGATGATGTTGGTGCTTAGTGATAGCTTTATGGGCTTTTAAACAGCACACTAAACTCACGATGTGGGATGGGATATTCAAACATTTTAACAACCTATTTTCATTTCCATCACTAACCTTAATGAGGTTTTCTTATTACTCCATTACTCCTTCCTTATTTAGCTCTCATCAATTCCTCTCTTCCGTCTTCCTTGGTTGTCAAATTTTCCTTGGTTGTCAAATTTGGAAGTTCAATAATTTTAACCTAACAAATTTGGAAATAAGACTATCTTTTTGGGATAAACGGGAACATTTTTATGGGACGGAGGGAGTATATGTTACCCAACTAATGGATGAGAGATAAATGCCTAAATTCAAACTAAATAAGCAGAAGTAAGCAATGCTGCAAGTCCAAAGAATCATCAACACCAGAAACACAACTTCTTCCTTACCTCCAGGCCATTGATTCGGCTTCGATTCACTAGACTCTTCTTCACCGCCTTTGGTGCCAGACCACCCGGAAAAAGCATCAGCCGGAAAGCTCGAATTCGTCCGCCCCTGCTCTCCCACATTACCACTTTCACCATCGCTACCAACAGCAAAAACCCTAACTTGACGACTCAGCTTCAGAACACGTAACCGTACTAACACCGACGGATATTTCCGACAACTGAATGCTAATCGGAGCTGACTAGAGTTAGAACATGATGTCGGTGCTGTCACGCAGGCCATATTTGAAGAATTCACGAGGTAAATTGAGCAAATTCTAGGGTTTTCGAATTATGAATCTGTAGAATCTGTGTAGTTAATTTCAAGGGTTTATAATTGCCTTTCACTCTCTAACCGTCGACTTTGCTCTCTCTCTCTCTCTCTCTCTCTCTCTCTAACTGTCAATATGCAATCCATTTATCTTTGTCCGTCTATTCTTTTTATCTCATTCCTTTTCTTCACCTCATCATTCCTATAATCCTACTAGAGCAAGCCCTTGCCCTTGGATTGGATAAGTGGTGGTTTTTTTTTTTAATTTAAAAAAAAAATTTATTTTTTTAAGGACAAAATGGAAAAATGACAACTTAATTAGTGAGGACAAAATAAAAAAATTGGCTTTTGATACTTTTCATTCAACTGTAGCAATAGCAATGATGGGTCTTATTTATACTATTATTTATATTTATACTATAGATTACAAGAATCAAGGTTTTTTTTTTTTTTTTCAACATAAATATTACTCCCTCTGTCTCAATCTAAATGTCCCAAATGAATTTGGTACGGAAATTAAGGAAAGTGATATAGGAAAGAGAAAAAGTTTAAATGTTGTGAATATGAAAAATTAAATAGGAGAGAGAATGAGTAGGATGAATAGTTAGGAGAGAGAATGTTGTGAGTGTAAAAGTAAAGTAGGAGAGAGAATGAGTGAATGGAATAGTAATAAAAACTTTCCTTTTTTGGGTTGGAACATTTTAAATGAGACACCCAAAAAGAAAAGTTGAGACATTTAGATTGAAACGGAGGGAGTATATTATTTCAAAAAGAAAAAACATAAATATCATATTTAAATAAAATAAAACATACTACTTGATACAGTTTTATCATTATATAATAATATACAATCGATTGCCGATAAGCCTTTGACTCAATGATATATGCCTTTGACTTTGGTAAGAGTTCAAACCTCCTCTCCTGCGTTATATTTAAATCCCTGCATAATCTTGTAAAAAACTAATTTTTTTTTGTAACATAAGAAAAAAATTAGTTTTAAAGCACCAATTCTAACTAATAAGAGTGATGAACGATTTTGAAAACTAGTTTTTTTATAACATTTTGAAAAAAACTAGTTTTTCACAAGAGTTACTCATATTTAAATGTGCTAATTTGACAAAAAAAAAATTCAATTAAATCATAAAGATGTTACATGACAAGTCAAATATAAATACTGAAAAGCCAAGATTAAATAAATCTCTATATCAATATATTCTACTCTCTTAAAACATTTGCTGTTTAATGGATTCAAATTTGTATCAAAATATTTGTTATTTTATTATTACCTAGACATTTTTACAATTATCTGAAAAATATACTCCTATTTATAATTATAAATTTTTCATTGTACAAGCATTTAATTATTTAAGAATTTGAATTATTTTAAGGATAATTTAATTTGTTTTATATGAATTGATTTTTCATAATACACTCCCTCAGTCCCACCCAAAATAGGTTTATTGGTCTCGACATAGAGATTAAGAAAAAATGTTAGTATAGTAGGTGTAAGTGAGGTGCCGATATTTTACCGGTTATATCGATCGTTTACCTGTCATACTCTATTTAAAAGTACCAACAAAATGTTGGTTATACCGACCACGTACCCGCCATACTCTAATTAAAAACACCAACAAAATGTAGACACTTCATTTGGTAAATGTAAAACTTTTTTGTAACTTCTTCCCTTATAATATTCTACCAGTACATAATCTGATCAATTCCTTTTCACGAGATTATATGAACATTTAAATATAAGGTGACATTATGAAACTAAGGTAGAATCCGGTTTATACTCATCGGCAGCTCTTTTAACAAAGAAACTTGTAATTTCAACGTCTGAATCTTAAATATAATGCTATATTTTCCTATTTTTAAGGTTTATCCAACGTAGGTAAAGCCATCTCAAGTGAAATTTACATTTTCTTTTAGTATCTGCTTTACAAGTGCTGGTACAGTGCTGGAAGATGAAAATAACTGGCTCCGTCTCAAACTTCAGTTAAATGTGTCTTCTCAGGGAGGTTTGGGGTCGTTGTTCCTTCCCACAGCTCTGTTAACTCCCTTTTCATCCACGACACAACAATTATAGGTCCCAGTGTAGAGGGTACCTGCATGAAAAAGAAGCAAAATTAAAAATTATAAACAATACTACATAAATACGCTCCTTTATTTGAACTCGGTAATTCCTCGGGGAAACATGTCTAGGATTTCTACGAGGATCTACATAAGAAAACTAAACCATGAAACGTAATTATGCTGAGGAAAAAGGGGGGAAAACTAAAGGGAACACGCAAAAGCTGCTGCTACTTGCACCAATGAAAACTGGTACTCCCTCGGTCCCAAAATGAAAGTCCGAAAAACTTTCAAATTTGCTCTTGACCATTTTCGGATATTCATTTTCGGACAGAGGTAGTATTTTTTTTTTGAATTTCTTCTAAACAGAGTTCTACCTAATTACCATAACATTGCTACGCATCTATGCGTATGAATTTTCTGTGTAACGTGTAGATTCAGGAAAACAGAGTCACCAACCACAAGCAAAGAAATTGTGTTCAAGGTAGCATAAGGAATGCCTAATTTGCCTCTGTCACTCGCACAAAAGAAATAAATGCAGCCATCCATGAGGGAAAATGATTACAAATAGCCCACTCAAAGTAGACAAATCCGATAAGAAAAACTTTAACTTATTTCACTTTGTTTGAAAGGAGATAACTTGTGCTCGGACTCACACGCACATGAGGTATAAAGATTAAGGCCCAACATGAATAGAAATATGACAACATCAGTCATTTCAATTTGTTAGGAAAAGAAAAAACTTGTTTTTCATGGTGATAGTAAGATTCTCTCTCTCTCTCTCTCTCACACACACACACACACATACATACACACACACACACTCACACATGCACGCACAGAGCAGGAGATATGAGAGCATTATAATCATGAAATGATGCAAGTTCTATGTATTGAGTACGACAAAAACACAGCTTAATACTGACAGAACAATACCAGATATAAAAGCGCTGGTTGAGGAGAGTGGGTCAAGATGCCTGCTGATAAAGCCATTATAAGGCCAACTGCATATCCAGAAACAGCATACCAGATATACTTATAATCCTTGTAAGGAGATACATCAAGACCCCGGGAATCCTTGGCCTTTTTGTGATCAAAACAGAGAACTAAAGCCAGAAGCATAGAAGGAATTGCCTGCCAAGACGTCCACAACAAGTTAATAGGTAGTTGTAGATATATAGTTAAAGGTACATGGTTCAAGCATTTTAACTCTGACTATAAAAGGTAGGAGAAAACTCAAGTAGTAGCTTTATGCCCTGCAAAAAATTTCACATGAAATATTTGATAAAATATCATATTCGTCAGATAAGCAGAAGTTTGGTGTTTGGTTAAGGGGAAGGGGTTGCTAGACCCCCTTTGCTTATGAAAAGTTGACTTAGTGCCATCTTTGAACTCATGAAAGTTAGCTTTTAAGCAACAAAAATAGCAAATTTATTAACTTTGACCCTCTTTTCTGTAAGAAAAAGAATTACACAAATTTATAACTCTTGACTCCCTTTCTGAGCCAAATTCATAAATTATCACATAACTTTTTACCCCTAAAATAATTTTGACCCCCTTCAAAGAATATCATCTCTTCGCCACTGCCTATCATCCTACTAAAGTAGCAGCAACTAAGTTATGCAATTTATAATTCATTTATGCCTAGGCTTCCAACTACCGCAGTTACAATCAAGTAAAGGCATTGATAGTCTCGCTGTCCCAAAAGGATTGTGGCAATTGAAAAGTCTAACATTTGGGTTTATGCTTTACTTGCTTGTACCTTCTTGAAATTGCACTATATATATACTCCCTCCGTCCCAGACCAAGAGTCCTACTTTCCTTTTTGGTCCGTCCCAGACCAAGAGTCCATTTCTTTAAATGGAAAGTTTTCCATATATTTATACCCTTATCATCTCCATATATTTACAAAAAAACCATTACTATTTCTCCCACTCATTCTCTCTCCTATTAAATATTATTAACTTTTATATTCTCTCTCTTATTCCCTACCACACATTTAACTTTTACATTCTCTCTCCTATTCCCTACCACACATTTAACTTTTACATTCTTTCTCCTAAAATTTTCTACCCACTTTAAAAAAAATTCTTAAGAAGCGTGAAATCCCCTCCGAGGACCCTTGGTCTGGGACGGAGGGAGTATTTTTTTTTGATGGGACAATCTTTCCAGTACAAACCAAAACCTTTATTCATTTCCAGATATTACAAAGAAAAAAAATCACATGACATTGCAGTAAATCTTATCATCCACACTCTTTCTAACCTTTCAACAAATAATCAAGCAAATATAACCAAAAATGTAAGCTGAAAATTTACCATGTCACCAAGACCAAGCATCATGAAGTCAGAAGCACTATGTCCAGGAACAATACCACCCAACAAGTTTCTCGGAAAAACAATCTTTACAGGCAATTCAAGCTTTTTAGTGATCAATTGCAGTCCAGGAAGACTCAAACTATTGGCCACCGTGTGAACAGGATTAGATGCCTGTTGTGTTGCTACTGAAACCATAACATTTGCACCGAAAAATCTCTCTGAAAAGAAAACCCAGAATATATCATACACGAACAAGCAGGCGAGGAGCATGGCACATACTTTGATGTTGGGAAGACGAACATGGCTTACAAACGTGATACAGAGAGAGATGCCCAATAAGTTGTTCAAAACCCAATGCCCAGTAACAAGCCACGAAGCTACTGTCGCAATGCATAGAAACAACAGAAGCCCTTGCATTCGAGTAAACGACTTTGCACAACACCGAGACACATATGGGTCAGTCATACCAAATTGTGCCTTGACATGGGCGATATAAGGTGAGACACAAAAGTACAGAGATGAAACAGAAGCAATTGCAGTGAAAGCAGTGAGTAGTTGTGAGACGGAAGAGAACAAGTAGAACATTAAAAGCAAGCTGCACGAGCTCATTACTGGTATCATGAGCGCTTGAGACCTATCCAACGTAATAGATGCTTCTGATAAGTCCCGATTTTTTTCCATTTCTTTCCCGTAACTTAGAGCTCGGAAAGCAGATCCAAAAGTCACAGCTATAGCTGTCAAAATGAGGGTAACAGGAGCTGGTTCTAAAAGATACACAAGCTTCCACAAAGGCTCCATCTTTGACTAAATGAATCACAACCTCTCAGTTTCCTATCTTAATTTTTTCTCCCGTAGCTCCTGCGCACATATATCAACTCCCAAAGACCCAAGCTTTCGAAGGCACAATAACCAAAGTACTCTGCTTCCGTTACAAACGTCTGATTAAAGCTTATGCATCCTGGTAACAAGCATCAAATGGAGAAAACAAGTGATAAGGGTTACAGCATTGAAGGATAATTTTCTATTTTGAGCTACTAACATTACTGTACCACTTCTAATACCATAAAAACCAACAAAAGCCACAAATAGGTATAATTTTGAGCTACTAACATTACTGTACCACTTCTAATACCATAAAAACCAACAAAAGCCACAAATAGGTATAAGGAAAAATCCATATTAGAATACCCACTTGTTCCCCCCCCCCCCCCAAGGTTTGTCATTTGAGTTGGAACTTTTGCCTAGCGTACTTGCAATTTCGGGGGATTTTTGGGTTTCTAGTAAAATGTAAATATAACTGATTCATCCAAGTAGTTCAGAATTGGAGACACCTACCAATCCCATGAATTCAATCTTTCCATGAATACCGAATTTCATGATAAATTTTTCCAACATTAAAACAATGCAATATCCATCATCAAACTCCCAATCTCCAGCGCTTATTTCAATCATAAGTGAGAAAAATCTCATTAATTTGCTGAACTTATTTTTCATTCCAACAGAGAAAAGAACACATTGAACACCAAATGTTAATACTATGTTTTAAGGTCTAGGGCTAGCAAAATTGGTAATTGCCAAAACAATTTCCAGCGAAATTATAATCAAAACAAAAGGCGCAGCTAAAGTAAACAACGATTCAACCGATAAGATAAGCTTCTTTAAGATCTGAAAAAAAAAAACAATCAAGATCTAAAATGAAGTCAATTTACAAATTTCGGAATCAAATTAGGGTCCGAGAGATTGAATTTAGTCGGCGAAGCGAGTACCTTACGTAGGAGTTAAGGTTGAAGTTGAAGAACTTGCGAATCCGCCTCTGTCGGAGTCTCTCACTCGGCAATTTGCTTGGGTTTATTCACTTCCACGGTTTAGAAAACGAGCACCGCAGTGTTTTTGTCCCAGTCTTCGCCGTTTTTTTTTTTCACTTAAAAAAAACATAAAAACATAGGGTTTTTAACTTTTCCTTAAAAGTATAGCATAACTAAATTGCATAAAAAAACCTTTTTACATAAAGAAGAGGCTTTAATCAATAAACCTATTGGCCTAATAAAATCGACCAATAAATTAAGACATTTTCAAATCTCGTCAATAAGTCTAATGCTACAAGAATCGTGCTGATCAATCTCCGTCCATGTGGCACGATCAATTTCCTGGCTTCTTGACCTGAAACACGAAACCTACGACTAGCCGAAATGATCTCCGGCGAAGACTCTCGGGCGTGAGAGTAAGTATGTGTATGAGAGCTAAATAATTATAAGGAACAATGTATTCTCAAATAATCAAAAAGCAATTACCTTGGAACGATTGATGTTGCCTTGTATTTATAGTTGTTGATGAGAGATATAATTGTAGTAGGATTGCATGAAATCCCTTAATTTGAGGAACAGATACGTATTTAGAGATCTGGTCCATAAATAACTCCTGATTTATAGGGAGTTTCGTCACGCTAAAGGTCGACATAGAGATGTAGGTCGAGGTCGACTATGGAGTATAGGTCGACCTGACTGATGGGTAGGACTGGATTGTACCAGAATAATATATGGATCGTAGAGTCGGATCAAGCTAGGTCGGGACCTGAGGAGGTCGGACAATGAGCTTAAGTCGACGGATCGTGGAGATGGACCTTGGGTATGATAATAATTGGGTCTGGCCCACTGAGTATGTGGGGGAAAATATATGTTGAAGATTGGGCTTTACTCACTGGGCCCAGCTCGACACTTTCAGTCCGTTCAGTGGCCCCCAACTTTCTGAGTTGATTTTGTCGACCAGAAAGTTAAGAGAAATTTCGATGAGGCTTGAACTGACCCGCAAATCGACGTTTGATGTTTACTCGACTAATAGTGACATGGCTCAATCTGGGGCATTCGTTGATGAACGATTGGATCTGGAAGAGCGCCATTTTTTCGTAATCATTGTAATTTTGACGCTTGAAAAACTACTTTGGGAACCGTTTTCCACATTTAATTGGGAAAATTAACGTTTTGAATTTTTCCTTTTCCTTTTCAAATTCGGAAAATATAAATACCCAATTCCTTCTCCTATTTGGAATTTTTACCTTCTTCACGATTTGGTATAACTCCGGCGACAGCGACGAAACAGCAACTGGGTTTATTGGGACTTTCGTCTTCTGCAATAATCCTTCCTCATAAAACTGATTAAGGTATTCTTCTTGCCCTTTCTCATTAGGGTTTTAATTTCTGATTTGTTCTTAATTTCACCATGGCTAGAACCTTCAATAGCGAGCCTGGAGCTTGGTATGGGTACTGTACCGTTAACCACCGAGTATACAAACATATAAGCGGAGAGTGGAGAGAAATATCCTTGAATGAGTGTGCTTCCATCTTGACAAGGTGGGGGCTAACTTATGGTGAAATAGGACTGCCCATAGGAGAAGACGTAGTAGATTTAGGAATTGACGACTCAAATGTTGTCTCTTTTCATCTCTTCCATGAATTGCTCGACCATATATCACTGTTTTATGTGAAGGATGCTAATAAACCCTCCTTCCTTAGGAATAGGAAAGGTTTCCCAGGGGAGTCTAGGTCACCCTTAGGTAGGTCTCCTGAGTATGATCATAGGTCTGACTCCCCTGCTTCCTCTTCTTCTTGTACATATATGGCAGCTCAGGAGGGAGCTACAGCATCTACTTCCTCAAGTCCGCGGATTGTGGATGCATTCGACTCCTTGGCTGTGCGGGGGAGAAATGAAAGGGGCTATGTGCCTCAAAGACCACTTCAAGAAAAACCCGGAGTCTCAATATGCCATGATCTACGATTTCTGTGAGGTAGATAGGGATGAGTTTAAGGTGACTATCACTACCAGAAACTGGTGTTTTAGCGACGGAATAAACAGCGACGGAAGAATTTCGTCGCTATTTAGCGACGGAAATTAGGGTATAGCGACGGAATGATTTTGGCGTCAAATTTAGCGACGGAATTTAATTCCGTCGCTATATTCCGCCGCTAAAACGAATATTCATCGAATATTCGTTTTATTACCGCCACTATTTTGACGCTTGATTTACCGACGGAATATTCCGTCGCTACTTCTTTATCAGCGACAGAATTATTCCGCCGGTGAAAATATATTATTTTTTTATTTATCAGCGGCGGAAATATTCCGTCGGTGAAAATAATTTTATTTTTTTTTTGAAATATTACACCGACGGAATATTTCCGCCGCTGAATAATTAATTTTTTTTTAATTATTCAGCGGCGGAATATTCCGTCGGTGATAATCAAATATTTTTATTTTTTTTTTTGAAATATTACACCGACAGAATATTTCCATCGCTGAATAATTATTTTTTTTTAATTATTCAGCGGCGGAATATTCAGTCGGTGATAATCAAATATTTTTTTTAGAAATAATACACCGACGGAATATTTTCGCCGCTGCATAATTAATTTTTTTTAATTTATCAGCGGCGGAAAATTCCGTCGGTGATTATACAATTTAATTTTTATAAATTTTTAGAACTAATTAACAAAATAACTAACTGAAAAACATTAAAATATTTAACTGAAACGTTAGAAAATTGACTAGAATTTCAAAAAACTAACTGAAAACATTAGAAAACTAACTGAAAACGTTAAAAAACTAACTGAAATTCTTAAAAACTAACTGGAAACGTTAAATCCTAAAACTTAACCCCTAACCCCTAACCCCTAAATTCTAAACCCTAACCCCTAAATCCTAAACCTTAACCCCTAAACCCTAACCCCTAAACCCTGAACCCTGAACCCTAAACCCTAAACCCAAAACCCAAAACCCTAACCCCTAACCCCTAACCCCTAACCCCTAACCCCTAACCCCTAACCCCTAAACCCTGAACCCTGAACCCTGACCCCTAACCCCTAAACCCTAACCCCTAACCCCTAAACCCTAAACCCTAACCCCTAACCCTTAAACCTAATTCCCCTAAACCCTAAACCCTAACCCCTAACCCCTAACCCCTAAATCCTAAACCCTAACCCCTAAACCCTAACCCCTAAATCCTAAGGTATAGGGTATAGGGTATAGCGTATAGGGGTTAGGGTATAGGGGTTAGGGTATAGGGTATATTGTATAGGGTATAGGGTATGGGGTATAGGGTATAGTGTATAGTGTATAGTGTATAGTGTATAGGGTATAGGGTATAGGGTATAGTGTATAGGGTATGGGGTATAGGGGTTAGGGGTTAGGGTATAGGGTATAGTGTATAGGGTATATAGTATAGTATATAGGGTATAGGGTATAGAGTATAGGGTATAGGGTATATGGTATAGTGTATAGGGTATAGGGTATAGGGTATAGGGTATAGTGTATAGGGTATAGGGGTTAGGGTATAGGGTATAGTGTATAGGGTATGGGGTATAGGGTATAGGGTATAGTGTATAGTGTATAGTGTATAGGGTATAGGGTATAGGGTATAGTGTATAGGGTATAGGGTATAGGGTATAGTGTATAGGATATAGGGTATAGTGTATAGGGTATAGTGTATAAGGTATAGTATATAGGGTATAAGGTATAGGGTATAGGGTATAGGGTATAGGGTATAGGGTATAGGGTATAGGGTATAGGGTATAAGGTATAGTGTATAGGGTATAGGGTATAGGGTATATTATAGGTATAGTGATAGTGTATAGTGTATAGTGTATAGGGTATAGGGTATAGGGTATAGGGTATAGTGTATAGGGTATAGGGTATAGTGTATAGGGTATAGGATATAGGGTATATGGTATAGGGGTTAGGGGTTAGGGTATATGGTATAGTGTATAGGATATAGGGTATAGGCTATAGGGTATAGGGTATATGGTATAGGGTATAAGGTATAGGGTATAGGGTATAGGGTATAGGGTATAGTGTATAGGGTATAGGGTATATGGTATAGGGTATAGTGTATAAGGTATAGGATATAGGGTATAGTGTATAGGGTATAGTGTATAGAGTATAGGGTATAGTGTATATGGTATAGTGTATAGTGTATTGGGTATATTGTATAGGGTATAGGGTATAGGGTATAGGGTATAGTGTATAGGGTATAGTGTATAGGGTATAGGGTATAGTGTATAGGGTATAGGGTATAGGGTATAGTGTATAGGGTATAGGGTATAGGGTATAGGGTATCGGGTATAGGGTATAGTGTATAGGGTATAGGGTATATGGTATAGTGTATAGTGTATAGGGTATATTCTATAGGGTATAGGGTATATAGCGTATAGGGTATAGGGTATAAGGTATAGTGTATAGGGTTTAAGGTTTAGTGGTTTATGATTTATTTAGTTTTTCAAAAATAATATTTATTGACTCATATTTATTTTTTTGAGAGTAATTTAAAATAATTTTCATATTTTATATAATTAAAAATAATGATATTTATTAAATTAAAATTAATTAATATTTATGATTTATTTATTTTTTCAAAAATAATATTTATTGACTCATATTTATTTTTTGAGAGTAATTTAAAATAATTTTCATGTTATATATAATAAAAACAATGATATTTATTAATTATAGCGGCGAAAATTTCCGTCGCTGGGTTAATTAAAAGCCGACGAAAATTCCTCGGTGTACATGCCACGTCATCGATCCATGTGAACGTAAAGGTTAGCATCGTATTTATCGGCGACGGAATATTCCGCCGCTAAATATTAATTACAGCGTCGGAATTTAAATTCTGCCGCTATAATTAATATTTAGCGGCGGAATATTCCGTCGCCGAGGGTAATTATAAATACTGATTTTGGGATTCTGAAATCAGTTACGCCATTATTTCCCTCTCTCTCTCTTCCCGCTATCTCTCTCTACCCGCGATCTCATCTCTCTCTCTTCCCTCGCTCTCACACCGCCGCCGTCCACCTCTCCACACCGCCTTTAAGCTTCGCCGTCCGTCCACCTCTCCACCGTCTCCGTCTCGGCTGCGCCACCGTCTCGCTCACTCGCTCAGGCGTCCTCGCAGCCCTGTTTCCACCGTGTTTCTCTCTCTTTGCTCTAATCAAGGTAAATGCTTCGATTTCTTTCAAATACGTAGATCCGAACTTGTTTCTTTGTGTTAAATTTTTCTGATTTTGGTTTTGGAAGTGGAATTAGGGTTCATTCGGGTAGTGTTGGGTCTATTGGGCGATCCTGGTAGCTCGAGGACCATGGAATTATTGGAGTGAAATTCAAAATCCTCCTTTGCATTTTGAGCATTTCATTATCAGGATTGACTGATTTTTATATTATATGTTATTTTCCGAATTTGGTTGTCTTATCAGAAGCTGTTATGTTCAACTGATAAATGTGTTGGATAGGAATTTAAGTGCACCAACTCTGTCATCACATTATTTGTTCCATTCTCATAATTCCTTGAATGTGTTTTTTTGCAACTGTAATCACAAGAAAATTGGAGTGAAGCCTTCGAACTGGAAAAGTTTAAAGTTAGGTACTTGTAAATATGTAATATATGAAATGCAACTTTCTCTGTAGGAATACTAGTCTTGATAAAGTTATGCTAGTTGGGCAAGGGTTCCACAAAGTGATCAATTTCACTAGGTTTTATAATCAAGAGAGTTGGATATGGTGTTAGGAGGTATTGTAGAGAGCGTGCCCAAAGTGTTATAATATGTGCGTTTTCTAGTTCCCAGTATTACTAGAAACCATCTGAATGATAAACCTGATTGCTGAAAATTAAAATCATCATATGGATTTGTTTTTCAAGCAATGAAACTATTTCTTTGTGTGCTATTGCATTTCACTCCACATGTGTATGGGATCTGTCACTATTTATCACATTTTAATTAGTTTGAAGTTGTGTATGTAAATCTTCTCTCTGGTTTATGTAACTGTAAGTTGAATCTAGACTCTAGAGTCAGCTAATGTGCGTGCTTGCTTTAGAAAGTTATAATCTTTGGAAGGGATTTTGAAATTATAGTTTATCATTTAAAGAGTATCTATGAAAATCACAAAAATAATTGATAAAGAGCTAAAGAAAAAACGAATAATGCTTAATCTAAATGGTGGTAATAATCAATTTAGTTATACCGAATCAGAAAAGACAAAAAGAAAACGATATGTTAGTAATATTAACGAATAGAAGAAAACATATGCCACTATAAAGAAAATGATAAATAATCGTACTCATAATCAAATATGTAACATGTTATATTTAGTAAACATAACATGTTACATATTTAGTAAACATAACATGTTACATATGCAACAATTAGATAAGTTACTAAATATCTAATTTTCAAGTCTTTTAAAGTCAAAGGGGGAGGAAGGGGGGTGAATGTCTCAATAATGTAACATATTCAACTGCACACTACCTTAGTGGTTCTAGATCCCATTTTGGGGCGATTGACGGCATCGCGGACGGTGATGTATATCACCTACGTTTGAGCGCCTGATATCAATCCTTGCACCCTAGATGCACCTTAGGGTATTGTGGTTGGTGGTTAACATCTTAAAATATAAATAAGATGAGAGCCTTTCTCACCCACAGCTATCAAAATCCGTCCATCTTTGATCAAGAAAGATAGAGCAAATAAGTTCTCTACTATTTGAGCAAAGGATTTTCTGTTTAATAAGAGTTTTTCAAGTTTCACTGTCCTCTCCTCTCTAAGGATCTCAAACATAACAGCCATGTTTGTGACAGTGCCTGTTTTACTCTTCACTGGTGTTATACGGTCACAAGTAAAAACAAGGTAACAGTATAACACCAGTGAAGAGAAAACAGAACTTTCCTCCAATTTTTTCAATCTCCACCTTCCATTTACTCAAGATCCTGATTGCAGAATCTTCCTCATGAGCTTGAAAGCTGGCGGTGTTGCCCTCAATCTCACGGTTGCTTCGCATGTGCAACCGTATAACACCAGTGAAGAGTAAAACAGGCACTGTCACAAACATGGCTGTTATGTTTGAGATCCTTAGAGAGGAGGACAGTGAAACTGGACAAAATTTTTATTAAACAGAAAATTCTTTGCTTAAACAGTCGAGAACTTGTTTGCTCTGTCTTTCTTGGTCTAAGATGAGATAGGGTTTTGATAGTTGTGGATGAGAACGACTCTCATTTTGTTTATAAATGTTAATTTAATTCATCATTGTAAAATTATATATTTTACAACAAATAATTAAATATTAATATTTAAAATTATTCACAATAGTAATAATTTAGGTCTATCCAAAAGCCGAAATTTCTTTATTTTCGATTATAAAGCAAGTAGACAAAGTGATATTTGCATTTCATATAATCGTGCATTTCGGGATGGGATAGGTTTATCAAACAGGCACTTAAAGGATAGAGTAGGTGGTTAGGTAGGGACACCATTATCCTTTAGTTTAGTTTGAACTAGAGCTCAAGATTTGTTGATACTAAGAAGCCAACCCCAATTCTAAACCTAATTTTAAATATTAACAATTTACAATTATTCACAATATTAATAGGCAAAAAATCCCAAAGTGACCCCCAATTTAAGGCGGCATGGAGCATTATAATGGAGAAATTGTTTCTAGAGTATCAATTTCAACAAGACATTCTTGAACTCTCGCGCTTTCACCACCGGAAACTTATTGACAGGAGGTATAGCATGCCATGCATCTGATCTCTAAAAGATTGGAAGATTGATTGGGATCTGCTCCGAGCTGCTTCGTGCTTTTGGGATTCGGAGCGACAAGTGTTCACCCTATCGTACAACGATACCGATGCCAACGATGGAGGATTTTCGAGCACCGGCGGTGTGGCCGAGTCGAGGGCCAGTGGCATTTCCTCGAGACAGACGATCGATCTGGAGCAACTATACTCGAATTCTTGGGATTATCGGCGGACCGGGTATCGGGCATTGTCGTTGACGATAGATTCATAGACTTGACTCATATAGCCGAGATTGAGTCGGACCGGCCCCGGCTGTTTGATCTATCCACTTCACTTAGATATATTCATGTTGCTCATTCTGCATGCGCACTACTCGCGGCTACATCGTAGTGTGTCCGGCTACGCCGTTAGAGATCATCGAGCGGTGAGAGGTGATCGAGGAGTTGACATCCGACATATTCAATACGGACGGGGAGCGATGGACATCATTCCACTTTGTTGCTAGCGGAGACATACCACGACATTGATAGATTAGCCAGGAGGATCCGAGTACGTAGGTTCGAGCGGCCCCATATTACTATCATTGTGGTCGTATGAGATTGCGCTTGATATCGCCACTTTGCCCGGAGGGGCGGACGGCATTACCTTGGGTGACTTGACGGCGCAGGATATTAAGGGATGCCGCTGCGAGAGTTGGCATAGGAGGTTGGCCTTGGCCCGATATGAGACCGCAAACTGTACTATTGGATTCCGGCATGGGGATTGCGAGACTATGAGAGATATTCAGACAAGTCGGTGATTGTCCGACTTTCGGGATTACATGTATCATCCTTTTGCATTCCATCTCTAGTGAGCAGACAGTACGAATACCCGCGGTAGACCATTCGGACTTTGAGAGAGCGATTGACGACTAATACCTTGCCGATGATTATGGACCGAGCCTCGAGACTACACATTTCTTTGGCGAGCATTTCTAGAGGGCTTTCTTCCGATACGACCACTACTCAGTCGGACTAGAGGTAGCACATTTCGACCACCGAGTATCTCGATATGTACGAGGAGCAAAGAAGGTCCCGTACATGCAGTGATGATAGAGGCTCGACGTCGAGAGTATTTTGGGGCGAGACTATTCTTCCAGTAGGACATTAAGAGACATAGAGGCCAAGAGCAACCACGATGAAATCACCGGCGATATTGCGGCGGATTATGAGAGACGGGAGCTTGAGAGCTGCTTTGAGAAATGATCCCGAAGTGATAGCTCGCAGGAGGCCTTGAGGTAGGAAAGAGTAGTGCGAGAGCTACGGGCGATTGATCCACCGGCTCACACGATACACGAGCCGGGATGAGGTCGAGGCCCGACTTTTCGACATACCTAGACCAAAGACCTCCCGGGGACCGAGGCGGAGGAAGAGTAGAGATTCGAGTTCGGGAGCGGGAACGAGTTCCTAGACACTTTAAGAAGATCTGTTAATATATTGTTAAATATGAGTTAGAAGCTTTAAATTTATTTTAAGAAGATCTGTGTTGCTTTTAAGTTTGTAATTCAAATTTAGGGAATGATAATACGTTAATTACTTCTAAACTGTTAATATATTATGAAATCAAATAATTATTAACATCCCAATTTTGTTTCATCTGTCGATTAAATTGAGTGTACGTATAATATATGGATTGCAATGCAGGAGTGATGTCTGTTAACGATGATCGTAGTTGGATGTACAAGCGGAAGTTGCCGAATCATTGCAGTATCAATCCTGAGTTTATAAGAGGGTTGAAGGGGTTTATTGAATTTGCTGAATCAAATAAAACCAGTCACATGAATGATGAGGGTAAGATTAGGTGTCCATGCACCATCTGTTGTAATGTCAAGTATCTAAGCTTGATCGATACTCAGAAACATCTTTTGCGTAACGGGTTTGAAGTTGGGTACAAACGGTGGACTCGTCATGGTGAGCAAATGAGATTGCGCACAAATGTTGCGAATAATCCCCCCGAGAATATTCATGTACCTCCCGAACCCGAACCTATTATTCAGGACAATGAAGAACCACCTTTGAATATGGAAGATATGGTTAGGGATGCGTAGGTCCCCGAATTCGATTGGTCGAGAGAACCAACGGCAGAACCAACCCCTGCGGCCAAGAAATTTATTGATGCTATGGACTACGCAAAGAGAAGGTCTATCCAGGTTGCAAGATCGGTGTGTTGGAGGTCAAAGGGCCGAGCTCCTTAACATAAAGTCTCGATTGCAATATTAGCCACCGCTTTATAATCGTATCATGAAAGCAATTAAACGGATGTTGCCGAAAGAGAATAAGATGGTTACAAACTTTTATGAGACAAAGAAGTTGGTTGGGCGAGATTGGGCTATGTTATGAAAAAGATTGATGCGTGTAAGAATGATAGCATGCTATTCTACAAGGAAGATTCACGAGAAGACGAGAGTGTTCAATTTGCGGACAAAGTAGATATAAGCCAAATCGGGAGGGGGAGTTCAAAACACAAGAAAAACAAACCACATGCGATTGCGTTACATGCCGATTGATTCCAAGGCTGCAACGCCTCTACGCGTCTAAATCTCTGCAGAGGCAATGCGTTGGCATAAGGAAAGTTTGCGTGAAGAGGGTGTGTTGATTCATCCCGGTGATGGGGAGGCATGGAAACACTTTGATGAGACTTATCCCGACTTTGAGTCCGAAGCAAGAAATATACGGTTATGCATGTCTGCTCACGATGGTTTCAATCCGTTTGGTCCTGGGGCAAAATCTTACTCTTGTTGGCCGGTTATAGCCACTACGCTCACAATCTTCCGCCCTGGTTGTGTATGAGTGATCCCTACATGTTCTTGTCGTTATTCATCCCGGCCCAAAAATAGCGACTACTGGGAGGAACATTGACGTCTATCTCCAGGCCTTTGATGGACGAATTGAAGCAGCTTTGGGAGGATGGGGTCGAAATGTGGGATGCTTTCAAGCGAGAGAATTTCGGCATGAAGGCTGCGTTGATGTGGACGATTAATGACTTCCACTGCATATGGGATGTTATCGGGTTGGAGCACCCACGTAGGAAGTTGGCCTGTCCGTATTGTATGAAGTGACACAAAAGTCTTTCACGCTCACGCACTCGGAAAACCATGTTGGTTCGATTGCCATAGACAATTTCTTAGGAGGACCACCCATTCGGGACCCGAAGAATGCGTTTAAAAAGAACAAGATTGACCATGATGAGGCCCCGATTCATTTCAGTGGTGACACGGTCTATGAGGAGGTATCTAGATTGCCCGATCCTCGGTGGGGGAAAAAGTTTTCGAAGACCAAAATACAAGGGTTTGGGACTACCCATAACTGGATCAAGAGGAGTATATTTTGGGAGCTGCCATACTGGAAAACAAATCTCATTCGACATAACCTTGACGTGATGCACATTGAGAAAAATGTATTCGATAATGTTTTTAACACGTTGATGGATTTCAAGGCAACAACTAAAGACAATGAAAAAGTTCGAATGGACCTTAAGAAAATCTGTAAGCGGCCAACCTTAGACTTGGTACACGTCAATGGTAAACCGGTTAGACCGATGGCTCAATACGTGCTTACAAAGGAAAAGAAACTCCTCCTCCTGAAATGGCTCAAGGATTTAAGGCTTCCGAGATAGTTACGCGTCTAACATTGGTAAGCGTGTCAATGTAGAGGATGGGAAAGTGCGGGGTTTGAAGAGTCACGATTGCCACGTTTTCTTGGATAGGCTACTTTCGATTGCTCTCGGGGGTCTCTTGCACGACAATATCCGGGTGGCGTTAACGAAGTTAAGTGAGTTTTCCGGCGTTAACATCGGCCACCTTTGCGTGTTGATCACATGAAAAGAGCATCGTAGTGACTTTGTGCAAACTTGAGAAGATATTTCCTCCTTATTCTTTGATTCTATGGAGCATTTATCGGTCCACTTGGCATACGAAGCTAGAGTCGGTGGTCCGGTTCAATACGAGATGGATGTATCCATTTGAGAGGTAATTGAATTTATTCTATTTCTAAATAATTTGAGCGTTAACAATATACCTTCTTTAACATTATTTATGTTTTAATCTCACGAATGAATTTTAGGTATCTAGGCGATTGAAAAGGAAGATGAAGCAATAGGGCCATAGTCGAGGCCTCAATTTTGATTTGTTATTATAGATGAGATTGTTGCCTTTATCGGAACATATTTTCCTCGATGTTGATACGAGATTGACTAGGGTTGGCCGCAATTACGATGGTGGTTGTCCGTCCCAAGGAAACATCTCTGTATTTTCATCCCACAGTCGGTTCCTCTCGGCAAACGGGTTGGTACGCGTACATTAACCGCTAAAGAGTTTGCCGCGGTCAAAACGTATGTTCTTCTTAACTGTGACGAGGTTGGGGAATATATCAAGTAAGTCATTGATGTTATGTTTACGCCTCGTCAATTAAATTATGCATGTTTAATTACCTGCATATGAAATGCCTTGTTTAACCCTATTGCGAGAATGTTTGAAGATTTAGCTCGGGATTTATCTCCAGAACTCATCGCAACTAGGACAGGAGAAGAGAATTTCCAAAGCGGCTAAGGAAATATGTAAATATTTCGTTTCATTCAAATTTATTCTATACACTTTTTTAAACATTCAATCTTAAAATTGTATTAAATTGGTTTACAAATTTTCTTATAGGTAGTGAACATCCAGGGTGATGCCAAAGGCTGCGAGGTTAAGACATTTAGCATCGACTCCGGTACTTCGAACGTTCATTTATATAACGGTTATTTCGTGAATGGCTATGTGTTTCACTACTGCAGAAGCTTACGGGGCTCTAAATTAACGTGGAATAGCGGTGTGAAGCTTAAAGGAAACCTTGATTATTATGGCGTCACCGAAAGAAGTAGTCGAGAGTGGAGTATTTGGGGTAAGAAGCAAACAGTGTTGTCTTTGTTCAATTGTGATTGGCGA